>MU182907.1:122228-166465 GCA_016904865.1 Pissodes strobi | reverse complement strand
CATATCTGACATATACATAAAATATATCTACACAATTATAAAAAGACAATTACAAATATTACCTATATACCAGGTAATATCAATCCACTATACTCAATATTCACCAGTTATTAAATTCATAGAAACATTTATCTTGAAGATATTTTAATATTTCTTCTCGAAACATTTTGATACTGCTTATCTCTCTAATGCACTCTGGCAGCGAGCGGTATGCTTTTATTGCCCTGAGCTGTGGCCCTCTTTCAAAAAAAGCTGAATTATGTAAAGGAATGCGCAGGTCATCACGAACTCTAGTAATCATTGACATCTGCTCTGCATAGTGTTGTTCGTTTCTCTGGAAAAGATCAGGTTTCTTCCTGACAAGCAGAACCAATGCCAAGAAATATAATGATGGCGCAGTCCAGACCCCCAGTTTTACAAAATATGGCCTACAACTAGTTTTAGGTGAGAGACCAAAAACACATCGAATAATGCGCTTCTGTGCCCTAAAAACACCCAAAGCTTCACTAGAGGACCCCCAAAGTATGACACCATAATTCAATATTGATTGAATACATCACATATAATTAAGTTTAATTGTCTCAGTCAGATTATCCCTGAGTCTGCGTACCAAAGCACAGTTACTAGTAAGTCGGGAAATAGGGATCTTACAATGCTGATTCCAATTTAGTATTGGATCAAGATGTACCCCCAAGAAACTTAAAGGACTCTGCAATTGGAATGGTTCTATTTTCTCCCTTGGCATATACCGATTCATTTGTTTTAATTTTATTAAACTGTATGACACCAGTTTTATCTGTATTAATTCAATCAATTTTTCATCTCATTATTGTTAATAGTTCCACTGATCACTTCAGAAAATCGTTCAGTAAACTAATCGTATTTTCAAAAGATAGTTTTAGGACTCTCTGATACGTGTCACACCAGACACCTCAGACAATTTCATAGGATTATTCATTAGGCCGGAACAATTCATGCGACAAAAAATTATTTTTAAATTTTTACATGGCCTAGGTATGTAATAGCTGTCTTTTCACTTACCAAAACAGTCGTAATTATTTATTTTTTCATATTGATGTTAAGAGGTTCCTTTTTCCAATCAAACTTAATAAAAATCCCGAAAAAGTTGATATTTTCTATTGCAGTGCTTCGCTTGTTTTTTTTTTATATACCTATAAAAAAAAACGGCCCAGAATCCGCCACGAGGAGGCGGCTGCAATCGGATTCCACCCTCCCTCCCTCCGGCCAGCCTAATTTTCTCAATTTTTCACAAAATATCCCTACTTTAACTCTAATCTGAATTAATTGGTAAAATCTTTTTTGGTCTCCATCTTTGGTACGGCTTTCCTGGAAGAATTTTTTACACGTTCAAGCCGTCCCTAGAAGTGTTGCCACATACTGCCGAAGATGCTTCAGTTACCACTTGTATGTGTCGCTTGAGTGTGGCATGGAAAATTCAAAATTTTAATGTAATCGGGAATATTCAAAATAATGTATTTAAGGTCTTCTTCGATAATACCTTTGGTCAATGGTGGTCTGCTATTTCAATACTTTACCAATCAATTAGTTCGATATAGTCGCTAGCACTAAAATTCACTTCCGGAACTTAGAATTCACGAATTTCTACTTCCCCGTTCCGACATTTCAAAATACGTCGCAAGCCCAACTCTAGTAGATGTTTTCTTTCATCACCCAGCATTCCAATTGCTAACCCTGAAAACATCAGGGTGAGCAAAAAAGCATTTCTCTGTATGTCTTTATCCACAATATTCCCGTATTGTAACGGTAAATCTCTGGAACTTTTGATTAAATAGAACAAATGTTTGGCTCCATACTTGCAATCTGAGTTACACTTTATCAAAAACCAGGTTGTAGCATAAACTTTAATAACATATTCAGTTAATAGTATCAATTCATAGGAAGGCTCTTTTGTAGCCACCTACAATGTCAGTATTCTATTTACTGCTATTAACCACCTAGCATGAAACATTTTTCCAGGTTTTTTGGATGCCAGTTGTGGAGAAATAGCACCTTTTCCTATTGCCAGGCAAATTTCATATAAGTACTTTTGGTCTGTACTGATAACTTCAGGCAATCCTACATCGGCCTCTACATTCTTAAATGGTACAACATGCATTTTTTTCACAAGCGCTTAATTGTTTTCCTATGGGACCAATAAAACCTGTAGGGTCATTGCATCTATCTGAAAAATTAAGTGGCGAAGAGGTAATTCATTGGTGTGCAATAAGCATATAAACCAATGAATCGACTTTTCTAAAGGTAGTTCCAACATTTTTATGACACCGGTCTTAATACCTGTATTTACCTGTAGTACCGTCGCAACCAACAACCGCAATTTTACTTAATTCTTCCTCTAGAGAGTTTTTAGAAAGTTGAAAACACTATACTCGATGCTATTTAAACTTCCGGATACAGGAAATACATGACCCAAGTACATAAAACCTGATGGCTCTCCAATAATAATTACATGTTTTTCAGTAATTTGTCTGGTATGATGAGTGGATTCAATTTTTGCAATAATTAATGTCCTATGTTTCCTTCCATCAAAGTGAATTCCAGACACAATTTTGCTGATTTGTCGTTCACCTACTTCAACCAGTTTTTTCTTCAGTCTTTTTCTTTCTCTTCCGATTTTACTCCTGTCTATAATTAATGAGGGATCCTCGCCAGTTACTAAACCAAAATCTTTCAGCACTGCATTTTCAAGAAGAGAGGCATTTCTGTCTGAAAGGCCACTACTATCACATGCGTCTGCCATAGTGGATAAAATTAATCACTTATTGACGTGATCTATTTCAATATTAAAGTCTTGTGTCGCCTTCTAAGGCTTTTCTAAGGACATTTGCAACATTTTTATGACACCTCTCTTAATACCTATATTTACTACAGTACCGTGGCTACCATCAACCGTAATTTTACTTAACTCTTCTCTTAGACAGTTTTGTAGAAAGTTGCAATCACTATTCTTGATGCTATTTGCACTTCCGGATACAGGAGACACATGACCCAAGTACATAAAACTTGGTTCTCCATTAATAACTACATGTTCTTCAGTAATTTATCTGGTATGATTAGTGGATCCAATTTTTGCAACAGCTAATGTCCTATTTTTCCTTCCATCAGAGTAAATTCCAGACACAATTTTCCTGATATGTCGTTCTCCTACTCCAACTAGATTTTTCTTCTGTCTTTTTATTTTACTCCTGTCAATAATTAATGAGGGATCTTCGTCAGTTACTAAACCAAAATCTTTCAGCACTGCATTTTCAAGAATAGAGATATTTTTGTCTGAAAGACCGCTTATCACGTGCCTCTGCCATATTAGATATATTAGATAAAACTAATCCCCTCTTGTATGGCATTTTTGACGATTTCAGTGTGGAAGTTTCCGAAGTGTTCGTGTCAAGTCCAATAAAATCGGAATCAACGTGATCTATTTCGATATTGCGCGATGCTCTGATCTTCTACTTCTATACGGGAACTGTCTTCCATTTTTTTTGTCGATTCTCTTTTGTTCTAGTTCTTTTCTTTGCAGTGACTTCGTAATTTTCTTAGTAGCTTTATGATCAACGTCACCGATCATTATTTTCCTATGACTTATTTGGTCTTGCAAAAAGTATCGTTCCATTATTGGCACCTTAATAATACAACTACAAGAGTCTAACGGAATATATTTGCACGAACAAATATTTAATAGCTGTAAACTATCAGCTTTAAATTTATTAATCTTGGCGATTGGTTTGTTTTTTTTATAACTTTGTATTTTTCATTATATATTTTAATCCTTTGGATTATTCTTTGGTCAGAAATAGTTGGAAGTCTGGCTTTCTGCCAAATGCATTTTAAATCAACAAGTATTTGCTTGGAAATATCGAGAACACTGGGGTCTTTCTTGCTTGCAGGCTTGAAACGTTCTCGATACCATGAAAATAATTTCATCATATCAGAATATGTTGGAACGACACTGACACAAAGCTCACTTGGTGCTCCAAATATTTCGCACTTTTTTCGGGTTTAGACATTATAACAGTCTGAACCGATGCAGCAACCACTAGCTCAGAAACGCTCCAAATTTCCTAGGGGTTAAATTTGGCCTGGAAAGACTACTATTCTACACACAAGGATATGCAATTTCGAAAAAAAAATTAAAGCTCCGTCCTACTATCCATGGGTACATGATCTAAAATAGCAACTTCTCTCCCCTCATCTCTTTTATACATCCTCTTTTTATTCCCCACTGATCCAATATCGTCAAATTTGGCAACCAGTTGTAAACATTGGACACATTTTCTCGGGATGTAGTTTGTTAAACATATTGTGGTTATTGTAAAAACATTTGATCATTTCTACCCTTTCTACTAAAAATTAACATTTGATTTAACATAAATCTAACGTTTTAAAAGTTCACGTTTAAATGCCAAACTGATGAGATTACAGTTGATGCTTAAGTAACCACTTTTTCCAATTTCCATTTTCGTTTACTATTCGAACTTTCATTTCGTTATGGATGAAAATATTGATGCAAAATTTTAGGGCCATAAAGTACTGGATGAGACCTTCAAAAAAAAGTATAGCACAACCCTTCTCCCCTATTCGAATCATGGGAGTTGTCCTTCGCCGCGCTAGGGGGTAGAAACCGCATATTTAAAAAATATGAAATAGACGGGTTCGAACGTTTTAATTTTAAATACTGAAAATCGAAGTGTAAAGTTTTAGTCGGACCACCCTGAGTGTTTTTTTCTATTCTAACTTGAAATCAAATCCCATGAAAAACGCTTCGAGCATATAAAATAAAAAAGCCAAAACTAAGTATTACTTTACAAATATTTCAGACATTTCCATGTCATCGATTAACATGGCACGAACAGCAGGAACTACGGTTTTTCTATGAAAATTTGAAAAGTTTACGTCAGCTCTCTTAGGGCCGTAATTAAAAGGCAGGAGTGTGCCCTGCGAGTGACGTAAAGGGGGCAGAGGGTAGTGGGGTGGCGGTGTGTTACTAACAGATGGCGCCAGGCACAAGTGTGTAATAGAAAGTGTGCTCCTTATGTGTGAAGGCCTACTATATCCTAAATCGACGAAATTTCCTTCATAATTTAGAAATATATGATAGTTATTTCTTTTATGGCTGAACAGGTAAAGGTTTAGTCTTATAAGAGCCGTAGAAATGTATGAAATATATGAGCAAAGTACTTTGTGTTTAAAAAAAAAAAAAGTCAGCTAGAACTTTCTTATTATATGCTTTAGAATACGATTTACGCCGTTATTCAAAAAATAAATAAACGTTTTTAAAATAATTGTGTATTGACATTTTATTGAAAACATAATTTCAAACTACAACAATTCTACAGGATAATTATGTAGAGTATTTTTTCATAATATACGATTGCACACGTATTCATAATTTAATTTATATATAACATTTTGCACTAAGATAGTATGGTTCAGGGGTTTTGGTACAATAATGTTCCATTGCAACACCTATATATCTGATATAACAGCTACACGTGCCAAAAATAGATTATCTTAGATACAGGAATATTGATTAGATTTGGATCACCCTCTAATTTCTTATTTTTTAAGCTACAGAGCTGAATTTTTTTCTGAATTATGGAAGAAAATAAAATGTATTTCCATAAAGATTGCAACACGTTTTTTTTTCTTGAAGTCAAAAGTAAAGATTTTTAATTAAAAGGAAACCTAGCCCCGGAGAGTCGTATTGCAAATGCACGGCCCCGGTAGTGGGGTCGTTAGAGCGCCACCAATTCTGTCCAACTAAACTGAAAAAGCTCCACTTTTACTCAAGCGTGTCTTAACAAGAAAACACAATCTAAAATTTAAGGAACAATATATTTGCTACTAAGTTCTTTTTTTTTTAATTCAGCAACAATCCTACAGTAAAAATAGCAAGTTAAAGACAAAAGAATGTCAAATGACTATTAAATTCAACTAATAATTGGCACAATATGGTGATTGTACGGAGACCAATTCTGTTGTTAACGGTACTGTACGCCTTACAACTAAATGCACTAAACACTACAAACCGAAGTTGTATGTTAACTAAGCTAATTACATCTAGGTATGCGTACGCTAATAGCTGCACCGATTTTAAATGTAGCAATAATAATATGTAGCAATGAACGGCCACAATAATTAAATCAAATGACTCGATAAATTAATAAAAGGAATAAAATTAGAATAAAACTATTGAAAGCTTGGCTGTCAATGCTTGACTTATATTATAAAGAAAGAAAATTCAGAGCGGTTATATTACTCGATAAATGAATGAAAAGAATAAAATTATTGAAACCGTTTTAAAGCCTGTCAATGCTTGATTTATATTAAAAAGAGAGAAATTAAGAACGATTAAGCCAAGCGGTCAAAAATTTTCTCGTTTGAGTTTTGGATAACATTATTGTTGGGAATATATTTTTTATATATGTTATCTATATTCAACACATTATTAAGAACTTGATTTGATGGAAATAATGGAATGCTTTCATTATTGACGAATAAAACATTTTTTCCAAAGTCAACAACACATTTATTTTTCTCTAAGAAATCATAACCAAGTATTCCATCAAAAGGGGAATTTATATTAACTATAAAGAATTTTTGAGGTTTCGAAAGTAATGTAAAGTTTACACTTTTTGTGACTTGAATTGCTTCATTATTAATACCAAATACTTTAAAGTTTTCGTCGTTAAACTTGAAATAATTCAAAATTTTATTTGGTTTTAATATTGATATAGCTGCTCCTGAATCAATTAGTAACTTTAGATCTAATGTCTTTATATGAATATAAAGGAGAGGTTTATTAGTTACTTGGTAAATTCTAATGTTGTCAGAGGAGTTTGTTCTAAAAAGTTCAATTTCTTTTTCGTCATAGCTTTCAGGGATATCATTTTCGCAATAATGAAACTTGGCGCTCTTTTAAGGCACCATCTATAGTGCCAAATTCATTATAATTAATCACAAAAATAAAAAACAAGAGATAATAATTAAGACAAATGTTTCAGTACAATACCACTTAGAACCGGTCGAACTCTGGCGCCGGGCACCTGTTGGCACCGTTAGGGCACTGGCCCTGAGGACGAAACTAGTAGAGGGCTCGCCAATTCAATTGGCTCTAGTGTAGCCTGGGACTAGAAGTGGCCCGCTAATTGAGGTAGTAGACTGGTATTCGAAAGTTGCAGGCCTGGTAGAAAAACCTGCTTCTAGCCTGCTAGTAAATCCCTGAAATAATCCAGTATGCATTAGACAAAGCCCCCTTACTTTAATAAAAAAAACTATAGCCCCCTTGCATAAATATATTTTCTTTATAAAACAAATCCCCCCAAGAATTATCAATGAATATTCAATGACCATCCAGCAAATAAAAAAATTACTACGGTACAGACAAATTGAATATAAAAAAGATAGGTATGAATCACCCGTAAAAGAAAATATAAACTTACCCATATGATCAAACTCAAGTTACATAAAAATTCAGATCTGATAAAATAGAGTAGATAAGATAATCCATGCACAAAAAAGGTTAACACAGATAAAGCAATTAAATCATTAAGGTAGGCAAAAAAACTGTAGCAATAATTACCTCGATAGTGTCTGAGGGTACGGGAGATTCGACGGTCTCGGTCTTATTCGACGAACTTGAAAGCCTCTAGAAATAAGGGAAAAAACCATTAGCGTCATGGCGTCGTCCGCGTGCTTCACAGGCAATAGGGAAAAAATAATTCCAGAGAAAATGCTTACCTAGTACAGTATTTATATCCCGAAAAATCGGTCATGTCAGAACACAAAAAGCAACCACAATATATCCCCAATGAATGGGTGGAATTAAATCACAAAACTAAATTTAGAGTCTCTGACTGCACTCAAACAGAAAGCTTCTCTTCTCGCCGAACGGTCTAACTAGAAGAACTCTCGATTCGTTTCCATCAATTTGCCTTTCTCCTTCTACGAGGTAAAAAAAAACTACGTCAGAACAGCAAGAAATAGTAATGGGCTGAAACATGCCAAGTGATTTCGATACAAGGAATAATTCTAAGATAATAAACGACTGAGTTCTCGTTTATTATGAGGGTAAAACGACGGCGGAAGCGACAATTAATGTGCTAAAATTAAATTTTTCAAGAAATGCTAGGAACTACTCCTACGAAAATGATAAACCTGTAAAAACCTAAATCGAGAGCGACAATCTCGGAAGGATAGCCCATCCCTATTACTCGGAACGAACAAGCGAACATTACAAAAACTGCAGCCTGCCGTGTGAAGAGATGAATATAAAAAGCAGAGGTCCCAAAACGATCTAACGATCTCAGAAATGGTCGGCCGGTGATTGGAGTCCGGCAACCAAGGGGTTCCAAAAAGTTATGAAATATTCAAACCGACAATAAAATATGAGTCGACGAGTCTAATGCAGCGTAAAGGCGGGTTTTATTAACAGAATTCTTAGAAATATAAATCGGTTCGCTGGCCGTTCTAAATCAAAGCCAAGCTATCCTATTAACAATGTGCTTCGCTTATCAACTAAATTAAATATAGTCACAACGTGTTATAAATGCTAATATAAATATATCGTTAACTCATACTTAGAATAGAGTTAATTTACATTAAGAAAGGCGGCAATTTCAAGCGTATTGTCAGCAAATCGAATCAATAAATTTAGAATTAATAAACCGATGAGTGCAAAATGCAGCATCTTCTTTTTCTAAATGCGGCGTATAAATGAAATTCAAAAATATTTGACACTGGCAAAATCGGACTGTAACAAGATCGAGAAAATGTTATACAGAGTAGGGTGTACCAAAAAATTAGGGCAAATCAATGTTACTTTTTCTCATAGAACATCCTGTATATTTGTGGAAAGTTAAAAGGGCATCAAAACTAAATAGGTACATTGTAAATGATCATTTTGAAAAGCTTAGCCATATTATGGAGGAAATGAACATTATGAATAAACCTCATCTAATATTCAATATGGACGAAAAGGGATGCAGGTTGACCTTGCATAAGCAGCCGCAAGTGCTTGCAAAACGTGGATCTTCAAATGTTCATATCATTTCAGAAGAACATGCTGAAAATGTTACGATAGTGGCATGTGGTAATGCAATTGGACAAGTAATACCCCCAATGATTTTAATGAAAGAAAACGGGAAAAACAGGAATGGTCCGAAAATCTTCCACCTGGAGCTGTTATAAGAATGACTGATAAAGGCAGCATGAACACTTCAACTTTTGTGAATTGGATTAAACACTTTTCTCAGTTTAAGCCAAACGAGAAGGTTCTTCTCATATTTGACGGCGCATCTTCTCACCTTGATTTCTCAATAGTCGAAGAGGCAGATAAACATAATATAACACTCTATTGTCTCCCTAGTAACACCACCCATCAATTACAACCAATGGACAAGGCTGTATTTGGGCCATTTGAAAGTTATTGGGATGACGAAGTGTTACTCTTCTGGACTGGACATCGAATAACTAAGTTTAATTTCGGAACATTTTTTAGCAAAGTGTGGCCAAGGGCGGCAAATCCATCTAACGTTTCAGCTGGATTTCGGGCAACTGGAATTACTCCTTTTGACCCAAACGTTATACCAGACTTGAGATCCTTCAGAGCTTACAATGAGAAGACCTGATGTGAATACAGAAAATGGAGTGATAGAAATACAACATGATGAGCAGGAACCTGGTCCTAGTGGACTTCAAAAGCCTAACAGAAATCTAAAGAAAATTAAGAAAGGGAGCAACTTCTCAGACTCCGACACTTCAAGCGATTATTCCGTACGAGATTCATCTTCGGGTGATGAGATTTCAGTAGCCTTATTCGTAGAAGAAGTAGCCCCATAAGAGAACAATCTCCCGAACAAGCATCTGCGAATGTAACAACTTTTAAGAACATACTACCAACGCCAGAAATGGAAGAAAAAAAAATTACACCAAGAAAAAAATCACTAAATTATAGGGCCCAACGGGTAACAAAAGATTTATTCAAGAGAAGTGAACAAAAGAATCAAACTGATTTAAAGACTAATAAATCTCACCCAAATAAAAAAACAAAGAAAGTAGTGGAAAAATGGTATTGTCACTTATGTGAGGAGGACAAAGTAGCGAATATGCGACTATGTAATATGTGTCAACGGTATGTGCACGAAGATTGTGTAGGGTTAACCGTGAAAGGTAAGGAACCTTCCTTCATATGTCCGTCGTGTTCTGAGTGAAATTGCACATGCCGGTATCAGTTCTTCATTGGTAATAATTACCAATAATTATTTATCTATGATTACATTAATCCCTTATCATTTTAATGTCGTTCTGGTGTTTACGTTTCATTGAGTTTGTTAAGTTTATTTTTTTTTGGTGCAATTTATTTTTGCCAAAGAGTACATTCCTTTTTTTGACCTGAATCTAGGGAATTGACATATTTTTTTTGTTAAATTTCCTAAGTTTATTTGCTGATGAATGAATATTATGTTTTGTTAAGAAATAAATATAATTATCAACCATAATATGCTCTTTTATTAAGTGGGCCATATTTGGGTACCCTCTATGGCCTTAATAAGGACCCCTGGTCTTAATAAGGCCCGATTGCAATGTTTTAAAAAAATCAAAAAAGCACCTAAAAATTATTCAGAATTTATAATTATTATAGGTGTTAGTTATAAGCATAGTGTAAAGAACTTACTTGAAAATTTTTAGTATTATATAATATAGATCTTAACTTCCTAAGGGCCTCTGAAATTAGCATGGCCTTATTAGGCGCAGGTACCTTAGTATGTGTGTAGTTAACAACACTGTTTCTTTCCATTTTACTTAAACTCTCATATCTTATACCTACATAGATGTTTAATTACTATTTTGACGCAAACTTTCTTATTGTAGGTATACTTCTAGCTTAGTTAAGATTAATCTATGATTTACTGGTCTAGTGTATTTTAAAACTAAAAAGGTAACCAATATGTATTTACTCAGCCACCTGATTTAGCTGTATTTAAGACATTAAAATCTGCATGGGACCAAAAACTCTGCATTTGGTAAAAAATACCTCATGAATTGCGAATTTTAAAGAAAACATTTGTTTATAGAGACTTGTCACTAGAAAATATAAAAAGTGGTTCTCGCATAGCCGAATTATACCATTCAGTAGAAAGCCCCCAATTATAAGTTTTCTAGAAAAAAAATTGCTAGAGGAGCAGAAGTAGTCACCTACAAAACAGAAAATTGAAAAAACTTGAAAATATAAAAATGCCAAAAAGAAGCCAAAAAATCGAAACCAGAGAAAGCTTTAACTTCTTGAGATCCGAATTAACTTTGAGGACACAAATTTTATTTTTTTTTTAGCTTTGTTACACATAAGCAATTAATAAAACATGAAAAAATAAAACATCAAAACATGAAAAAATAAAACAAAAAATATATTACATAAAAACTTAACTTAATGTTACCAATATGGAACATTGGTGTACTGAAGACTATATAATATAGCATAGTCTTCAGTAGACCAATGTTTCATATTTGTGTTATTTTTTCATGTTTTTATGTTTTATTAATTATGGAATTGAGCCAAATAGTTTCTTTATTTATTAAAACATAAATAAATTTTACATTTTACTTTGACGTTTTTCTTTCTCTCATGTCAAATGACCGACATTTGTTCGCACATCAAATTGAAGTATAGGTTTGGTAGCATTTCTCTTCTTATTTTTTTTTTATATTCTCGTTCTACACTGCTACTACTAGGCCCTCCTCTTTTCTTATAATTTCACTTGCTTTTTCCATGAAACACAATGTTTCAGCTACCTCTGCTCTCAAGCCCAACGAATCCAAAATATCTTTTGTGTCCAATCCTGGTTGAATCATATCTTGTCTGTACCTCAACCATTCATTGACCATTGATGGATCTATGAAATGAAAAAATATCTTTAGGTACCATTTTCTAATTTTAGACCTATCCGATAGTATGAAATTAACCCATCTAACAAATCAACCCCATCCATGAAATTGTTGTATTGTTTGATCATGTTTGGACGAGGTATTTCTACCACGATCTTTCTTTGGCCATCAATTCTTTTTACACAAAATGCGCTGCAAGACACACAATCTTATTATCATACCACTTCAAAGCTCGAATTTCAATACGATCCATGTTAGTGTTGTATTCTTCACATGCGCCTCTACCCATGTGTTCCATTTGGTTAAGGGTTGAGGAGTGCAAACCTGGAAGCCGGTCTTT
This sequence comes from Pissodes strobi, assembly GCA_016904865.1. NCBI lineage: Eukaryota > Metazoa > Arthropoda > Insecta > Coleoptera > Curculionidae > Pissodes > Pissodes strobi. Next base: position 154,206 of record MU182907.1, on the reverse strand, counting down.
TCTAACAATTCTCAAGCAAAATATTCAATCTCTGTTATAGAGGGATGTCATCAAATTTATAGATGTAAACCAGTTATCAAAAAAGAGCAGAAGGTTTTTGAGGCTTAGATATTGAGGATGCCAGGCGCATTATTACCACTAGCTCCAATATCTTCTTTACCAGGTGCGGGCAGAATCTTTCCCCGCTTTCCCGTATATATTTCAAAGTCATGAGTCAATCTCCACTTATTAGTTTTTTTTAGGATTATATTGTTTCAAAACGGATCTTCCTTTATCAGGCACGATTTATTCGTCTACACATAGCATTTGGGGTTTTCTTTGTGCAGTGAACTGCTCGTTTAGGTGAGTAATAACAGGTCTAATTTTAAACAACTTATCGCGATTAGGATCAACTCTATTTTCTGGAAGTTTGGCATTGTCATTGTGTCAAGTTCTTCTTTGTGTCTTTCCATCTGTTTCTGGATACGTCAGCCACTGGGGATACTCTGCACGCCGCAGATTAGTACAGTCTGTGACTTGGTAGACCAAAAATTAACATGTAAACAACAGTACCAATAAATGTTTCTAACTCCAGACGTGTCAGTTGAAGAACTTTGTTTGGTCTTGTTGTACCGTATACAAATTACTTGGCCTCATAAAAAAACTATCCGAAAAATTCAGCTGAAAGTACTAAATAGGTCTACCTATTACTGGAGATTCTTCATTTGCAGCTACAGCAAAAGTGAAGAAAGAGACTGGGTTTTAATTTTTTTCTATTTTGTTCGCTGTTGTACGCATAAGGTATTTCGTCCCAGTCTTCGGCATCACTCGAAGATAACAATGCATCGGACAAGTTCTCCAATTAATTACAATAATCAGGATCGTCATCGAAATCGGTCAAATTTTCGTCTTCACTGTCTGTGGGAAAGTCTATCATAGTTGATAAATCTGTAAAAATACCAAAGTATTAGAAACATAGGTTGTCGCATTTAGAAACCATAAGTCCAGTGTTCCACCCGAGAATAACAACCGCAGAGGAGCGACAACTTAAATCCCGCCCAAAAATTAGGAGTGGGGGGTAAACCGGCCAACTGTCATCTCGACGTGCTTGTCAGTTTGTTTCGTCCGAGATTTGTTTAGTACAGTCGTCGATGACAACATTTTTACGAGAACGCCAGTTTCCTTTGGTTTGTTTGTGTGTTAATTATTATTGAAGTGACTTCTTCGCCGAGGGTAGAGTCAGAAAAAATTAAACGCTTATCAATGTGAAACATTTTGAAAAGTGAAACATATTTCAAATGAAACGCCCCTTTAATTAAGCATGTTCCAGTAATTTAAGGGGGATTGTGGGGAAAAAAGGTTTTTTGGCGATATCTCTGCCTCGAACCGAAAATCTGACAAGCGATGACCTTGTGTCACGGGGGATAGTGGAGGTGGGAATTAGACCACCACCTCCCCGGATATACAAAGATTTTCGAAAAAATTTAAAAAAACGTAAAAAATTGTGCGGAAAGGGAATACAAGTATTATAAAACAAAATAAGAAAAAATAGTAATATTAAAAAAAAACTTAGAGAAACGCGGTTTTCGGCAAAAAAAGCGCAGCAGTTCAGCTACGAGGTCGCCGATGGCAAAAACGGAAAGAAAAAAAAATTCTTTATAGCAATATTTTTATTTTTTTTTTTGAAAATGGGATAAAAACTGGAAGAAACGTAAAAAAAATTTGGGAAAGTTAATAAAAGTAATAAAAAAGGAAAGAAAAAAAAACGTAAAAGATTGTTCGGAATGTTAATAAAAGTATTCTAAATCCAAATAAGAAAAAGAATATTAAAAAAGGAAAAAAAACTGTTCGGACAGTTAATAAAAGTTATGAAACGAATTAAAAAAACTAACAAAAAAAGGAAACGCGGTTAAAAAAGGGTCGAAACCCGGACAAAAGTTGAGAAAAAAAGCTTAAAAGATGATAAAACTCAATTCCCAATATCTCATTCTGAAGTTTCACTTCAGTTGTGTGCTTATAAAGGTGAGGCATCGCGTTACCTGTGCTTTGATTAATTGGCAATTTTCATTGTTTGTATTGTTCGGTGACAGCAACATTATTTGAGAGTTAACATTTAGATCGGTAATAATTATTAGTATTCGTTGATAGTGATCTTTAGTGGCATTTCAAAAATAGTCTTAGAAAAAGTATAGTACACTACTTGAATGGAAATTTGCTTATTATAAACTCGTTCGATTAGAGTCCACGCTCGCTGCGCTCGCTCGTACAGTAATCTATTTATAATAAGCTACTTACCATTCTCGTTATGTAATATACTATTGTGAACTGTGTTTATCTTCGAAGATTAGATTTGGTCAGTTTGGGTTAGTCGTCCAATCAATTTACGGATAGTTTCACTTTGTCTCAACTTATTTTAGTCATTTGAACTGGTCCCGATACGTTATAATCAGTTATGATAGATTTGGTAGGTTTGGGTTAGATAGTAGTTCAATCAACTTTCGGTTAGTTTCACTTATTCTCAACTTATTTTAGTGATTTGAAGCGGTTCCGATACGTTATAATCAATTTTAATAGATTTGGTTACTTTGGGCTAGTCGTCGAATCAACTGTGGGTTAGTTTCACTTAGTCTCAACTTATTTTACTTATTTGAGCCGGTTCCGATACGCTATAAACATTTTTTATAGATTTGGTTACTTCGGGTTAGTCGTCGATTCAACTTCGGATAGTTTTACTTATTCTCAATTTATTTTAATCATTTGAATCGGTTCCGATCCGTTATAATCAATTTTAATAGATTAGGTTAGTTTGGGTTAGTCGTCCAATCAATTTTCGGTTAGTTTCACTTAGTCTCATCATATTTTAGTCAACTGAACCGGTTCCGATACGTTATAATCAATTAGTCCAATCAACTTTCGGTTAGTTCACTTATTCTCAACTTATTTTAGTCATTTGAAGCGGTTCCAATACGTTATAATCAATTTTAATAGATTTGGTTAGGTTGGGTTAGTCGTCGATTCAACTTTCGGTTAGTTTCACTTAGTCTCAACTTATTTTAATCATTTGAACCGGTTCCGATACGTTATAATCAATTTGAATAGATTTGGTTATTTTGGGTTAGATTCCAATCAACTTTCGGTTAGTTTCACTTAGTCTCAACTTATTTTAAAAATTTGAACCGGTTCCGATACGTTATAATCAATTTTAATATATTTGATTAGTTTGGGTTAGTCGTTGAATCAGCTTTGGGTTAGTTAGTTAGGTTAAGTGATACTAGAGTCTAAGTGAGTCTCAACTAATTTTGCTTATTTGAGCCGGGTCCGATCCGCTATAAACAATTTTAATAGATTTGGTTAGTTTGGGTTAGTCGTCCAATCAACGATACGAAAATTTTCATCTTTCATTTCTTTTCCTTTCATTACTTTTCTCTCAGTGTATTAAATCGGTCATCTGTCACATATGACAAATTGAACTTGGCTCTCTAACTTCAAAGGTGCCGACTGGTTTTGTCGCTTCTCTGCGGTTGTTATTCTCGGGTTCCACATAGGGAACAAATCGTAGACATATGAAATTGAATTTCTTAGCATATTTTGCAAAATAAATATGTTCTACTGCTACTAGAGTAATCTTATATGACCAAGAATAAGTCTAATAATTTTATTTTTCACAAGTACTTACCAAAACTATGCAAAAGGTGCCACTGAATCCAACGGATGCCGGCAATCGGATGTTTGCCGTAAATAACGGACTTAACCTTAAACCAAACGTCACGAGATAGCGCCAGATACACTCTATGTGTATTTATCGTCTGCTCCAAGTGTGGAATAACGATCTGTGATACAATAGGTCTGTTCTAGCAGCGATTTCAAACGGTTTCAAACCGTCCGGAGTTTGCGCATAACGATATAAGCGTCGCTTATATGGCTATGCACAAACTCCGTACGGTTTGGAACCGTTTGAAATCGCTGCTAGAACAAACCTAATAATTTTAAGTTTTATAGTTTCGTTTGCTTTATATGCCAAATATTCATTTGTTCCAAATAAGGAACATTAGCGTTTAAGAGGTAAAAACAGAGAGATAGAAATAGATTTCTTTAAAGAACTCCAATGAAACTAATACAAACGAATAAGATATAATAGAGCCAGAATATGCAGATACTGACCACAATAAGCAGACGCTTTTTGATTTAGATCAACTACCAGATGAGAATGGTGCCACGGAGAACAATAATTCTAATAATTTTTCATCTGAACATAACGTGAAGATAACTGCACCTACTACTAACCCAACCTACAGACCTTCTGAACATCGGGTATTTCTTGATGGACCGGTTTATTAACAAAACATCATCGGGGTTTGTTGGTAGAATAATTGATATTATAGACCCACGGACCAAAACGTATTACTGCAGTTTTCCAAAAGAGAGGATAAACTTCGATGAAAGCAAGTCACATGTCTGTCCTGATGTAAAAGATGAATCCATTGTAACGGACGAAGAAATAGCAAGTTATTGCATCTGAACGAAGAGGCTATTTCCACTTTAAAAATATATACATTTTCATTTGTAAGACTCGGTTTTAGCTAGGGAATTAGGTTGCAGGTTACGACCCACCGAACCCTACGCACATGTGTGCTGTCAGGTTTTCGTAAGAGACAAAATCTGTCGAACTGGTGGTTCATTTGTGTATTTATATAATAAAATTTGCTGGCGTCTTGCGATCTTCTCGCGTTGTTTATAATTAGTCTTGAATGCTTACAAACTATTTTCCAAGTTCAAGTTCAAATTTAGGACGGGGTGATATTTAGTTAGTAGAACTATATATCACTTTGGTTTCATGTTTTTTACAAGTTTTTTTTATTATTAGAACATTATATTGTTTAGTTCCTCAATTTTTCATTAATTATTACAATGTGTTATAAACCATTTAATGACAATCACTTTCAAAAAACATGTTTTTATCTTATGGAATAAAAAGATTTTTATCAAAATAAACGTTGTACTACTAACGCAGTTTTCTTGGTTTAAATTAAGTGTCTTCAAATGCAAATTTTACACACAGATTGTACTTTCCCACAATGACTATATGTATATATAAGGAATAAACCTAACGAGTCACATTTGCCCCACTTGATCTTAGTATACTTTAATTCAACGTTATTTTGAAACGTTAATATTAATTTAGTAACGTATTGCAGTACAGTAATATCTGAACACCTGAGATCGGAATATATACAAATTCAAGGTAATTTTGTGTAAAATGTTACTTATGTACGTTACTTTGTGACGTTGATTATAGTTTTTTTGAATTGCGATATTAATGAGGGTGATATTCTAAGGTTTATTTCAGTTTCACTGTTACATCTGATTGCAGTTTATCGATTTCACAAATACTAATTCAATCAAAAATTAACAGTGTCATTATGTGGTTCCTTTTCAACTCGTTTTATTGGAATATAGCAAAGGGTTTAAACACGTTGATTTCCATGATATCTTAATTCTTTTTCATCAAATTTTAATGAATACAAAATAAGGTTGCAAAACAGTTAAACTAATATTTTTACAGTATTGAAATGCAAAAATGCGTTTTAATAACGTTGCATCGATATAAACGAAATTTTTGGAAGAAGTGTTTATATTTATGAATATTTACAGCACACTGATAAATTCCCTTTCAATGCCAGAAGTTAACGTAATTTTTCCGACAAAGCAAATAAATGGCTAATGGCACGTTCTCTGACATTGCAACATAATTAATTATCCTCAGAATACTCTATAGCAAGAGTATTTAATATTGATTGCGAATATTATAAAATATTTCAATGTTCACAGTACATATGAAAATGGCAGCAGTGGCCAACCGGAAGAGTATATCCCAGCCGCAAAGAGACCAGCAGCAGGAATAACACCATTTTTATTCAACCATCAACAAAGTATTTTCCTGCCTAACATGAACGTTCCAAATTCGCACTTGTTTGACTACCAATCCGTCAATCAGACGGGGATTAAAACCGAAGAGCCGAGTGGTAGCAGAGGAGACGAAGAATGGAGAAACATTCATGTTATGTTAAATTGTATACTGTCTATGGTTGAGAAGACAAAGAGGCAAGTATCATTAATCCTCGAAAAGCTGGTGTCATAGGTAATGAACTGCCGGAAATTCAATTCGTAAATTTAATTAGGCTTGCTATAATGCAAGAAAGTAAATACATTTTTGTAAATTATCCAAGCAGTGTTTTTATATAAATGCACCTTTATTATTTAAAGGGCTTATGTCATTGCGTTTCCTGGCAACAATAATGCCAATATATTTTAGCAGTTAAAATATTTGCCATTTTTCACTTATTAATTATGTACGTACTGCCTCACTTTATCACACACTTGGGTCAGAAGGTACTTTTATTGATATTATTGCAACTTTTAGGGCATTAACCATTTTGCAACAACGGAACTTAGCTACGCAACCAGATCCTACCACTGAGTGGTTACGTAAGCAAGACGTTAGCCAAGATTTGAAAAAAGTTGCAAATGAAATTATTAGTACAGCGATAAGAGCAGCTGAAGAACGTGTAGCTGAGGTAAATGTTTGCTTATTTTTTGCTTTAACGTTATAAGATGATGGGTCTGGTGTCATATAAGCACTGTCGATTTTAAAGATTTTTTGGGGTTCAATGGAAAGGTTACATCAAATGGAACACATTAATGCAAAAAAATTTGCGGATGTAGCACTTTTGACGCCAAAAATTGAAAAAGAAATTTTATAAATGAGTGACATTTAAATGCGAAAACTCTTGCAATATGGCGTTAATGATGACAATTTACTTACAATGTTGTCAGACTTGGCTAACCTTCTTGATTCTCAAGTAAGCAAATTGCCAAGTCCAGGAGCATAAAGTAGAATAACAACTTGTGAAATATGTTATATATGCTGTGGTGAAAGTAACTAAACAAGCGCGCAACCGCAGCTAACCCAAACTAACCAACACTAACCAAAACCAACCCACACTAATCCAAACTAACCAAGACTAACAAAAACTAACCCTAATTAACCAAAGTAAAGAGACAAGCGCGCTACGCGCGCTTTTCTCTTCGCTGTTCGAAACTAAGCAAAACCAACCGAGCCTAACCAAAACTAACCCAAGCTAACACAGACTAACCAAAAACTAACCCATACTAACCAAAATTAACCCAGACTAACCCTAACTAACCAAAGTAAAAAGAACAGCGCGCTTTGAGCGCTTTTTATTCGTTATCCCAAACTAAGCAAATCCAACCCAGACTGACCAGACCAACCCATACTAACCCAAACTAACCCTAATTAACCAAGCGCTTGTCTCTTCGCTACCCCAAACTAAGCAAAACCAACCCAGACTAACCAAAATTAGCCAATACTAAACAAAACTAACCTAGACCAACCCTATGTAAGCAAAGTAAAGAGACAAGCGCGCTACGCGCGCTTGTCTCTTCGCTATTCCAAACTAAGCAAAACCAACCCAGACTAACCAAAACTAACCAAAACTAACCCATACTAACCAAAACTAACCCAAACTAACCAAAGCTAACCCAAGCTATCCCAGACTAACCAAAACTAACCCAAACTAACCCTAATTAATCAAATTAAAATGGCAAGCGCGCTACGCGCGCTTTTCTCTTCGCTATCTCGAACTAAGCAAAACCAACCCAGGCTAACATATACTAACCAAAACTAACCCTAATTAGCCAAAGTAAAGCTACGCGCGCTTGTCTTCCGTGTTCCAGATTAAGCAAAAATATTCGAAACTAACTTTAATTAGCCAAAGAAGCGCATTGAGACGAGCGCGCTACGCTCTTGACCAACCCCGCCCATCACAAAATCAAAATGAACCCAAAGTAACAAAACAAACGCACTACGCGTGATACTCTCTTAAACTAATCCAAATGACCTTTTAAATTTGTATCTATTTCAATAAACTAAATAAATTAGTTTATATGACTTATTATTAAAAGTGACCCACTTCTAGCTTAACTTCTAATTCTAGTAAATCATATATTCGAATTATTGTTATTTTATTAAACAAAGCCATTAAAAATAATTATTTATAAGAAGTTTTCGTCCCACGGTACTTTTCAAACATATTCAACACGAGGCTGTTATATTTTAGAACCAAATAGAAATTACATTTGGCAACATCTATCTGTACAAAAGCCAGCTGAGCCGTGCTAAGCCAAGGCCACCTATACTACGGAATACAGAAGATGGCCTTGGCTAAGAAATAGTCATGTTGACTTTTATCTCATAAATATTATATTATCGTTTAAAAGTGCAAAAAAACAGTTTTATTTGCAATTTTTAAGAAAAGAAGCTTTATATTATGTTGTTATTAACCTTCTGCGACCATACCTCAGGACAAAGTGTACTGGAATTGTGTTTATTAGCAAAAAATGTATGTTAAATTTAAATTTTTATTTTAAATTTATTTTGCGAAAATGCGCTTCATCCGCAAATTTTTGTGCGTTAATGTGTCCCATTTGATGTAATCTTTCCATAGGACCCAAAAAAAGCTTCAAAACCGACGGTGCTTATATGACACCAGAACCATTGAATAGTTTTAGCTTTTCATAAGTTTCATAAGTTTCAACCCAACATTAAATTTTCATCATCACGCAACCATCACCTAGTCCACTGCTGAACGTAGGCCTCCCGTAAAACTGCCCAATTTTGTTGATCTTCGGCTGCTTGTATCCAGTTGTCCTTCACTCTTTTAAAATTGTCCGCCCATCTCGTTGGAGGACGTCCTCGATTTCGGTACGCTTCCTCTCCGGGTCTCCATTCGGCAATTCTTTTCGTCCATCGTCCATCTGATAATGTCGCCACATGACCCGCCCAATGCCATTCTAATTGACCTATCCTCGTCACCGCGTCCATAACGCCTATGCGTTGTCTTATTACATTGTTAGGAATTCGGTCGCTCAAAGATATTGCCAGCATAGATCTTTCTATTTTTCTTTGTACAATTCTGATTTTATTTGCCGATTGCGTGGTAAGGGTCAATGTCTCGGCGCCCTACGTCAGGACCGGCGGAACACACTGGTCAAAAACCTTGCGCTTTAAGCACACTGGGATATTGGACGTGAAGATGTATCCGAGCCTCCCACATGCAGCCCAGGTCAAACAATCCTTCTCTTAAGTTCATGTGTTTGGTTGTCTATGCTGATTTTAATTTCATAACCCAGATATTTATACGAAGAGACCTGCTCTAGTGGAGTATTCTTTACCGTAAGATTCTTGGTCATGACTAGGTTCGTCATATAGCTGGTTTTTGTGAGAATCATCTGAAGTCCCACGCCCCTCGAGGCGTTGTTGAGTTCGTACAACATTTTACATGCATCCGCTACCTATTCTATCCTGATGAGTCCCAATTGACTTCCTTACATACTGACTCCAGCAGAGTCGTGAAAAGCTTGAGTGAGATTGTGTCTCCCTGTCTTACTCCTCTTCACATTGGAAACTTATTTGTGTCAGTGTGTACCCTAACACTAGCCGTTGCTGTTTCATCGATATTTTTCATGAGCGATATATATCTGTGGTCAATTCTACATGCTGCCAAGGCTTCCCACATTTATCATGATGGACAGAGTCAAAGGCTTTCTGATAATCGACGAATATTACAATTAGGGGTTTGTTGTATTCTATGGCTTTCTCAATTAATATTTTTATTACCTGAAGATGGTCGTTTGTTCCAAGCCCTTTATGAAAACCAGTCTGTTCTTTGGCCTGATATGCATCTAATTTAGGATCGAGGCGATTTGTTATTATTCTGGTAAAAAGTTTGTACATATTGGAGAGGAGGCTAATAGGGCGGTAGTTCCCAGGTCAGTAGTATCAGCCTTCTTATGAAGAACAACAATAACAGCATTATGCCACTTGGACGGGGTTACACCCAGTAAAAGGCATTCTGTAAACATTTTATTAAGAGCTCGCCGGACACATCTTCCTCCCGATCTGATTGCTTCACTCATCGTCACCAAGTGCTCTACTGTTCTTCATTTGTCTAAGTGCATTTTCAAACTCGAAGATCCTTATATCTGGGATATCTTCAGATCCCTGATCCTGTACATGGGGTATGCTCGTATCTCGATGTCCTGGGTGTTTGTAAAGTTATTTATAGAAATCTTCCAAAATATTAAGAATTTCATCCCCATTTGTAGTGATTTTGCCTTCTTAGTTCTTTAACTTCGTAATGTAAGTGTTCTTTGAGCCAGGATTCATATTTCTCCTCAGAACCTTCAGACTTCTCTTCGCTTCAATCACTGACTTTATTTGTCTAGAATTGTAACTTCGTAGGTCTCTTCTTATTGATGAGGAGATGGATTTATTAAGTTCTCTCCATTCATCTAGATTTTCATTGTTTTCCTCTCGTCTCTCGTCGTCTTTTCATCATATTTTTAGTTTCTATAGTGAGCTTTTCTGGACCTTTCGTTCTTTTGATACTACGTTGTTCTTGTGTGTTTCTTAATATATCAGTCAGAATGTCATTCATGTCATTCATCTGATCAACATCAGATTGACCAAAAAGTTCTTCTCTAGCAGGCCTTTCTGAATCTGTTCCTGATACATGGTAATATTTTTGACTTCTGTCCACTTGGTGTTGATGGATTTTCTGAAGGAGTTCATTGCAAATATATTATACTGCATCAAGAATTCTAGAAGTCTTTGTCCTCTTTCATTTCGCTCGTCATATCCGTATGGACCCATAACCCTTTCAGAACTTTCCTGTCCAAGTTTTGCATTGAAGTCTGCCATCTAAATATTAAACCTTGAGGGGGTTTCTAGATATGCTTTGGCTATGTCTACATAAAACTCTTCCATTTCTTCCTCAGTGTGTGAGCCGGTCGGAGCGTAAACTTGTATGATCTTCAAAGTACATCTGCTGTTGAGTTTTATGATCAGGTACACAACTTTGGTACTGATGCTAGTGATCTGGTTAATATCTTTGACGAGCCTTTTGTTAACTATAAATCAAATACCATCCATGCTTCAGTCGGTTTCTCGGTTGTAATAAAACAAATGACCTGATCTGGGAGTGATCTATTCTTCTCCTCTTCTTCTTTCGCTCGACCCCACTATATCACATTTCATTCCTGATAGCTTTTTCTCCATTTCGAGCAGCTTCTCACTTGATAACTGAGTTCTGGTGTTGTATGTTGCTACCAGAAACCGTCCAGTGTCTCTCGCTTGTCTTTGCTTGCGTTGTTACTGAGGGTTTTAACCATACTTCTACCACGCTGTCCATTGCGTGTTGGTAGAGGGCTTATCTTGAGGGCTTAATATTTTTAACCTCGATAAAACGGTTATACCGCCCGCCGCCGCCGAGACTCGTTCGTAAAAGCCGGGTGCGCCACGAGCAGGTGGGGTTGACATTGAGTAGGAGAGGCTATTTGAGACGCTTCACTACCCCATTATATTATTAACCATATCTGATAACTACACCGTGAATTGTTAAGTGAAATAGTATATTTTCAAATTCATTAATCGAAGTTGCCGATTATGCATCTAAGAACCATGGAACCTGCGTCATTTTTGCGCCGCAAGACCTCGATAAGTTTTGCGTTATCCTTCTTTTATGATATATGTTAACCGGTTAAACTTATAAGTCTGAAAAACTTATAAACAGCTCTGGTACAAAATAGTGCTGGATATTTTGGCGCCAGTCAAAACAGCGACTATGTAAGAGCACTTAGACAAGATATCGTGTGTCTGGTCAATATAGCCCGGGTCTCAATACTCTCAATTATGCCATACATAACTTAATTACAAATACTGACAACCAATCTGGTTGAGGTAGGATGGGTTGGGCGTTGGGCACACCAGGATGATTTTTAATCAAAATTTAAATATCGATATACCAATTAGTACACAAGATAATGTCAAGACGCGTTTTCTATGATAGTTTGGTGGGTTCGAAGAGTATGTCCTGCCACTTGCGTGACTGCATTATATGCGTTATTTTTTTCTCACCGAAATAATCTTTGTTAAAAAACAAATAAACGATTTCTAGCGATTTTCGTTTGCTTTAAATATACAGAGTTTTTTCGAAAATAGCGAAATATTAGGTATAAGTGAAGATTTAACGTGACATCATATTTTTATAAGACAAATATTTGCCACTTAATTTTTGGCCGGTAATTATGACGTTAAAACATAAATCATAAATACAGAGTGTAGCAAAAAGATAGAAATTACGAAATTTCAAAGTTGCTTTTTCAATACATTTTCGTACATTCCACTTTTGGAATTATTATAATATAATAAGACTATATAAATTTGAATAACAACCTTCAGAACGATCAGCCCTTTTTCTATTGTTACTCTAGCTATATTTTTATTGTATATACGGGGTGTTTTGTTTTAACTCAAAAGTGTATGATGTCAAATGTGTTGGTTCTTAAAATCCTAAAAAAAATAAGAATGTTTTAATTTATTGGACTAGACACTAAAATAAACAACTTAAAAATGATATCATATTCCGGATATACAAGGGTGTGTCATAAAAACGGACCTAAATTTAGTAGTTAAATGAAGAAATTTAGAAGCATGAGATAATTCTAAAAGCGGACTGTACGAAAATATATAGAAAAAGCATATTTGAAATTTTGTAATTTTTGTTATACCATAGTTCCTATTGCTATTATTATCGCCATAACTACTCATCAGAAGTTAGGTGACAAATTTTTAGAATAATTCCCGTTCACCATTCTGTCAAGAATGGCTTAATTAGTATAAGGGGTGTAGTCGGAGCTTTCGATAGCTAACGAGCCTGGAACTGCCGCGCGTGACGTCACAGCACCGGATGAAATTCGCCCAGCCGTAATACAGCTTTGATAAGAGAAATACTGTCGGTGCGCGACTTAACTCAAAATCCTGCGAAAACCGTCACAGATACGAAAAAAATTCTTTTGAGCAACATTGTTTACAATTAATTTTACTACCTAATGGGCCATAATGGGTCTGTCCATTTTTAAACGTTTGGATTTGAGAAGCTGTTAAACATATTATTTCGCACTTTTTAGTAGTATACTTATATAATGAACTATATGTTATTATAGTACACTGTTGGAAATTTTTATCTGGGATCTATCAAAACAATGCATAAGATTAAAAAAGATAGAACGGTGTATATTAAGTATGGATTTACTTGGTCTCTACAAAGAGAATTAGCACAAGTCTCTTAAACAATGTATTTATTTATTTATTTTTGAGCGTTCTGTGTATGAGATACGTAAAAATGTTGGCACTTGGTACAAAGAAATAAATACAAAAAAAATAAATTATCATATTCTAAAAACCTTAAATAAGCATGTAAGAGCAAATAAAAGACACAATATAAATGAAAAAATATTCTCAAGTAAAAACTACTCGCAATGTCTTAAATTTGAGAAAATTTTTGACATTTTCCTCGCTTGGATGTACTTTCTAATACATCGTTTTTAGCTTTAGAATAGTTATTTAGAAGAATGTTCGAAAAAGTACCGATGCTTCGTTTCGACATTGTCTTTATATAAACAAAGGTTTCGATAGGCTTAATACCGAACTTCCACAGTCACCTTCAGGTTCTTCGGTTAAGTTGAAGCCTGAATGTTCTAACTTCCTCAGCGCTAATTCCATAAGGATTCGCTTATGAGATTTAAAACTCAAAAACTGTGCTTCGAATCTATCAGAAATAAGTACTTTAAACAAAGAATACGTATTTATTATAATATAATTAAAAAACTGTTTGGCGTATTTAAGCCCGCCTCGATCTAGCAATTTGATATAAGTATTTACACTATCGGAAACATCCAATTCGATATCTTTTTCTGATGTCATAAAGAAGAAACAAGGCTTACAAGTTCCTTTCATTTTATGTACTATGTATCCAGTGATATATACCAAAACCATTAAATCTTTCTCAGATATCTCGCCTTCATTTTCAAAAATGGATTCACCCAATTTATCGCAAATCTCAGAAATGTCATTTCTGATTCTGTTAATTTGAGAAGTATTTAAGAAATCCTTTAGTAAAAAAGTTCCCTTTGAACTAGACGATAAATTGATTAAACTCAAAATTTTCAATTTTCTTTCGGATTCCAAAATTTGTGATAACGAAACATAGGTAGCACCACTCATTTGACGATACTGTCCAAAACGAGCTTCCAAATCATCTGTCTGAAATTTTCCGAAAATTACATATTCAAAACCTAAGTCTTCCAAAAGATATTTTGACAGTAAAATAAATTAATGTTTTAGTGGTATGAGTAAATGAAAATTGGGTCTCTCTAGTAAGTTTTCCGTGTCGTTTATTTTTTCTTTTTGTATCGCAGCCTGGTATCTCTAATCCGTCCCATTTATCTAACCAGTCAACTATAGCTTCTAAAAAAAGTAAATTTTGATCATGTGTATGAAAAACGGGATTCTGATAAGTATTTCTTTTCATATGTCCTTTAAATTTTGACTTAACATTAACTATATGCCACCAGTTTAGGATTATTTGCATAAATTGTTTAGTACCAAAGGTTTCTACATTTTTATCTGACCCCAAACCAGCTATAGTTTTTTCATCAAATAATTTTACACAGAGATTTACATTTTGTCTCTCCATATTTGTTGGATATAAAACTTTTTTACTCAATGCTGGGGCTAATTTGATAGGCTCTCCTTCTTCATTACAATATAAATTTTTTAGGTTACTTAATTTTGCAGATATTCGTTCAGTATTATTTTGTGTTGGCAATAAATTGAAATTTTTTGAAAATGGTGGAAATATTAATGTTTGGTTTCCGTCAACCTGATTTAACCAATTATTTCTGATAGATTTAAATATATGTACTGTGTCAAAGAAGAGAAATATTTTTTGACCTTCTTTGAAGGAGTTTATAATATACGAGCTCATGGTACCATTACACATTAAATCGAACATTTTTCTATTAACGCGGTTGTTATCTGATTTAATGGACACAATAATCTATCCTGCTTTGGTTAGTACCTCAATAACTTCTAAGAGAAGAATTTTCAAATGTTGAGAATTTAAATTTTTTATTGGGTACAAACCTATAACATCTTTATTCTTGGACATAATTGAGGATAGCATGAAGGTTTGCACAGTAGTAGCAATTTCGTCACTAGTACGACCACTGCTAAACCCTTCTATTTTTCCTCCTTTGTATGAAATAAATGGTTTGATATATATTTCGTCTAACATAACGTTAATATATTTTTCCTTCTCATTTAGGGCACTTGTTTTTTTCTGCAAGGTAATATTTATGTGTTTTATCAAGATCTGCATTTGCAGTACCCAACTTCATTTTTAAAGAATTTAAGTGTTTAGGACTTGGTAAACTTAATACATTACTAGCATGCATTTTCTTATATGCACCAGGGAATGTAAAAAAAAGTAAACTGGACGACATTAAAGTATTCACCGAATATCTCGTTTGTTTACTGAAAACTAAAGACAGCTGGTCTCTAACAAAACACAATTTATTTCTATCAGTTTCATACTCATCTTCTGACTCAAAAATAATTTCAACAGATCGTTGAATTAAATCACAAGCATTTTTGGTAAGTGTAATAACTTCATCTAGGTTTCCTGTAAAACCGAAATTACTGTTACTGTTCATGAAATGCATTAAATTTTGACCACTTAAAACAATTGCAATTTCTCGCTAATAATCCCTTATGTACTAAATATTCATTTATAACTACATTTTTAGTAGTTACAGTGAGAGACAAATCTTTTTTGACTGAAATTGACATGGATACATAAGGGATATCAACATCTACAATTACCTTCAAAAAGCAAATTTTATCGTCTTCTAGTGCAACTAAAAAAGATTGAATACCGCTTAATTTAGATGAATATTTACATCGAAAGTCTTCCAAATCTGCTATCATATCTTCGAGTTCCTTTTTCTGTTTTCTTTCCGCGTCTCTGCTTTGTATTTCCAATTTTCTATTACTCGGGTTCTTACAGTTTGGTGGTAACGAAACATTCAGATACGAAGGATGGTTCTCAAAAATTGTAGGGTAGGCATCATCGGTTAATTTTATGCGAGTTCTGGGAACCGACAAAGTTGTGCCATCGGGTCTTAGGGCGACATCGTTCCGAACAATAAATTTTTCGTCAAAATGCTTTATGCATACGACAGACGAATCTGTGATGACAAAGTTGTCGCGATGTATAGCACGCAACCATTTACATCTCCTTGCAGCTTCTTTGGGAAATTTAAAGATGGTGACGGAATTTCCACTACTGTAATTACTATTACAGCGAGGTACACAACAGCTTGAAGGCATTATACGATATTCGTAATAGTTGTCACATACATATAAAAAACACTGAGAGGGATTATTGACTACTGACCATTATCATAGGTAAAAAAAATAAATGTAAAAACAAACTACTGACTACTCGTTCGCCGCGACGCGACGGTTCGGCGGGCTCGCGCTCGGCCACTGTTCATACGTCACAGCGGTGGAGGGGATACAGTTCCAGGCTCGTTAGCTATCGAAAGCTCCGACTGTTAGCTATCGAAGGCTCCGGTGTAGTGCATTTTAATTCCAAAGCATTTTATACCGATTCCCTGGAATAACTTGGCTTTTAGTGAACGTTTTTTTTATTATTATTTGATAATTAAAACATTTCTGTATTTAATTGGCTTAAATTATTTAGCTTTCCTAGAAGAAACGGAGTGAATTAGAGCTTTTAACGTGTAGAAAAAGACGAAAACAACGTCATATTGGAACAGCTAACCTTATTTTATCTTATCACTCTTAATGCTTAGTTAATTTTGGCCATATACCATCATAAAGGCCGCGTTAATTTGGTTTTAAATTGATTTTCTATAATATCGCGTTCTATTTCATTAATTTATTTGCGTGGCTGTGACATTTCTGTAATTGAATTGTGATCTGGACTTTACGTTTTACCTTGCAACGATCGTAGAAGGCATATGTAAGGGACGCTATGGATCACCAACTAAAAATGTGTGTTCCAAACCGCTCTGTTATCGATTTTTGTTTTATAAATATTTGTTTTTCAGACGCTTGCTGTACGGTAATATTAAGTAAGATTACGGGTGCGATATATAATAGGTATGCTTGCCATTTTTGCGGTGCAACGTAGTTGAGAAGAGAAAAATTACAAAACCTGAGAGGGTACAAAACCTGAGTGGGTTTCGATCTGCTCGTAGGTAGAACGTAAAACATGTTAGTTGTCCTATCGAATGTGCCTACCACAAGTTGAGTCCGGTCATACCTTGTTGTTGCCTTTGGTGTTTTATTGATTTGCACTGCCTGGACTCATTCAGTAACTGAAATTTTCACTGTTTTCGTCGCCGGTGAGTTGTCTTTTGATTTTTTATATGTCGCCATTTTGTAATTTGTGGTTTCGCGTGGATAGCTGCTAATTCCTTGCAAATATTCTGTCTTTTCCACCCTTTGAGGCAGCCTAACTGGTTTCAGCATTAGCAGATTAAGAAAGGATATTACCTAAACAAAAGCCTTGAACATATTTATTGAGGTAGAACAGATTTTTTCTTACGTGAAGTATTTCCTTCCTTACTATCATCTTGGACTTAAGAAATGCCTCGTGTTGTTCGACGTGTAGGCGTGGAAGAGTCCTTCTTCTAGTCCATTGCGTTCGATAGTGTATGCTTCCTTCTGGAAGTTGCCTGAAGAGCTGCCCACGCGTTCTCATAGCAGATCAAACCATAAGAGATTTTTTATATGTTTTAATTGTTGTTTAATTTATACCACGTTAGTTAGCCTTTGAACCTTTATTCTTTATTTTTTATTTTGTGAACATAATTTCATCTTAAATGAGATATATTTCTCAAAATAGGCCACAGTTTCAGATCGTTTGTTTGTTTTTTTGTAATTCATTTATTGAAGCCTTAATATTTCATTACTTTCGATTAACTTAAAACAAGTTTAAATTGTTCTTTTATCTTATCATAATTGGTTAATTTAATAAATCTTTAGGTCATACTATTATTAATTTCACGGTTGCTTTAATGTATTGTAACCACCAGAATATAAATAGTTAGTATGATGTCCTAATCGACTACGTATCAATGGAACATGATCAAGTTTTGGGTTTTATTATTTTATTATTATTTAATGTTTATTTTTATTTGGTAATTCGGTAATTAATAGTGATTATTGATATATTTTGCGTACCACAATAGATATATGTTTTAGTTTTAATTAGTTGCATCCTCTATTAATTAACATAACAGATTGTCATTTCATATCGCAGCTAGTTAAAATTTTCTTTTAACTTTAACGAAATACTTCACCTTTCATTAAAATATGAGATATCTCCTAAATTCCAAAAAGTCTAGAGGTGATACATGAATGAATAAGAAGATGTATCAATCGTCAAAACGCACTCACAGCTCTCATCAGCTATAACTTCGCGATAAATTTTGGTTATTATGCAGATGTTCTTTTTAGCTCCCTATATTATTGACATTTTGGTAACTATGATTCTTTTTAAGTTTAAAAATGTACGAAAAGAAACTGCCTTAAAAGCACTGAAAGCGAAATCCAAATCGGACTTTATTTGGCTTTCTAAATATGTACCAAATTATGACCTTTTTTGGCCGATACGGATTGATCATTTCGGGGAAATACCAGAAGAGATGCAACGCCGAAATGACGCAGGGTCCTAAAACTCTTTCTCGTTCATTCTGACTACATATGAGTTCTTACATATTTTAAACACCGGCAACTTGCTTTTTTTGGTTCTATGCAAACCTGTCCTTTGTTAAATAATGCTGAACTTTGACCGATAATAGTGAAAAAATAAATAAAATTGTATTTTAAATACAGACATGCATATTTTTTGAATAGGTGCGAAGGAGAGCAGAGGAAGCAGTAGGTGATGTTAAGCGTCAGGCAGTAATGGAGCTACAACGCGCTGTAGCAGCAGCTGAAGCTAGAGCGGGAGAATTGTTGGCAGCTGAAAGGGCAAGAGTCGAAAAAGCTTTAGGGGGTAGGTTAAATATATGTAAGATATTAGCCTAGGAAAAAATCACTTTATGTGTATTTCTTAATCACATAAACTATAGAATTATTTACTGTGTGGATATTAACAAGATAATTTCAAAATATACTAACGCTCCTTGCACGTTGATTATTCGTTGGCTACTTAAATGTCCTGGCGCCTAATTGTCAGTGTATTAATAATTCCACGTATTTTTTAGATGCCAGAAAACAGACAGACGATGCGAACATCAATCATAACGAGTTTGCCGATAGTGGTCAGCCACCCTCTAGTCAGCCAGCGCCATCTCAACAAAATGTGAGTATCGTACTTTATTTTCAGCAAAAATGTATGCTCCAGATATTGTAATATGATACTGATACAATAAATAAGCTAATCGTTTGCTGTAAGCAGAAGAAGCGAGAGCACTGGTCTAAGTGGACCGTGAAATATCCCAACGTATCCTTAGCCACTTAACTAGGGTCACATGGGAACTAGCTGCCTGAACTGTAACGTCCAATACTCATCACTGTGAAGTTAGATGAAGATAAATATATCCCAGAGGCAGGGTCGGCGTATGAGCCACATAAAATCACTCAACGAGGTAATCTAACAAGACCTAGACCTATCGGAAGATAAAGCAGTGCTTCTGTGTACAAGGCTTGACCTAATGTCAAAACTACCCTAACCGTAACTTGTAGATATCGATTCTTAAGAAAGCTAGTTGATCCATTTACTCACTCGTTAACATGTCAGATTGGGACTCATGAAGAACGTTCTGAAGGGAATAAAATATAATGAAGAGCTTTCAAGTTGCTATGCCTATGTTTGGGAGAGAATTTTTGTTGGTCCGCAAATTCATGAGCTCCTGAATGATGGCGTTGACAATAAAGAAAATATATCAGGATAAGTGGAACTATTGTACTTAAGAATAGATGTCCCCGAAGAAGAATATATGCTGCAGGTGAAAAAAAAATGGTGTGTGCTTAAGACCACACGATAGAAGTGAAAACTTCAACAATACGAGATTAATATTATGAAATACAAATATTTTTTGTGTTTTATATTTTGAAACTACTTACGACAACTTCGATGTTTAAACTCAAAATCTCCCATAAAATCGGTAGAAACCACTGCTTATCGCTTGAAAAATGTCCAAATTCTTCGATCATTGCCCATTTTCCCATCTTTAAATCATTTTAAATGAGGTTTCAGGCAAATAAATGACTTACTTAGGTACCACAAAAACTAGATGCATCGATATTCTAAAAATAAAAATTTAGGTCAAAATCTGCCATAAAATCCACCAGAAAATGTCCGCATTTTCCGATCCTACTCCATTTTCCTAGCTTCAAACCGTTTTCAACGTATTCCTTCAAATTACCCATAATGCATCAAAAACAAAACTATCTATTCTTTGCCGAAATATTGAAAACAAATTGCGATTTTCTGCATGTTTAAATTTAACCTCGATATTCTCGTATTTCTCAATCTCGTATGAATGTTACAGAATTTTTTTATACCAGAGATCACGATGTTGACGAATCTGAGCACGTACGCATAAATTAGACTTTTCAAACTGAAAATTAAAAAAAATACCAATTCGGCATTTTCAATCAAATAGATGTGATTTTGGTACCGTCATCGTCAGTGGCCTCCAAGTGTTGCCTAAAAACTTGCCAAATGTCAAGTTTCCACTAGCTAGCGTTTTCGAGAAAAATAAGAATGAAACGGTATAGCTTCACTGACTGTTTCTCTCTCAAGCTTTACACCCAGGAAAAGTGTGCTGAGCGCGACTAAAGAAGTTTTCGCTTCAAAAAGACGCTGCTCTGGATAATTAATAATTTGATTTCTGAATAAAATGTTCTTATATTTCTATTTAATTTTCACCATCTCCCATATTCTATTATATCATTTGTGTATATATTCTACTACATATTAATAATAATCGATCATTTTTCTCTACACTAAATTAATGAAATTTAACTATGTAACAAATTCATGAATTTATTGTTAACCAGTGAAATTAATATTAAATATTTTACTTAAGAAAATTATCTTAGGCTTGTTGGAACTGCGGCAGAAAGGCACATGATACATGTTCAGGATGCAGTCAAGCTCGATACTGCGGTCCCTTCTGCCAGCACAAAGATTGGGAGAATCATCATCAGGTTGGTATACGCACTTTTATTATAAGAAATTTTCTACTGCCATTTTTTTTATAATTGCAAAACGTAAATAAATATCACATCACTTTGTCATTATTAGGAATCAAATAAACCCAACGCTGTCAGATGCCTAGGAAAACTCGCGTGAAGTCGCATAGTTTTCAAGTGAATAGGGTTTGAAAGATTGGAAGTTATTTTTTCAGCAGTTTATTTGATAAATCGGTAAAACATTCAATATTTTGGTGGAATAAGAATAATGGAGCATCTTTTAATACGTTTATGAACAACTCTAGAGTAAATAATCCAAACTAACTCAAAACTTTCCTATTTAACATGCTTTTCCATCTTTAAATATCAAAGAGTTGTAAGGCCTTTCACTTTTATGTGGATATCCTTGTACATTGCTCATAATATATATTATGTATTCAGGCTCAGAGAATTTCCGCACCTGGCTAGCGCCTCGTGCACTTGATATGTAATATACTACTTCACTAGTTAAATTTCAACATGTCTATTTTGCTGCTCTTTTATTCGTTTTACCTATAAAAATATTTAAATTGCCATTCCACTAAACTGATCAAATAATTTAATATGGTGATCGAATAATTTAATACCTGCTTAAATTTCAACTCAATTGTTATCCTATCTATTTTACTGCTCGGTCATTAATTGATATTTTGCTTACCAAAATTTTTTGATTGCCATTCAATTAAACTGATGATGAAGTAATTTAATTTGTTGTTCGAATAATTTAATCTACTGTTATCCAATCTATTTTGCTACTCATTCATCCCTTTTGCTGCTCGTTCATACAATGCCAATATAACTGCTGATCAAATAATTTAAACTAATTATCAGACAATTTGATCGGTTGCTTGAATTTAAACTCGTTTCTTATCCTATCTATTTTGCTGCTCATTCATACATTTTACTGCTTGTTTCTACATAAATATTTTAAATTGTCATTCGATTAAATTGATGATCAAATAATTTAATCTGATGATCAAACAATTTAAATGTCGGCTTAAAATACAGCTGGGTTGTTATTCTATCTATTTTACCACTCGTTAATCCATTTTGCTGCACGTTCATCCATTTTGTTTACAAAAATATGTTGACTGCCATTCGATTAAACTGATGATCAAGTATTTAATCTGATAACCGAATAATTTAACCAGCTGCTTAACTTTCAACTAGGCTGTTATCCTATCTATATTGCTGCGCGTTCATTAATTGTTATTTTGCTTACAAAAATATGTTGAATGCCTTCCGTTTAATCTAATATTCGAATAATTTAATCCGCTGCTTAAATTTCAACTCGACTATTATCCTATCTATTTTGCTGCTCGTTCATCCATTTTGCTGCTTGTTCATTCAATGCCAATTAAATTGATGATCTAATAATTTAATCTGATTATTAGATAATTTAATTATTTGCTTAAATTTGAACCCGGTTCTAAAAAAGTATTTTAATTGTCATTCGATTAAACTGTTTATCAAATAATTTTTTCTGATGATTGTACAAATTAATTACCTTCTTAAAATACAGCTGGGCTATTATCCTATCTATCTTGCCGCTTGTTCATGCATTTTGCTGCTCGTTCATCCATTCCGTTTTCAAAAATATGTTCATTCCCATTCGATTAAACTAATGATTAAATAATTTAATCTGATCGAATAATTTAAATCACCTGTTTAAATTTCAACTCAACTGATATCCTATCTATTGTGCTGCTGCTCGTTTGTTAATTCTCATTTTGCTTACAAAAATATGTTGATTGTCATTCAATTACACTGATGATCAAGTAATTTAATCTGATGTTCAAATAATTTAATCCGCTGCTTAAATTTCAACTCGACTGTTATCCTATCTATTTTGCTGCTCGTCCATCCAATGCCAATTAAACGGATGATCAAATAATTAAATCTGATTATCAGATAATTTAATAAGTTGCTTAAATTTGAACTCGGCTCTTTGTATTTTGTTGCTCATTCATACATTTTACGGCTCGTTTCTACAAAAATATTTTAATTGTCGTTCCATTGATGGATTGATGATAAAAAATGTAATATGATGATCGAACAACTTAAATATTTGCTTAAAATACAGCTGGGCTGTTATCCTATCTATTTTGCCACTCGTTCATCGATTTTGTTTACAAAAATATGTTGATTGCCCTTCCATTAAACTGATGATCAAGTAATTTAATCTGATGATCGAATAATTTAATCGGCTACTGAACTTTCATCTAGGCTGTTATCCTATTTATTTTGCTGCTCGTTCATTAATTGAAATTTTACTTACAAAAATATGTTAATTACCATTCGATTAAACTGATGATCAAGTAATTTAACCTGATGTTCGAATAATTTAATCCGCTGCTTAAATCTCAACTCTACCGTTATTCAATCTAGTTTGCTACGCGTTCATCCATTTTGCTGCTCGTTAATTCAATGCCAATTAAACTGCTGATATTCAGATAATTTAATCTGATTATTAGATAATTTAATAAGTTGCTTAAATTTGAACTCGTCTCTTATCCTATCTATTTTGCTGCTCATTCAAACATTCTACCGCTCGTTTCTAAAAAAATTTTTTATTGGCATTCGATTAAACTTATGATCAAATAATCTAATCTGATGAACAAACAATTTAATTACCTGCTTAAAATACAGCTGGGCTGTTATCCTATCTATTTTGCCACTCGCTCATCCATTTTGCTGTTCGTTCATCCATTTTGTATACAAAAATGTGTTAACTGCCATTCGATTAAACTGATAATCAAATAATTTAATCTGATTATCAGATAATTTAATCAGTGGCTTACATTTGAACTCGGCTCTTATCCTGTCTATTTTGCTGCTCATTCATACATTTTACTGCTTGTTTCTACAAAAATATTTTAATTTGTCATTCGATTAAAATGATGATCAAATAATTTTATCTGATAATCAAACAATTTACCTGCTTAAAATATAGCTGGGCTGTTTACAAAAATATTTTGTTTGCCATTCGATTAAACTGATGATCAAGTAATTTCATCTGATGACCAAATAATTTAATCCGCTGCTTAAATTTAACTAGGCTATTACACAGAAAATATAGTTTTTCTGTGGCTATTATCAAGAATAATAAGCTAGTGAAGATGGTTACATCGGCCGGATTTTTTCACTGACAGCTGCGCTGTCGTGACGAAGCCATACGCATGTTTGTATCTATGTACCATCGCGCCGAAAAAAATCTGGGACGACAAAATTCTCGTTGTTGAATAGCTCCTAGGCTATAAAGAGTATGCAAAATCTATTGAGGATAGACTATCATTGTTGTCATGGAAGTGAAAAGGTTAAATACCGAAACAATAATACTAAGCACCTTTCGTAAAAGTATGAGGAAAAATGAAAATACGTATGTTTATTGTTTTAAAATGTAACAAAAATAAAAAAGAGATTTTTTTAATATTTGGTATTTGCACCGTTATTATCTATTACGGCTTGCAACACTAGGTTATATTATATTATATTATATTTCTTTTGACACATCCGTCAGTCACATAATTAAATCAAAGTGATAACTTCAAAACAATCTAATAGTCCGGCAGATTAAACTACATTTTGCTGTCCCAGTTTTTTTTCGGCACGATGGTACATGTTTACTGATATTCAAATTGGTAATTTTCTTTTGGCACTCAGTGTTCGACATTCTCTTACCAAATTATGGAAAATAAAATTGAATTAGGAAGGCCTCAGTTTTATAATTTCATGTATTAACTAGTAAGTGTTAAATACATAATTCTAATAACATGGGTGCTTATGAATGAAAAATCCTTAATATATGAATTGACAGTGCTGTATGACATAATAGGTTTGTTCTAGCAGCTATTTCAAACCAAAGCCAAGCCATCCGGAGTTTGCGCATAGCGATTTAAGTGTCGCTTATATTGCAATGCGCAAACTCCGGATGGTTTGGCTTTGGTTTGAAATCGCTGCTAGAACAAACCTAATATATTACGATATTCTAACGTGATAAGCGCAAGGTCACAATCTACGGAATTTAAACAATGTATAAATATGAATTACTTTCCAGTGTATATTGTTTAAAACCTAAATAGCCAATTGACACCATGTGCAATAAAACCAGTTTGACAACTTCCCTATAATATTAGGTAAAACATTATTATTCCTCCCAGACTTGCTTACATTTCAAAATAATTTAAGTTGTTCCTACCTTATTTAATAAAAAAAATTAATAAAAGCACTGCACTGAAAAATACTCTGCAAAACAGGCACTATGGTATCTGCTTTAATCCGCAATTTATGGGATTTTCTTTAAGATCCAACGAAAAATATAATAAGTATCAAGTTTCTCAATGTTCAATGCCCCAAAACACAACTATCAACGGTTTTATAACATCTGAACATATCAATAAAAAAGCTAAAAATACAACGAAAACATAGAAGATGCAATGACAGCAATGGCGAAATGAAGCACGTTCGTCGTGCAAGAACATCACAGCGCCGACAATGTGGGTGAAGGGACCGCGAGGCACGAGGCGACGGTAAGTGAACATAGGCTCTTACGGGAAGTAACCATCCTCTCTAGTTTATTATTCTTGAGCTGTTATCGTATCTATTTTGCTGCTCATGCGTCAATTTTGTTTACAAAAACCTTTTGATTGCAATTAAAATACTCGTGATCGAATAATTTAATCCTTTTTAATTTATATGTATATCATAATTATTTGTCCAGGTATGCAACAAAGATAAAAGAACAACACTTGCTACAGCCCCTACACCAGCAGCACCTGTGGCGGTATCGACACCACCTAACGCTGATGCGAGAGTCAAAAAGTGACACGCGAAAAAGGGAAGAAAAATTAGGAAATTTTCTAAGTACATGGATCATATGTAACATAGTTCGTGGCATTTTTTATATGTTATTAGAAATTCATGCTATAAACAGTCTTTTCACCTATCGATGTAATTACATTTTTAATAAAATAATAATTGCTAACAGCATGTCCAGATAAATAATTATCTATAGGTTTAAAAGATAGGAAATATTCTAGGTACGTATTTAATTCTATCAATATCAACAGTTTCATGCCAGATAGTCAACTAGAAAATAATATGTTACGTTCTATGTTATACAAAATAAATTCACACAGAGAGACACCGGGGTATACAGGGTGTTTCGAATTACGCGGAATATTTTCAGGCACATATTTCAATAGATATTATAGATATAACAATTTGTCAAAATTGCACAGTAAATAACACCCATTATGTGGCGACGACATGCAAATTTTAGATAAAAATATACCACAGAAAAGTTAAGAAGGATAAGTCTGAAAATAGAAAGAAGAACCTTTTTTTTGTAAATTTATCTTGAATTTTGCTGTGACAGCTAATACACATATTTGGAATACTTTTAACACTATATATCGGTAATAAAGTATCTATTTTCGGTCCGGACGAATGTTTCCCACTCTGACAAATGAAATATGTTCCTGATTTTGTATAATACTCTTTTTGGGTATTTATTCACTAGATAATAGTTTTAATAATGTGTTCAATCTCAATCAATACGGAGAAAATATTTATAGATTTTTAAAATTAAAGAATAGAAATTTTCATTTCAATAATTATCAAATAACAGTTAAGACGAGAGTGGTAAAAAGTTAATTTTTTCTTTTCCTGAGTCCATATTTCTAGTAGAGAATGTCGAGATCGCATGCGGGAGGTAGAACGCCATATAACTTTTTTGGAAAAATATTTAAGGTTTGGAGATATGAATGACAAAAATTTAAACGAAGTTCCGAATTAATTTAAATTTATGCGGCTTACATGTATGTTTATGCAGTATTTCTTGGAACTTGGTTTTTGGCACTTCTGCTTGTTCTTCCATCTTTCTGCAGGAAATTGTAGGGATGTTTTATGGAGATCAAAAGATATAAGCTTCGTTTTGATTATACGGAATACTTATGGCTCCATTCGGTTGCCTTCCTTCGAGGTACCCAGTCATAATAATGGAATGAATAAATATATTCTTTTCTAAATGCATGCTTGATAAATAACGGATGCGCAAAATGAAATAGTTCGTTATTAGGGGCAGATATAGAAATACAAAATAACTATACCTTGAGACGGAAATAATAGTCAGTGACGTCAGTCACTCGTTCTAAAACAGACCAACGTGAGCGGCTTAAAGTAATATTTAATATTTAACAATAAATCTGGTATGAAATGCTCACAAAATGCCGCTTATTCTAAATGCGGACACAGCGTTCCGGCACAAAACGTGCACCGCTGCCAAATTCATTATGGCCCGTATACGCGCGTTACGCGGAGCATTTGAAGCAGCTGTATTTTAACAGAGGTTCGCGATCGACGGTCGTAAATATACTGATATTTTACGACCGTCGGGCGGAGGTCGCAACGTTGCACCAGTAAACGAGCATGTACCCTGTGAGAGATCTGTTGCATAGTCGCGCTTGCGGGTTTAGGTTATCGTTTTCTTTCACATTGAAAATGTTTCTGTTTTCCAAAATAGGGCCTCAAATCGTGAAAAAGTGCATGCTTTATTTGCCACACATAACGTCGTACGCGTGAGAGATCGTGTTAGCTGGTTTATTTAAACTTAAATTGATTGTAACGTATCGGAATCAGTTCTAAAGACTAAAATAAATTGGAACTAACTGAAACTAACCGAAAGTTTATTGAACGACTATCCAAAACTAACCAAAAGCACCAAAACGGGCTAAAACTTATCGAAATAGATTTAAAATATTGAAGTAAGTTAAAATTAACCGAATTTTGGTGACTAACCAAAACTAACCAAAATCATTAAAATTGCTTATAACGTATCGGAACCGGTTCAAATTACTAAAATAAATTGGAACTAACTGGAAGTAACCGAAAGATGATTGAATGACTATCCAAAAATAACTAACAGCACCAAAACGGGCTAAAACATATCGAAATAGATTAAAAAGATTGAAGTAAGTTAAAACTTACCCAAATTAACCGAATTTAGGTGACTAACCAAAACTAACCAAAAGCATTATAATAAATTTGCTTATGACATATCGAAAGGTGATTGAATGTCTAATCAAAACTAACCAAAAGTAACTAAGAGCACCAAAACGGGTAAAACATATCGAAATAGATTAAAAATATTGAAGTAAGTTAAAATTAACCCAAATTAACCGAATTTTGGCGACTAACTAAAACTAACCAAATCATTAAAATTGCTTATAATGTACCGGAACCGGTTTAAATGACTAAGATATATTAAAACTAACTGAACTTTACTGAGACTTGATTGAACGACTAACCAATAGTAGGTAACTAAAAGCATCAAAACGGGCTAAAACGCATCGAAATAGATTTAAAATGATGAAGTAAGTTAAAACTAACTTAAATTAATCGAATTTTGGTGACTAACCAAAAACCCTAAAATTGGTTATAGTGTAACGGAACTGTTCTAAATGATTAAAATAAATTAAAATTAATTGAAATTAACCGAAAGTTGATTGAACGACTAACCAAAATGGACCAAAAGTAACCAAATGCATCAAAAGGGGCTAAAACAAGTTGAAACTAACAATTAACCGAATTTTGGCGACTAACTAAAGTTAACCAAAAACATCAAAATTGGATATGACGTATCGGATCCGGCTCAAATGACTAAAATAAATTAAAACTAAGTAAACTTCACCAAAAGATGTTGAACCAAAACTAATCAAGAGTAACCAAAATGGGCTAAGACGTATCGGAACAGATTAAGAATAAAATAAGTAACTAACCCAAATTAACCGAATTTCTGCGACGATCTACATTATTAACCAAAAACGTTTAAATTGTTTTAACGTATCGGAACCGGTTCAAATTGCTCAAATAAATTGGAAGTTACTGAAAGTAACCGAAAATTGATTGAATAACCAACCAAAGCTAACCAAAAGTAACTAAAAGCACCAAAACGGGCTAAAACGTATCGAAAAAATAAAAAAATATTGAAGTTAGTTGAAACTAATTCAAATTAACCTTATTTTGGTGACTAACCAAAATCACTAAAATTGGTTATAACGTTTTGGAACCGGTTCAAATAACTAAAATAAATTAAAACTAACTGAAATTAGCCGAAAGTGAACGACTAACCAAAAGTAACCAAAAGCACCAAAATGGGCTAAAACATATATATAATCAGAACAGATTAAAAATATTAAGCTTATAAGGTGAAACGAACTTGAATTAACCGAATTTTGCCGACTAACTAAAATTAACCATAACGTATCGGAACCGGTTCAAATTAGTAAAATAATTTAAAAGTAACTAAAGCTAACCGAAAGCTGATTGAATGACTAACCAAAACTAATCACAAGTAACCAAAAGCACCAAAACTGGCTAAACCGTATCGGAATAGATTGCAAAAATTAAAGTAAGTTAAAACTAATCAAAACGAACCGAATTTTTGCACTTAACCAAAACTAACCAAAAAGATTAAATTTGATTATAACGTATAGGAGTCAGTTCAAATGACTAAAAAAAATTGAGCGAGTCTGGTAGTAGTCGAGACACTGATGTGTAAACATATCCTATAACGACATCGGTTGGAAAAAAAACGACAGCAGCACGTTGTGTTCCCGAGCGGTCATCCATCCAAGTACTAACCCCGCCCGATGTTGCTTAACTTCGTGATCGGACGAGAACTGGCATTTTTAACATGGTATGGACATTGCTGCTACGTTTTAGCTTGGTCATAGAATAAAAAATAGGTTTAATAACCAAGTTTAAAATAATAAAAAATCAACGAGAACGAAGCCTCGGGTAAAAGCTGAAAGTGTCCTATGTTCTTTACTATACTCTTGAAAATATCTGTACAAAATTTCATGATGATCGGAACAGTTTATGCGTGAAAGCTTAAGAAACATACAAACAAACACATTCGCATCTGTAATATTAGTTAGGATTATTTTATGATACTTACTGGCAGCTTCGGAGTGGATTAATTCACTGCACAAATTCGACACGATAATCTAATGCCATCAGGAATAACATCAATATATGGACACAGCTTATTTACCTAGTAATCGTGGGCCGACATCCTTAGATTTGGGAAAGTCAATAACCAAATTTTGCAAATTTTAGAAGAGGGCTATGAGTCAATATTGTTTTAAACGTCTGGGCATCTGAATAAAACTTTTGACAGTTCGTTTAATTTAAAATAATAATATGCTCTTTTATCATCTAAAATCTGTTTAAAAACGATTTTAAATGACAAAATTGTATAAAAACCCGAAAATTCGGACTTTTGGACGATAGCCGTGGCTTCTGACGAATTTGTTGTAGATTTTGAAGCGAAAATTCATTTTAAATTCAACCGTCCATTAAAAATAAGCTGCCGGGATTTACCCTCATACTGCCGCGTAAGATGTTTACACATCAATAAATTGGAACTAACGGAAAGTTGTTTGAACGACTAATAAAAAGTGACTAGAAATAGTCAAAACGGGCTAAACAGAGTCAGAACAGGTTAAAAATGTTACAGTAACATTACGGCTAATTATATATTAATAGATTTTCTTATCTAAAAGTGAAGGGTAATTTTTTCGGTTTTCATATCTGCACATTTTGATGTGTACACATCTTACGCGGCGGTATGAGGGTAAATCTCGGAAATGGGATGGAAATGCGTAAACCGATTGTGACATTATAAGCCGTCGCATTGAGGAGCAAACTAATCCAGGACGTCCGTGAAGGATTTTTATACAATTTTGCCATTTAAAATCGATTTTAAACGGATCTTAGACGATAAAAAAAAGCATATTTTAAATTAAGCGAACCGTCAAAAGTATTAATCAGATGTCCAGACTTTTAAAACAATATTCAGTCATGGCCCTCTTCTATAACTTGCAAAGTTTGGTTTTTTAATAGACGGTTGAATTTAAAATGAATTTTCGTTTCAAAATCCACGATAAATTCGTCCGAAGCCACGGCTATCGTCCTAAAAAGATCGAATTTTCGGATTTTTATACAATTGTGTCATTTAAAATCGTTTTTAACCGGATTTTAGATGATAAAAAACATATTGTTATTTTAAATTAAATGATCTGTCAAAAGTATTATTCAGATGTCCAGACGTTTAAAACAATATTGAGTCATAACCCTCTTTTAAAATTTGCAAAATTTGATTATTGACTTTACCAAATCAAAGGATGTCGGCCCAAGATGAGTAGCTGGTAAAAGAATAAGCTTTGTAGATTTTCGTGTCGAATGTATGCCGTGACTTAATCCACAGTAGAGTGCTATAGACGGCCTCAATTCTCCCCCCTCCAATTTTTTGCCCCTTACCCCCTCCGGTGACTTTGAGATAGACCCCGCCCACTTGGTCTTAAGTGTATTCGACCTTGAATGATATTGACCTAATTTCACCATGAATGTCCTTGACATTTGATCTTGAATATCCTTGAGTTTTGTTGAAGGTCGCGCATACGACCTTGGCATTGCTCCAAGTGTGTATGACCTTGAACGTCCTTGCACTGTTTTGTGATGTCTTTTACCTTGAATGACATTAAGATAATTTGATCTTGAATGCCCTTGAGTTTTTGATGTGTAAACATCTTACGCGGCGGTATGAGAGTAAATCTCGGCAAATGGGACGGAAATGTGTAAACCGATTCTAGCCGCTAGGACAGTACTATATACAATTTTGTCATTTAAAATCGTTTTAAACGGATTTTAGACGATAAAAAAAGCACATTTAAAATGTAACAAACCGTCAAAGGTATTATTTTTATTATATTATATTCGCAGTGTATTTGGATCCATATC
>MU182907.1:95630-121828 GCA_016904865.1 Pissodes strobi | reverse complement strand
TTGAGATAGACCCCGCCCACTTGGTCTTAAGTGTATTCGACCTTGAATGATATTGACCTAATTTCACCATGAATGTCCTTGACATTTGATCTTGAATATCCTTGAGTTTTGTTGAAGGTCGCGCATACGACCTTGGCATTGCTCCAAGTGTGTATGACCTTGAACGTCCTTGCACTGTTTTGTGATGTCTTTTACCTTGAATGACATTAAGATAATTTGATCTTGAATGCCCTTGAGTTTTTGATGTGTAAACATCTTACGCGGCGGTATGAGAGTAAATCTCGGCAAATGGGACGGAAATGTGTAAACCGATTCTAGCCGCTAGGACAGTACTATATACAATTTTGTCATTTAAAATCGTTTTAAACGGATTTTAGACGATAAAAAAAGCACATTTAAAATGTAACAAACCGTCAAAGGTATTATTTTTATTATATTATATTCGCAGTGTATTTGGATCCATATCACAGCTTATTTTTAATGGACGGTTGAATTTAAATTGATTTTCGCTTCAAACTCCACGACAATTTCGTCCGAAGCCACGGCTATCGTCCTAAAAAGTCCGAATTTTCGGATTTTTACACAATTTTGCATTTAAAATCGTTTTTAAACGGATTTTAGACGATAAAAAAGCATACTATTATTTTAAATTAAACGAACTGTCAAAAGTATTATTCAGATGTCCAGACGTATAAAACAGTAAAAATTGAAAACGCTGGTTATTGACTGTCCCAAATCAAAGGATGTCGGCTCGAGATTATAAGGTAAATATGCTACGTCCATATGTTGATATTATTCCTGGTGACATTAGATTTTCGTGTCGAACTTGTGCAGTGAATTAATCCGCTCCGAAGCTGCCAGTGCGTATTATTAAAGAATCCTAACTAATATTATAAATGCGAATATTTTTGTTTTTATTCTATGAACAAGCTAAAATGTACAGGTAACGGCCATAGCACGTTGAAAATGCCAGTTCTAGTCCGATCACTGAAGTTAAGCAACGTCGGGCGTGATTAGTACTTGGATGGGTTACCGCGTGGGAACATAACTTGCTGTTGTCATTTTTTTTTACAACCGATGTCTTTATAGGATATGGTAATTTTTCTTTTTATTTTTGCTTTAATTATGATAATGTTTAATATTATTGCTAAAAATGCATTTCTTTAATTACATACCTATATTATAAACACTCGTGTGTTTGTATTTTTACTTTTCTAAACTCTGTTTTTGGAAACTATATGAATTTCAACGCAAATCACATTTTTGCGTTTTTATTCATCATTTTCAATGTCTCCCCGGTTGCATCTTTGCGAAGGACTGTGAATTTTTGCATTGTTTGTTCAAAATATTAATTTGTAAAATGGAACAGGGCGAAGCTTCGACAAGCCTTGCCATTCAATATGGTATTTTATGATAAGAAAAACCCCTTATCATCCATGACTCTTTTTTTTCCTAGCCTTAATGAATACATAGTCCTATTTCTTTGTAGTACAATTTTTGTCGCTTATTACTATACGTAGGAATAATTTTGAATATACGTTTTTTTGCATATTTTAGACTAAAATCATGCATATTTATGTGCATAAACTTTATTTTTTTAAGTGGATATTTGCTTAAGTCTACTTATTACTATTTCATTAAATAGTTATTATAACATAATAATTTACAAAGCAATTGTATCCGCCACTGGAATTTCCTTCTCTCTTCCCTTACCCCTCGTGGGGTGCCTTAAAACTAAAAATGAGTCACTGACTATTATTTCCGACTTCAACTATAATGTTTTATATTTTTTAAAAGCTGTCGTCAGGTGAAATTTAATACTTAAAAAACATACAAGGTGTTCCATTAAAAAAAAATATATATGCGTCGCTCCTTTATAAGCACACAACTGAAGTGAAACTTCTGAAAGAGATATTAGGAATTGAGTTTTTATTTTTAAACCTTTTTTTTCTCAAATTTTGCCCCCGGTTTCGACACTTTTTCCTTTTTTTTTTCAACTTTTTTCGCTGAAAACCGAGTTTTTCAAACTTTTTTTTCTAAATTAACTTTTCTTCTATATTTCGTTTTATAATACTTTTATTAACTTTCCGAACATTTTTTCCTTTTCTTATTATTTTTCTTATTTGGTTTTATAATACTTTTATTAACTTTCCGAACAATCTATTGTTTTTTTTTTTTAATTTTTTTCTTATTTCGTTTTATAATACTTTTATTAACTTTCCGAAAAAATTTTTACGTATTTTTTCAATTTTTTCACATTTTTTCAATTTGTTTTTTTCATAAAGGATTTTTTTTTCCCATTTTTGCCATCCTCGACCTCGTAGCTGAACTTCTTCGAAGAGAACGCTATTTTCGCCGAAAACAGCGTTTCTCTAACTTTTTTTTATTTTATTTTTCTTATTTCGTTTTATAGTACTTTTATTAACTTTTCGAACAATTTTTCACGTTTTTTTCAGTTGTTCCAATTTTTTCGAAAAAAAATTGTATCCGGTGAGGTGGGTTAGTTTGGGTTAGAGCAAGATATCACAATGACAAAGGACGGCCACTTTAAGAAACATATATTTCATTCTTAAAATATTTTGACATTACCCCATTGAGCTGTTAAGAATTGTAAGTACTTTACCGCTAGTCTTGCCAGAATTTAAAATATTTCCAAAATCTTAATGATCATGGTCTGATTAAATTTCAAGAACAGGATATCTCAATGACAATGGACGACTACTTAAAGAAACATATATTTAATTCTTAAATATTTTGAAATTCTTACATCTGCTGAAAGACTTAAAAAATTAAGTACTTTGCCGCTAGCCTTACCAGAATTTAAAAGTTTTCTTATTGCAAATGTTTTAATTAAGTTTCAGGAGCAGGATATCTCAATGGCAAAAGGCGACTAATTTAAGAAACATATATTTCATTCTTAAAATATTTAGAGATGTCCACATTAAACATTAAACTATCTTCTAAAAGACTTAAAAAATGTGAATACTTCACGGCTAGTCTTACCAGAATTTAAATATTTTCCAAAATCTTATTGCAAATGTTCTGATTATTAAATTTCAAGTGCAAGATATCTCAATGACAAAGGACGGCTCTTTAAGAAACATATATTTCATTCTTAAAATATTTTGAAATTCCCACATTGAACTATCTGCTGAAAGACTTAAAAAATGTAAGTAGTTTACCGCTAGTCTTACCAGAATTAAAAAATTTTCCAAAATCTTATTGCAAATGTTCTGATTAAATTTCAAGAGCAAGATATCTCAATGACAAAGGACGGCTACTTTAAGAAACTTATATTTCATTCTTAAAATATTTCGAAATTCCTCCTCATTGAACTATCTACTGAAACACTTTAAGAAAATAAGTACTTTAACGCTAGTCCTACAGGAATTTAAAATATTTCCAAAACCTTATTGTAAATGTTCTGATAAAATTTCAAGACGAGGATATCTCAATGACAAAGGACGGCTACTTTAAGAGACATATATTTAATTCTTAAAATATTTTGAAATTCCTTTCCATTGAATTGTCTACTGGAATACTTTAAGAAAATGAGTACTTTAACGCTGGTCCTACAGGAATTTAAAAATTTGCCAAAATCGTATTGTAAATGTTCTGATTAAATTTCAAGAGCAGAATATCTCAATGACAAAGGGCGGCTACTATAAGAAACATATACTTCATTCTTAAAAAATTTTGAAATTCCTCCCCATTGAACTATCTACTGAAATACTTTTAAAAAAAACAAGAAATTTAACGCTAGTCCTACAGGAATTTAAAAAAATTTCCAAAATCTTGTTGCAAAATGTTCTGATTACATTTCAAGAGCAAGCTATTTCAATGACAAAGGGCGGCTGCTTTAAGAAACATATATTTAATTCTTAAAATATTTTGAAATTCCCCCATTTAACTACCTGCTGAGTTAAAAAATGTAAGTACTTTACCGCTAGTCTTACCAGAATTTAAACATTTTCCAAAATCTTATTGCAAATATCTGATTAAATTTCAAGAACAGGATATCGCAATGACAAAGGGCGGCTACCTTTAGAAATATATAATGGACTATCTGCTGAATGACTTAAGAAATCTAAAAACTTTAACGCTTATCTCATAAAAATTTAAAAATTTTCCAAAATCTTATTGCAAATATTGTGATTTAATTTCAAGACCAGGATATCTCATACAAAAATATAATTTCATCCAGCTTAGAAGCAAGCTTCTGATATTACAAAAAAATTATCAATTTTGATAAGTTTTTAGAGAATAATTTGGCAGGATGCTTGTTAAACTACTCGCTAAATCGAATGTGTTTATTTATTTTATTGCATGCTTACCTACAGGTACTTAATTAAAAAATATATTTGCACACATGAATAATTTTCTTTTACCATTTTTATGGTGCCGATTCTGTTTAATTATAGTTTTAATTTATTGTGATCTATTTAAATGCAATATATAACTTATATATGACCTAAGTAGGTTTAATATTTATTTTGTTGGTGTAAATAAATGTTTAAATATTTCAGTGATTATGCATTTTATTTACTTACACTGAATATCCATTTCTATGGAAATTAGATTAATTTTAGGGGGTTGTACATGGGTTGACGACGCAACTGGTAATGGCTAAGAATGGCGTACCTACAGATGAGCGGTGATCCCTCATAATTAAACCAGATCTCCCACACCAAATTTCTATTAAACAGTCAGCAAATTTGCTCATTGACAAATTTTTCTCACATTTCTCATCTAGAAGTCAATGTATAGCAGACGTCATTTCCAACGAGGAAATAAATTCTTAGTCTCATGAATTATTTAAAAAGAAACATCTAGGAACTAGGAAGGTACCAGATGCTAGTGACTTAATTAACCAGATGATTTACGTTAAGTCGTGGGAATGCAAATGATTCGCGAGAAAAGAATAACTGTCCCTCCCCTAAGTATGGGGAAGGCTGTAACGGGCCAGATTTTTGCGCTCGTTTGGTCGTTCACTGAAATGTCGCTAACCGACAGGTCGGCAAGTTGCGTACCAGAGATGAAATAAAAAAGATATAGATATTTATTTATCTCTGTTGCGTAATATGAAAGAATTCATTTAAAAATTTGCGTTCACCATAGTGTCAATTTTTCATGGTTATCGACCCAAATAAGATTATCTATTTAGTGACTTCTGTGGCACAGTAGAAATACTTCCTACAATTATTTATAATCGATATTGGCTTAGTTTCCTTTCGTGCAGTTTTCTTGTAGTGATATAACGCGTACTAATTCTAGAATGTCGTGTTGCCATTCGTTTGCTTTGACAGGACGGGAGTTAAAATTTATTCCAGCATTAAAGTCGGGTCCAATAGTTATTTTTTTCGGTTAGCTCGTGTAACTGTTTAAAATAAGCTTCTGTATGTCTAAATCCTGGAGTATTATTTTCCAAATCAATTGGAAAAATTGTTGAGTTAGACATGTGATATGCGGGTTGTGTTTCGACTGGAGAGTTTTTTTTTTCGAGGGAGTTTCTTTCCTGGTTATGTGAGGAGTCCGGAGTCCTTCTGTCCTGTGACAGAGGAATTCTACTACCTTCTTACCTACCTGGACCTAGGAAGCCCTTTGCACTGTGGACGTTTCCTTCCTCGAGAGTCCTGGATTCGACCAACGAACCAAACCGTGCGAGATTCTATTTATAAATAAACATTTAATTATCGGTTAATTTAAACCATGGTGAATGAATGGATTTTATTTTGGGTAAGGTGGTGGAACCGCTTTATTGGCACCCTCCCGGCAAACAATGAGGGTAGTGTGGAGGTCTTCCTGCACATAATCTATACAGGAAACTACCCATTAAACCACTACCGTCTGCGAGGCAAACCTCACTGCCACCGCTATATTTGATTAAGGGAGACCCCTGCATAACCTTTGCCTATAGTTTGAAATGGTCCTCTTTGCCCTTTTTTAGGGCTCCTCTCTATTTACAAGGGCTATGTACATCTATTTACACTAACTGCTGCTTGGAGAACTTCACGGTGCGGCAGCTCAACCATGAAGTTTAGGTGGAAATTTGTGATTTCTCTGCAGTTATTCCCTGTTTGGGGTAATACCTATAATATCTTTGGGCCTCTTATAGTAGATGCGTCTCCTGGTCCTTTCTTGGGCCGGGTCGTATTTACAAATTTCTTTAAAATCGTTACAACTATGTGATTCTATGCTGTTATACATTTTGACAGCTTTGGCCTTGATGAATTGTCTGAAGTTAGTCAATCCGAGATCCCTTTGCAAGTCGATGTTCCTAGCATACCAGGGTGCGTTGACGGCCCATCTTAAAGCAAGGTTTTTGACCCTTACCAATTTGTCTATATTTGTCCTGGCTGAGTTTCCCCAGACTGTGGATCCGTATGATAGTTGAGACCTGATTATGGCTTTAATTATTATTATCTTCACTGCCAACTCCATCTCACTTTTCCTTCCAATTATCGGGATTAGCGAGATCAGCGCCGTTTTTGTTTTGGTTTTTGCCTCTTCGCAATGAATGTTCCAACATAGCACTCTGTCGAATGTGATGCCCAGATATTTACCCTTCAAGGACCAGTTAATGTTCTGGCCATCAATAGATATCCTCTGGCCTGGGTAAAGTCACCTCTTCTGAAAGAAAATAGCTTGTGATTTCGCTGCATTAATCTTGATCTTGTTTATTAAAGCCCACCTATGGAATGCTCTACTGATCATATCAGTGCTTGTGCTTCTAACGAGAAATGCGGTATCGTCCGCAAACAGGTCAGTTAGACCATTCGTTGGTGGTATTAGTGGAACGTCGTGGGTGTATAAGTTGTATAGGGTGGGTCCTAGCACCTACCTTTGAGGGACGCCTGCGCCAATGGTCCTTGCCTCTGACAGGGCATATCTCCTGTTCTAACTTGAAAGGTTCTACCACACAAGTATGATTTTATTAATTTACACATTTTGGTTGAAATCCCTGCTTTGATCATCTTAGATATGAGTCCCCAGAGCCATATTTTGTCAAAGGCTTTTTCTATATCAACGAAGATGCCGCCAGTTGCCATCTTATGGTTGAAGCCCTCAGATATATATATACTCCGCAAATCTTAAGGCTTGTTGTTCTGCTGAGCACCCTTCCTTGAACCCGAACTGCTGCTGCGGAATTTGATTTAGTCTATCCATCTCCTTGTTGAGTCTTGATTTCATAGTGCGCTCTACTACCTTTGAGATCGAAGATAGCAGGCTGATGGGTCTATAGTTGTTAGGAAACTTTAGATCCTTATCTTTTTTGGGGATCATGAAGATGACGGAGTTCTTCCAAGCCGATGGGAAGTGTTCAAGTCGTATGACAGCGTTTGCCGTTTGCAATATTAGTTAATTGAGCAAAGCCCACTTTAGGCAGTTCCTTAAACATCTTGTTGTTGATTTTATCTCCTCCTGGGGCCTTTTTGGTTCTTCTTAGCCTTACAATATTTTTGATCTCATTCGGCGTAATGAAATCGATAACTTCCGCAGGTATTTCAATGTTGCTCAGTCTTCTTACTTCTCTTCGCACTCTTGTTTCGCGAACCCGCCCCTGTTCATCGTCATCTATTTCCGACTCGTTGTTGGTAAAGATAGATTTAAATGAGTTTGCAAAAGCCTTATCTTTGTCCACGTATGCAATTCCGTTTGTCCCGTGGATTGCTGGAATGACGGTCTTTTTGGTTCTTGGGCTTTAGCCATTCCCCATGCCGTGTTTGATTTGGTGTTCAGTTTCCTCACTTTGCTAGCTCACTTGTTGCTTCTATAATTTATCAGCTCGGCTTTCATTAAATCAATATGGTTGTACAACTCTCTTTTGTTTTCCTCGGTCCCACATCTTGCGTATTTCCTGCGTCTCTTTCTGTTTTCTCTGATAATAGTTTGCAGATACTCTGGCAACGCTTCCAGGGTACCTTTTGTACCCTATGCACCACCGAGCATGAGTCATAAGCTGCAATAATTTCATTCCCACATCTGACCGCCGCGGCGACTAGGTCAACTTTACTTCTTATCCTCCTCATTTTGATCGTCTCTTGCAATTTTCTCTTAAACCTTACCCAGTTTGTTATGGTTCTAGTGAACATCAATTTGGAGGAGATACCCTCGCCCAACGAGAGCCTCACCAGGTTGTGGTCTGAGGAACCCTCGTTTATACTCTCTATTTGGTGATTTAGTCCACATCCTTTAAGGATCGCTATATCTAAGACTTGTGGTCTGCCATTTCCCGAGGGGAAGTATGTGGGCTCCTCCGGCCCAACAACGAGCAAGCCTCTTCTGTCGGTCAGCGTGGACAACTCTTTCCCGCTAATGCACTGGTAGGTGCTATTCCACGATCTGTCTTTGGCGTTTAGGTCAGCCATCAAGATTGTGTGTAACGGGTCCCTCAACATTTCAACTATCTCGTCCTGCTGTAACAGTATTACAGGTCTTTTATATACAGAGGTAACCCTCAATCTCCTCTTGTTTACAACTATTATGATTGAAATATTCTCTATTTCAGCGTATATTGATCCTATCAAGTAATGTTGGATATCAGTTCTGACCAAAGCAGCTACCCCTCCTCGTCCCGGAGCCCTGCCATCCTTCCTATACATAACGAAGTTCCTAAACGATATATTTACAGTTTTCCCCAGCATTGTTTCCTGCAGCAACAACACGTGGGGTTGGTGTTCCTCCAAGAATAAAATGGCATCACTCCTTCTGGTGCGAGGACCTCTTACGTTCCAAGACACTATTTGAAGCTTATCCATCAAAACCCTGAAGTATTTCCTTCATAACCTGCAGGAAGGCTGTTTTAAAGGCCGATATCTTTTCCGTAGTTTTTTCTTCCGGAGAGGTATTGTTGTCTCTTCCTCTCTGTTGTCTCGTATTCCCAATGTTTGTCTCTTTTGCATTAGTATTGTTGATGTTCCTATTTACATTTCCTTGGTTTCCATAGATCCACTGGTACCAGCTGCAACCTCTGTAGTTTGCAGGCTGCCCCTGCTGCTCGCAATTTACGCACTTTGCATTCCTTTCCTCAGGCCCTGCTGGTTTTGGCAGCTGGCATTCTCTCGACGGATGGTCACCCGCACACTTAACACAGCGCTCCGGCATTTGGCAGTTTGCCTGACCGTGGCCGAAAAGCTGGCATTTGAAGCACTGGGTGGGCCCAGGCATCTTGTCCCCTATTTACTTCGAAGATCCTCTTATCGCTCGTTTTTACTGTGAACAGTGGTAATGGCTGTTTAGTCTTGAGGTCGTTCATCGCTGTAACCTCGATGTCGGTGAATCCTAAATCCTCCAATTCAAGTCCTATTAAGTCCTTATTCATGTCGCTTTCAAGACCCCTAAGCACTCCATGGAACTTCTTATCTGTCTCTAAGCTGTACGTGTAGTACGGTGTGTTACTTTCGTTTAGAAATCTTGTTATGTTCCTGTGACTATCTTCGCTATTTACAAAAAGTTTAGTATCGCTCCCTTAGTCCCTTGTTTTTGAGCTCTGTCAAACGTCAGATTGTTCGACTTGAGGCAGTTTCTAAGTCCTATCCAATTCTTTGAGCCTTGGATTATAATTGGTGGTATTCTCGTAACCTTGTCCGCGTAGGTGGTTACTTCCATTTCCTCCGTTTTGTCTTCATTTACTTCCCGCAGTGGAGCTTTGCCGCTGCTTGGTTTTGTCCACTCCTTGTCAACCTGGGTGGCTTCTTTCACCCTTCTCTCGGTGTTATTCCTCATTTCCTAAATTAGATCATTCAGTGTCCTCATTTCTGCTTTTAGCATCTCTATTTCTTCTCTGTCTATTGTTCTCAGTCTCCTCTCCTCGACTAGTTCATCAAGAACCCTCTTATTCTCTTCCTTTATCTTATTATTTTCTCTTTTCTGAGCCTCATAATACCTTCTAGTCTCTCATATCTCCCTTTAGTGACAAGTCACCCTTAAGCGAAACATCACTGCTGGTTCTTGATCAAGAACTTATCCATCGTATCCATATCACTGTGCGGGCCTCCTCTTGGCATTTTTGTTTTCTGCACGCATTCGATTTCAATTGTGTTCTTTTGTGGCACTTTAAATTCACTGGGGGATGATCCACTTCCCTTGCACTTGGGATCACTCACAATGGGGGGTTTCCCTCCCCCCTTTGCTTTGTTGCTGCTACTCACGATGAAAAAGCAGCAGGAAGGATACCATTATCAAAAGGTAAACGGTAACGTTAACGTAATATGTGTCGCTCACTAAGGATATGTTTGCAAATAATGCCGAAAACCAGCCGAAACTCTAATGTTATACGCTAACGCTAACGTAAACGCTATTTAGTTTCTCGCAGAATCACTCTCTAATGGTCTAATTTCCGCATATCAGCAAAAAAGCCCCTAAACGTTATTTCTTATCGTTAACGCCAACGCTAACGCTAATCCTTTCACTCCGTAACACTAGACCACCGTCTCGTTAATGTAGCGCCAAAAAAATCCGCAAAACGCTATTATCCCGCTAACGGTAACGGTACCCGACGATAATCACAAAAACGTTAGAAGAGCTAAGAACTGTAAACACGACCGTCCGCAAAAACAGCTCAACAACAACGACAACAACCCACACATGAATGGATGAATGATCTAGGAGGGTATGCTACCTGTACAGATCTTTTGTGTCCCTAGTTGATGTGATTCTCAATCAGAGTACCTCATCCAGCTTTAGTGCCTTGATAAAAGCAAGTAGTCTGGATGGTTCTATGGATGAGTTCCTCCTGCAGCACCCGAAGCAGGCCATTCACCTGTTCTCGACCGCCTCGCACTCCGTGAGAGAGTGTTCGGGGTTTCGCCCCCCTTCTCACAGAACCGGCAACTGTCCTCGTTTTCAATTTTTTATTTCTACAGGTGCCTTCTCAACCGGTGAGTATGCGGAGATTGTTCTTACTCAGTATTATAAGGTGTGTTTTAATCTTCCTGGGTGAGGGGTTCCTAGAAACATCTTTGCTTGCCTCAATCCTGGACTGATTCATTTGGTTCGCTCTTCTTTCCTGAATTCTTCTTTGTAGTTATACTACAGAAAGGCTCCGGTCCTAAAATCGGAGTTTGTGCTCCTACTTTTGCTAGTTGCCTTCTATATCAGCGTGACCTGGTATCCATTGAAGGGATAATTTGTTATTCTTGCCTAGTTCATTTAGTCTATCTAGGCATTCCCATATCATTCTGGAGCTGATTGTTGTTGAGCTCAGCGCTTTGATGGCTGCTCGATTGTCTGCGAAGATGACAATCGCTTTCTTCCTATAGTTGGCGCAAATACTCCGGCTCCGGTCCCCTGTTCAGTTCTTGCCCCGTCTGTATACCATTTTATGGCACTTTGCTTCGATGTGAGAATGCAAGTTCCTTTTCCATTCTTCTCTACTTCATAATTATCACAACCGTGAAGTATTTCTCAAAATTGTATCTTGTGACTATATCGTCGCTGGGGAGCCCAAGAAGTGGTATATGCTTTGTCAGGGATGTTAATTAAACCACGCTAGTCAACCTTTGAACGTTTATTTTTTAATTTTTTATTTTTAACTTGTGTGACCAAAACTATCGATTTATCATTATTATTATTTATTATTAACTTCTGGTTTCATTATTGTTTATATATTTTTTTATATTATTGGTGAATTTACGCGTCCACCGCTGAGTCTTTTATTCACACTTTATTTTGTTGCGAAGCCTATGCTAAAACGAGTTCTATATTTCAACTTGGAGATTTTCCGACTTGTGACGTCTACAAGTTGGTGGCGCCTTAAATAAATAACCCTTCCTGCTCTCCGATATTTGATCTAGGACCTAATTTGCATGCTTCGATGACTACTTGTTCTGGCCTACCCATCGGTAATTGCAAATTTTCTTAAATTCAACTTTAAATTTTTAATTTAACTTTATTCACTCTCAGTTCCTTCTAATCTAAAGAGAAGGAAACTAAATAAAATTAGAAGACAAGAGCATGGCAAATACAAAATATGTCTTTCTTTAAAAAGAGTACCTGCATTAAAGTATTAATTTATAAGAAACCGTGTCTAAATCAAAAATATTGAAATATGCAACTTTTATCTAGGTAATTTGTATACTATGTTACGTTGACAAAATCATAAACCGCCAACAAATACTTGGTATATATCGTTTAATTAATCTGTATTTACTATTTATTTTAAAGTGACTATACAGTGCAATATGATAAATCTAGTCTAATATTCCAAAACTGTCATAGTACGGTAAAAGATGCTCCATGTGTTTCCTGTATCTATCGTTGTTATACGCATGGTACCTAAACCCTTCTCTGCTCTCATCCTTGATTATGTTTTCAAAAGACGCGTCAATCCTGCCCTCGGCTGCTTTCACAAATGCCAAGACAGTTGCTGCACCCATCAAACCTGAAAAATACATACTTATATACACTGTGGGCAAAATTAAATTGGAACCCTCTTTAATGCTTAATAACTTTTTTATTTTCAAAGGATTTCTAATAATTTTTGGATATGTTATGGCCTAAGGTATTGGGATTAAAAAGAACTTTGCAAAGACGATCTACTTCAGTGGCGTACAGAAAAGGGGGTATTTTTTAATACCAATGTATTTCAGGTCGTTGCAAAAATCGGCCAAATGAAATAAAGATGTAGAAATGGGCAAAAAAGATTTGAAAGGGTTCGGAATATTGACCATTGAAAAACTAGGTCAATACAAACAAAAATAAAAATTGATACCTTGGAAAACCATCTCTTGTGGGCAAAGTTAAATTGGATCTTTTTTAATGCTTAATGACCTTTAATTTTCAAAGGATTTTTTAAAATTTTTGATATGTCTTGGCCTAGAATATTAGATTCAAAAAGAAATTTGTAAAGCGGGTCTACTTCAGTGACGTACATTAAATGGTTTTGAAAAATACTCCCTTTTCACTGCGCC
This sequence comes from Pissodes strobi, assembly GCA_016904865.1. Classification (NCBI taxonomy): domain Eukaryota; kingdom Metazoa; phylum Arthropoda; class Insecta; order Coleoptera; family Curculionidae; genus Pissodes; species Pissodes strobi. Next base: position 108,917 of record MU182907.1, on the reverse strand, counting down.
ACTGAAGTAGACCGTCTTTACAAAGTTCTTTTTAATCCCAATACCTTAGGCCATAACATATCCAAAAATGATAAAAAAATCCTTTGAAAATAAAAGGTTATTAAGCATTAAAAAAGGATCCAATTTAACTTGGCCCACAAGACATGGTTTTATCAAAATTAAAGTATCAACTTTAATTTTGTTTGTATTGACGTGGTTTTTTCATGGTCAGTATTCCGAACCCTTTCAAATCTTTTTTGCCCATTTTTACATCTTTATTTCATTTGGCCGATTTTTGCAACGACCTGAAAAACATTGCTTTCGAAAAATAATCCCTTTTCGGTACGCCACTGAAGTAGATCGTCTTTGCAAAGTTCTTTTTAATCCCAATACCTTAGGCCATAACATATCCAAAAATTATTAAAAATCCTTTGAAAATAAAAAAGTTATTAAGCATTAAAGAGGGTTCCAATTTAATTTTGCCCACAGTGTACTAGGTGTTATAAAATTGTTTGCCAAGATACCACAAAGCACAAAATCCACGAGGGCGTTTTAGAATTTATTGTCACTGAATTGTCAAAAGTTAACTCAAATTAAAGCCTTCAACTTAAAAATGCCTATGTAAAAGACCTGAAGCAACTTGGAGTGCCCTAGGTACTCTAGCGGGACTTGCATCGAATTTCAAAGATAAAGGTCTCAAACACTTTATGTGAACTTAAAGTGCATAAAGCTATTCAGAATTGCTAGGGAGACTAAATAATAATAATTTTCCTCGTATTTCATATATTTTTGAAGGCCTCCAGCACTTTTTATGATCCTCAAGCACTTTTGCCGCTTTCTAAGAACTTGCCGATATAACAAGTTTTCCATCGCCACAAGCCTTTTCATATGGCTTGAAGCATTCACGGAAAATTTCGAGCATTTTTTGTGAACTTCAAGCACTTTCTAAGGGCTTGGACTTCTTTAGCAAGGCTTGAGGTACTTAGCAGAGCTTGATAATGTAGCATTTTATTTGCTTATAATGAATTTTCGATGGTGTAGATTACTTAGGTGCCTGCATACTCCCTGAGGGCATAGCGTTCTTTATCAAAGCTTAAAGTACAGGGTGTTCACCCATAATGTCCCCCCCCCCCCCCCTTTAACTTTGTTAATTTTTAAGCTACAAAAATAAATAAATAATAAAATTGTAGGGTTTTTAATGTAGTTTTTGCACACGTAAAGGAAAAAACAAAAAATTGTACAGTATTCAGGGTAGATCAAAAAGAAACATTTTTTTTAAATCTAGCCCCCATTTTTTATTCGATTTTTCGATTCTACGTAAAATTCTAAGGATTTTTAATATTACACACTATATGCCTATTCCTAATACTTTAAGAGTTATTGACAGTTGAATTCGCTATTTTGTTTGTTCTTTTATTTTTTTATGGCAACAGCCACCTAAGAATATAACTTTTTGTTTAGCTTTTGAAGTCATTGAGGTGTAAATATTGAGTTTCCTCAATTCGACCTCATTGCTTTAAGTAGTGATTTTGTATCTTCTGTTTTAAAAATGATTAAAGAATTATTATTATAATTAAAAAATAGCGACTTCAACTGTCAATAACTCCTAAACTATTAGGAATAGGCATATAGTGTGTTATATTAAAAATCCTTAGAATTTTAGGTAGAATAGAAAAATCGAATAAAAACTGGGAGCTAGATTTAAAAAAAATGGTTCTTTTTGATCTACCCTGTATACTATACAATTTTTTGTATTTTTGTAAGTGCAAAAACTACACAAAAAACCCTACAATTTTGTTTTTTATTTTTTTTTGTAGCTTAAAAATTAACAAAGTTAAAGGGGGGGGGGACATTATGGGTGAACACCCTGTACATACGTAAGAGAGCTTCATATCGTTTAAATTTCAGAATGAAGTTGCGTTTGTAATAAAGTTTAAAGTCCTCCCTGAAGGCTTTGATTTCTCTAACAAAGGTTGCAGTATCTACTTTGGACAGCTTGATAAAGTAGTAATTTATTTTTCCTACCACCCCCTATGAAAACGAGAAAAAATATCACTCACGTATTGAAAAATTTTTCAACACACGTGTTGAAAAGTAATTTCAACATGACTCTGTTTGAATAGTGGGCGGTGGCGGTCAATTTGACATCATATTTGATTTGACATTGTGACTTGGCAGATGTGGATGACGTAACGAGTACTTTTCAACACACGTATTGAAAAGTGGATTTCAACACACGTGCGATACTAAAAATCTTAAAATTTTTTGTACCATTTTCATAGGTGGTGGTAGGAAAAATAGTGTAAATTGCTCGTCTGAAAATACGTTTCCAACCTCAGAGGAATTTTTGCACCTGGCTAACGCCTCGTGCTAAATAACTTCCTCGTTTGAAAACTGGTGCTTTCAACACTCGTTATGTAATATACTATTTACTGTTCTGAGAAATATTTAAAGCTTATGATTAAATTTGCTTTTACAGTAAGTTTTTGTTGGCGTCAAACACTCATCGGGATTCAAGCACTCTCTAAACTACATCAAGCATTTTTCGTGAGCCTCCAGCACTTTATTATATTATAGCAATTCTTAAGGAGTGCTTGTTATTAAATTTGAATTTAATGAGCACTTTCATCGAGGTTCAAGCACTCTTTAAATTTCATGAAAAACTTTTCGTGAGCCATGAGCACTTTAATATTTAGCAATGCTAATGCTGTTGCATGTTAAAGATGCAAATTATTGAATTTCGGTTGATCTTTAAGTCTTCCTAATGAACACTTTCATCGAGGTTCAAGCACTCTTTAAATTACATAAAGAACTTTTCGTGAGCCTCGAGCACTTTAATATTTAGCAATTCTTAAGGAGTGCTTGTTAAAGATGCAGATTATTGATTTTCGGGAGATCTTAAAGTCTTCCTAATGAGCAGTTTATTGCGGTTCAAACACTTTTTAAATTTCATGAAGCACTTTTCGTGAGCCTCGAGCACTTAAATATTTAGCAGTTTTTAAGATGCTGATAAGTGCGTGTTAAAGGAGCAAATGACTGAGTTTCGGGAGTTCTTTAAGTCTGGCGAATGAATTTGCTCATGTAATCAGTTCTTGATCGCAACGAGCACTTTCATCGGGGTTCAAGCACTCTTTAAATTACATGAAGCAATTTTCGTGAACTTCGAGCACTTTAATATTTAGCAATTCTCTAGATGTTTAGGTGTGCTCATTAAAGAAGTAAATTCTTGGGTTTTGGGAGATATTTAAGTCTCCTTAATGATTTGCTTATGTAATAAGTTCCTGATGGTGACGGGCACTTTCATCGGGGTTCAAGCACTCTTTAAATTACATGATGCACTTTTCGTGAGCCTCGAGCACTTTAATATTGAGCAATTATTAAGATGCTTGGAAGTGCTTGTTAAAGAAGCAAATTATTAAGTTTCACAAGTCCTTTGTCTTGAATTTGCTTAGGTAATCAGTTCTTGATCGCGACGAGCACTTTCATCGGGGTTCAAGCACTCTTTAATTTACATAAAGCACTTTTCGTGAGCCTCAAGCACTTTAATATTTAGCGATTCTTAGGGAGTCCTTGTTAAAGATGCAAATTATTGAATTTTGGGAGATCTTTAAGTCTTCCTATTGAGCACTTTTATCGAGGTTCAAGCACTCTTTAAATTTCACGAAGCACTTTTCGTGAGCTTCGAGCACTTTAATATTTAGCTTCTTAAGGGAAATCTTTAAGTCTTTTGAATGAATTTGCTTATGTAATATGTTCTTGATCGTGACGAACATTTTCATCGGAGTTCAAGCACTCGTTAAATTACATGAATCATTTTTCGTGAGCCTCGAGCACTTTACTATATAGCAATTCTTAAGATGCTTGGTAATGCGTGTTAAAGAAGCAAATTATTGAGTTTTGGGAGATCTTTAAGTCTTCCTACTGACTTTGCTTATGTAATAAAATCTTGATCGCGACGAGCACTTTCATCGGAGTTCAAGCACGCCTTAAGATTTATGAAGCACTTTTCGTGAGCCTGAAGCACTTTAATATTGAGCAATTGTTAAGGTGCTTAGGATTGCTTGCTATAGGAGCAAATTATTATGTTTCGGGAGGTCTTCAAGTCTTTCTACTGAATTTGCTTATGTAATAAGTTCTTGATCGTGACGAGTATTTTCATCTGGGTACGAGCACTCCTTAAATTTCATGAAGTCATTTTTGTGAGCCTCAAGTACTTTAATATTTAGCAATTCTTAAGATGCTTATGAGTGCTTGTTAAAGAAGCTAATTATTGAATTTCTGGAGATCTTTAAATGTGCCTAATGAATTTGTTTATGTAATAAGTTCTTGATGCATGGTGACAAGCACTTTCATCGGGGTTCAAGTACTCTTTAATTTACATGAAGCACTTTCCGTGAGCCTCAATCACTTTAATATTTAGAAATTCTTAATATGCTTAGCCGAGGCAAATTATTGAGTTTCGGGAAATCTTTGAGCGAATGAATTTGCTTATGTAATAAGTGAGTTTTTGGCAGTAACAAGCATTTTAATCTGGATTCAAGCATTCGCTAAAGAAATTCAAGCACTTTCTAAAGGGTTGGTGTTATTTCGCAAGTCTTGAGGTATTTAGAAAAGTATGATAAAGTAGATTGTAAATTTCAGAAATCAGTTTGCAAATAATAAGTTTTCGGTGGTACTAAGCACTTTCATTGACTCTCAGGCATTCTCTAAACGTTACAAGCACTTTCTAAGGACTTATATTTCTCAGACTCAAATCAGGGCATTTTTCTATTTTTGGAAGAAATGTTTTAGGCACACTTATCGAATTTTAGGCAATCTCTAAAGGCTTCAAGCACTTTCTAAGCACTGCGATGCCCTAAACAAGGATTGAAATTCTTAATCACCTTGATAAAGTAGCAAATTTTATTCTGAGAAGTATTTCAGATTTCAGAATGATTGGAGTCAAGCACTCTCTTGTAAAGTTCTTCGAGCACTTTTTAATGGTTTGGAGTTATTTAGCAACGATGAAGGTACTTAGGAGGGCTGAATAAAGTAGTAAATTATTGAAATTCGGAGAGATCTTTATGTCTTCAGAACGAATTTTCTCATGTAATAAGTGTTCGACGGGGCCAAGATATTTCTTAGGTATTTAAGCACTCTCTTAATTTTAAGCACTTTCTAAAGATTTGGGGCTCTTAAATAAGAATTAAAGGTACTTAACAGTGCTTGATAAATTATTATGTTCTGGTAAATCTTTATGGCTTAAAGTTTAGTATCATAATAATTATTATCTAGATAATACATTTCTAATGTTGCTGAGTGTCGTTTAAATTCTAGAGAACACACCTGTGACAACGACAAATTATTTATAAATTTATTTACTAAGTGGTTCGTATTTAGCACCATCACTGCTAGTCTCTTTAGAATAATTTAAAATATGTTTTAATTCAAGAGTCCAATATTTTGAGAAAACTGCTACTAAATTAGTGAACACAAAGTATTTTAAATAAATTTTTTTTATTACATTGCTTACCATAAAAAGCTCTGTAGTTATAATCTTTCTTAAATTGCTCTCTTGTTGGTACTCGTTCCAAAGAATATTGCATCTTCGCCAAATTCGCGATGAGTTGAGCATAATAATGATCCAAAATTATTTCGATATGATCCAATTTCACTTCAATTTTGGTGCTCGTCGCGATGAAATAGTGAAGGTCTATAGCAGGACTTGTGAAAATATTCATTTGGAAGTCAATCTGGAAAAAGGTTTTAGGTAGTTCTCTTGTATGACTTCGGATATATTTTTGTCAAATAATAAGAAGAATTAATTAATTTGATTTCAAAAAGCTGCAATGGAAAATCAACTTAATAAACTATGGCCTTTAGGATTCGATCATTGTTACCAATCTGCTGAAACCAACTATTTTAATATTAAAATCGATTGTAAAGGTTTACAAAATACTTACGAATCGCATATCTTTCAATTTTCCGCTGGGATAATACGAGAACATCATATTGTTAACCCAGAGATCGCCATGATTAAGAACGTTGAATCCTCCTAGCTTTCGTTTTTGAGCTTGAAATCCCCTTTCTAAGGCCTCGTCTCCTAATGCATGCAGTTTATAGCCATATTTTTCAAAGCCTGGAATTTTAACGGTAAACAATACGTAAGTAGGTACTACTAAATGATACGCACTGTGTACCAAATTTGAGCTGCTCATGATATATAATATGTTATATTGTAATTGATTATTCATTTAATTTTTTGGACACGGATACGGATAACGAAGGGGGTGGTCAGGCATAAATAGGCCAGCCACTTGCGCACTTAGACTACTTGAGCGGGCCCATTGTGCCCCCAGAAGGGTTTTACAAATCCAGCAGTCCTACGGTATTTATGTAGCTTAGTATGCGGCTTGGATCGCATCCCTTTATGTAGGCCGTCGTTGGCCATTGTGCCTTCAGGTGAATATATCTTTGTCTGGCGAGAGCGGGGCAGTCGCATAGAATGCGTTTTGCCGTCTTGTCGTCCTCTAAGCATTCTTGGCATAAGGAGTCGTCAACGACACTTATCTTCTGCATATGGTCATTTAGTCTGCAGTGACCGGTAAGTATTTCTGTCATTATTTTCAAGTGTTTCCTTATAGTTTTAAAAATATCTAGTTTTGCATTTACCGGAACCTGTTAGAGTTCCTTTGGAGTGGTGAAGCTCTTCTGCCATTTTCCACCTGGTGCTTCATTCTCGAATTGCTGTTTTTTTAAATTTATTCGCGAACAGTGTCCATGGTAAGTGGTAGTATTGGTTCTGGACCAATTGGTTTTTTACGAGATGCGTTCTTGGTAAGAGTGTCTGCTCTTTCATTACCAAGGTCTCCGTTGTGCCCTTTTTTCCAGGCGATGGTTACTCTGTTGTCTGCAGATATTTGGTTTAGTGATTTTATGCACTCCTTAACCATCAAGCTTCTAGTCTCCATTTGGTTGAGTGTTTGTACAACTGTCTTGCTGTCCGTGACGAACATATTTGTTTGTGATTTGCTTCTCCGTCACTTTTCCAGTACCCATCGTTAAGCCACACCGTTCAGCTTGGAATATGGTGCTGAGATTACCTAGCGGTATCTGCATTTCTATATCGAGCTCGGGTATATAAATACCTGCGCCAGCTCTTGAGGTTCATTTTGATCCGACCGAGTTGTTATTGAGTCTAGTCTAGTCTAGTTCGATTTTGAACCGTTTGTCGAAAATATAATTTTTGATCATAAGGTATGTGCTCACTCTCATAGCTGGTTGTATGTAGTACGCCTCGTTTAGAGCTATTGCGTGACGAGGTCTCCAGCGTTTTCCCCTCCACGTACCCATGGAGTTCAAGCGTACTGCGGTTACCTGTGCTTCATTTCTCACGAAAACATCTAATGGAGACAGGTTTAAAAGTACTTCCACTGACTTGGTGGGAGTGGTTTTCATTGCTCCAGTGATAGCTGTGCATGCTAAATTTTGGAGGTGGGACATTTTGGCTTGAGTTTTTGCTTTTCCTGATAGTGGCCACCAAGCTAGTGCGCCATATACAAACATAGGCCTGATGACAGCGGTGTATATCCAGTATGTGATTTTAGATGACAGTCCCCATGTCAACCTCATCGCGCTCCTACATTGGTAAAAGGCTCAGGCAGCTTTCTCTTACTTAAGATCTAGGTGGCGCTGTCAGTCTAGCTCCTTGTCTAGGATGATTTCTAGATATTTTACTTCTGTTTATAGCTTGAGTTATGCCCCGAACAAAGAGGGTGGATTGAATTTCAATTTCCTCCTTCTTGTAAATAGCAAAAATTCTGCTTTGTTGGGATTGACCCAAAGTAAGTTTTCGTTGCACCATCTCTCTACTATTCTGAAAGCTCTGTTCATTAAATCTGACAGAACCCCTTCGAACTTACCCACAACAATAATTGTTGTGTCATCAGCGTATCCGATCACAAGAGTCATGCTTTGTTCAGGTTTTCTATGAGGTTGTTTACAATCATCTTCCAGAGCAACGGGGAGAGTACCACTCCTTGGGGACATCCTCTCGTTACGAATACTGTGACAGTCTTGTTACCTATAGTTAGGATTACTTGTTAGTGCCGTATTTACGCTGTGAAAAGTAGGCTAATCAAATGCTCCTTTAATATCAAGAAACGCTCCGAGAGCGCATTATTTTCGGTGCAAAGCTTCTTCAATTGTTTGAACTACGCAGTGAAGTGCTGTTTTGGACACATTGAGCATTCAATTGAACTGTTTGGACTGTGAATGATTGCAGTGAGTTTGGTAGCTGTTTTGGGGTCGTTTGCCAACATAAACTGATCAGCTTGAAACATTATTTGTTTTATTTGTAATTTGAACATATTGAAAATATCAATAAAATGTTCTGGTCTCACAGAGAATAAAGTTATGGAGCTTCGGGTTAAGCGAACTCTAAAATACCATTGTGAAGAACTACTTATTGTCCTCAAACTACTGAAATATTTGATAAAACTAAGATGGAGATAGAGTAGTTGAAATTTGCTACAAATTTGATGGGCTTTATTGGGGCTTCTTCCCAGAGATCTTATTTGTGTAACACGCGTATCATCTATATTACCTCGTTCTATATCGACCTCCCTTCCATCGCACTAATTATGGTCAGAACTGTTATATATCAAGATGTGATTTATAAGTTACACAGCTTGCCTTTCTTAAGGCGGTAAATTATTGTAATGCTTAATATTTATTACTCCTTCGTTGACATTCTGTGATTTCGAAGGTATTTTTTAAATTTTTTGTCTTAAGCTTGTATTTTTAAATGCATTATTTCTCTTATAATATAATGGGTCTTGTGTAGGGTAATAAATATTAACTAAATTAATGATTGATCTTACCAGGCCATCTCGAGCATGCATCTATCAGACCTTTATAGCCAGCTTCTACCCATTCTCGCGTTAAGACATTGTTGCCATATAAGCCCTCCGAATACAACTTTACCTGGGATGGATCCTATAGTAACATTAATATTTTGTTAATCAGCCATACAATAAAGTAACATAAAGTAAATTTTCGTTTAATTCTTTTCTCAATAGTACAAAAAGCATTATATAACGAGCAATATTGCAACATTGTTAAAAAACATTTTAGTCTCGCAGTGTCAGTATCGTAAACACTAAGAATCAACTTAAAACTGAAGACTAATTAGTATATAGTACATTATAATACAGTGTCAGCCCGTTGAGAGGCGGGTGAAGCGATTTTTCACCTAAAATGTGTGTTTAATTCGCTCATAACCTCAATAATATTTGTTTTCATGGATATTTTGATCTCATTACTACCATCTTAAATGATTTAATATAATAATTAGAGCTGGCCAACTGGGCGCGTTATACAAATACAATATAGAATTAAACATAACTGACGTTCACAAGGGACCTGGGTCAGGCAATATCCACCCTATTTTACTTGAAAACTATTCTTTTATCCTGGCTAGACCTCATCTTCAATGAGTCCTTGAGAGTCCAGTTATGTGGTTCCTGTACATAAGGCTGGTGACAGAACCAACATAAGAAATTATAAACCCATCTGTATTATAAATGCTATTCCTAAGGTTTTCGAGAATCTTGTAACTAGGTATCTGAGTTCGGTTGTTGGAATTAGCGAGCAGTTTAGCTTCTGCCTAGGTAGAAGCACTGAGCTCAACCTTCTTGCTTTTTCTCATTATGTGCTTGGGGTCTTGGAGGGGGGTGCCGAGGATCATTCTGTTTATACAGACTTTTCCAAGGCATTTGACAGGGTTCCCCACGCGATATTATTATGCAAGCTCCATACCTTGGGAATATCTGGCCTTATGCTCAATTGGATTGAAAGTTATCTTACTGGTCGAACTAAGGAGGTGCGAGTGAACAATTTTTTGTCCAATGAAATCTCTGACCCATCCGGAGTTCCTCAAGGGATTCACATTGGGCCACTTATTTTCAATCTTTTCGTAAATTATGTTTCTACATGTTTTAGGTCTTCTAAATTCTTCATGTTTGCCGACGACTTGACATTGTTCAATATAATTGTTACTCCTAATGACTGTCTGGTGGTGGTGCCACAATAATGGATTGGAAGTCAATACATCTAAATGCAAGCTTATGCGGTTGCCCACAACTTTTGATTACGCCATTGATGGTGAAATCCTACCACCCGTCGAGTCTATCAGGGATCTGGGAATTGCTCTCGACGCGGAGCTATCATTTGCTCAACACATGGCAAATATTGTAAGCAAGTCCATGGAGATGTTTGGGTTCATTAAAAGAAATTCTAAAGACTTTTCCACTATTGTTTCTCTCAAAATTCTTTATGGCAGTCTGGTCAGAACACACTTAGAATATGCCTCTTCAGTGTGGAACCCCCATTACGCTAACCATATCAACAGGATTGAGCGTGTATAAAGAAAATTCCTTCATTATCTTCTTCTTCAAGTGCCTATCCGTTCCAAATGTTGGCTATCAGCATGACTATTCTTACTTTGTTGATGGCGATTCGGAAAAGTTCTGCTTATGATTTGTCAAACCACGTTCTAAGATTTGCCAACCAAGATATTCTCCTTCGGTCAGGTGCTGTCCTGCTGTTAATTTTGCCTTGTAGGATTTCCTGTAGCAGCCCGTATCTATTTGGGTTCCTCATTATGTGACCCAAAATACTGAAGTTTCCGGTATTTGACGGTATCTAACAGTTCTGGTTCTTTCTTTATCTGTCGCATTACCTCTGTATTGATACTTATTTTTTGTGCCCAAAATATTTTCACTAGTCTCCTGTACATCCAGAGTTCGAACGCTTCAATTCTCCTGGTAGTCTTTTTAGTGAGTGTCCAGGTTTCTACGCCATACAGAAGGACCGAGAAAACGTAATAGCGCAAGAGTTTAAGCTTCATGTCTAAGGATAGATTATGGCTATTAAAAAGCGAGCTCATTTTAATAAACGCAGAGCGGGCCTTCTCGATGCGACATCGTATTTCTTGATAGTTGTCCCATCTCTCGTTAATGATTCTCCCCAAGTATGTGTACTGCCTTACTCTTTGTATTCTACTGTGATTGATGTATAAACTCTCTTCCGCGATATTTCTTTTACTTACTATGAGGAGTTTGGTTTTGTTTATGTTCATTTCCAACCCGTACTGTGTGCTAATTCTGGTCACCCTATCCATCAGACTTTGTAATCCTTGAAGATTATCTGCAAATATGATGGTATCATCTGCATATCTTATGTTATTAAGTTTAGTACCGTTTATAGTGGTTCCTTCCTCAATGTTGTCGAGTGCTTCTCGAAAGATGTATTCTGAGTACACGTGAAATAAGATGGGTGACAAAATACAGCCTTGCCTCACTCCTCGCAGTATATTTATTTGTTCTGTGTGACTGCCATCAATTCTTAAAACTGCCGTCTGGTTCCAATATAAGTTTATAATTATGTTTAAATCCCTTTGACTCATTCCTATTTGCTTCAGTATGTCGACCATTTTATCGGGTTGGACTCGGTCAAACGCTTTTTGATAATCGATTAAACAAGCATATACATCACAGCTGACATCCCTACATCTCTGAAACAACACCTGTACACCAAATAGAGCCTCTCTTGTACCGACGGCGCCGTTCACAAACCCAAACTGATTCGGTGAAATCTGGTCCTCACAAAGTCTATATATTATTTTCTGTATTATCTTGAGAAACAGCTTTAAGAGATGACTCATCAAACTTATTGTTCTAAAATCACCGCAGGTTTTGACACTTACTTTTTTGGGTTAGTGTGATAAACTCTGACCTCAACCAACCCGCTGGAATTTCTCCTGTTAAGTAGATGTTGAATATTCTAGTCAGCCATTTGATTTTATCTTCGTTTAGTAACTTTAGGAATTCAGTCTGTATTTGGTCCAGACCAGCTGCTTTCCGTGGCTTCATTTCCGAAATGGCGGCTCTCACCTCCTCTATTAGAATTTTCGGTCCCTCTCCTACAATTGGTTTTTGTTCTTTGCGTACATCATGGAATAGATTCTCTAGATATGTTTTCCAGGCCTCCTTCTTTTCTTCAGCATCAATGATGATTTCTCCTGCTTGTTGACCAAGGCTTTACAGTTGTTTTTGTGGCCTTTCCCTGTTACTTCTCGGACTTTCCTGTGAACATTGACGTCTTTGTGCATGTTTTGATGGTGTTCGATCTCGCGACATTTTTCTAGTAGTTCTTTTCTTTCGCTTTCCTTATTTCCTGTTTTATAATGCGTTGTATTCGTTTATATTCCGTTGGATTTCCTTTATTTTGTCTTCGTTCTTCCATCAAGTTTAATATTTCTGTCGTCATCCAAGATTTTTTTCTTTATTTTGTCCGGCTTCAATATTTCTTTCTTTACTGTTTCTACTGCTTGTTTTAATTTGTTGAGTTCCATATCGACGTTGTTGTTTTCATTTGGTTGAATGTTGTAGTTGAGCATTGTCGCTGCTGCTTCCTCTATTGCTGGGATTTTGAGTTTCTGAAGGTCCTAGTTTGGAGTCATCTTAGTGTTGACCTTCTTCATTTTCACCTTAAATACACGAACCAGGGGACAGTGATCTGATCCAATGTCCCTGGATATGTTTTGAGGGATAGGCAGCTTTTTCTAAACCTCTTATTGAGTAACATAAAGTCGATTTGGTTTCTGACTATTTTTCCCGGTTCATCCATAGGCGATTTCCACGTATATAATCCTCTTGGCGGCAGTTTAAACCAAGTGTTCATTACTACGAGTTCGTTCGTTACTGCAAAAACTTCAAGTGTGTCCCCTCTTTTGTTTCTTTCACCTAGTCCATGTGGTCCTATAACGTATGATGTACGACCTTCTCCCACTATATTATTGAGTGTTGTGTACATATTTTTCACTTCTTGATCTTCTTTATCCAGCGTAGGGGCGTATATTTGTATGAAGTTCATGTCAACCGGACTCGCTCTCATTTGGATAAGTGATATTCTTTCTGATACGGATATAAAGGCTTTCACACATTGAGCTATTTTCTTGTTCAAGACAAAACCCACACCTTGTTCATGTCTTCCATTCGTAGTGCCTAAAAAGAGAACTCTATAATCCTCGAAGTTCTTCCTCATCCTTATGCCGTTGACAGTTCTACTTTTCATCCGCCTTTGGAGCTGGTTTCCCAACTCCAGGACAAAAGAGTGCCCTTCCCTTCTCGCCCAACAGATCGACAAGGGTTTTGAGGTTATACTGCCTCGACTCGGTCATCAGAGCCTCGTTTGTTATCTAGCAGGGTGTACCACGTGTAGGTGAGGTTGGCATTTGGGTCGGTGTTTCTTAAACATCCAAACCCC
>MU182907.1:57280-95230 GCA_016904865.1 Pissodes strobi | reverse complement strand
AGGTGAGGTTGGCATTTGGGTCGGTGTTTCTTAAACATCCAAACCCCTTACACCCCCATATAAATTACAAATTTTTTAACAATGACGAGTTTCACTATGATGACGAGTTTCACTATGATGCCCTGTCCCGTAGGCTCAACATCTTGTCATTGTCTGTCAGAAGAAGGCACAGAGATCTTCATCTCCTCTTCAAGGTGTCCAATTCACTGGTGGATTTCCTATATCTGCTCGCTGAGGCTGGTCTGCATGCTCCGTCCAGAATTACCCGTAGTCCAAACATTTGATTTACCCTTTCATCGAACCAATTATGGGGCTCATTCATTTGTTCCATGTTCTGCTAATCTTGCTAGCCAGCACAAACATCTTGATTTCTTGATTTCTTAGAGAGCTATTGCAGCTGAACAATGTTTGAGTTACTCTATTGAATAATGTTCTGTCTTCTTATTATTATATAACATTTTCTTTTTTAACTTATTTCTTTTCATGTTTAGATTTAAGATTGTATAGACGGTTTAAACTGAGTTTAAACCTTTTCAAAAAAAAATTTCGTGCACCAGTTTTGAAAAGTTTCTTATTGTTTTTACTCGTTTCAGCTACCCGAATATTGGTTTAAAACCAGTGATCTGGAAAAAGTTACATTGTATAAATTAAAATATTCTGTAATAATAAATTCTGATTTAAAGGTAGAAATATTTTTGTATGGTTGTAAAATACAAATACTACAAAATGATATTAAACCTAATTTAAAGCCACCTTTTATCTCTAATACTATAAATTAAGGGAAAGATTTGTTATTTAATATGGACAAAAACTCACAAGAAATTGAGCCTGAAGAACGCGATGTTTTAAACCACATTTCGAACTTATTAGAATCTTTAGTGCCAAAATATGTCAGATGAGAGGAAAAACAGTTTTAAAATAATTCTGCTTTACCTTTTATATCTGAGCAACTAAAATTACATACATGTATATCGTTATATACATAATACTATGATTTTAGCCTCCATCCAAGACGGTATTCAAAAAAGGCTTACATTTTCATACATAATAACTGATGATGCGTGCATCTGCGCCATTTTCTCTACAACGAGAAAGCAGTGTTCCAAATCAAAACCAATGTGCCTTGGTAGTACGTTAAAGCCCAGGGTTGTTAGGTCCTCCAGGACAATGATCGAATGGGGAGTCAGAGAGGTATATAAACATTTGGAAGATAAAGTATAATATTCCCCTAAAAATAGAACGATTAAAATATCTTTCTAAGAAGATTGGTATAATCTTCGAAACACAATTCAAATATCATATCATATACCTCTATCCTTACCTAATATTTCATACATAGCTGGAAATGTTCTTCCAAACATTTCAGCTTCCTTTTCAAATAAGTTCAACTCTTTTGCCAAATCTTCCTTCACTCCTCCATCTTCATTTGCACATTTGACTATAACCGACATCATCTCATTTTTGCCACTAAAAAATAACTGAGAACTAACGCAATTAAGCAAGTCTAAATTACTTAAAATGGAAATAATAATTTTATTATTACTTTTTTAGGCTGAAACTTAGATACCAAATAAATATCAGCATCTTCACTTTACTGTAACTTCTACTACGTTTTCCCAGATGAAATTAGAGTTTTGCAAGAAAGCCGTCACCTAAGTAGTTCAGTTGCTTGAAACAATTCAACCTGTAATCCCTCCGATTATAGCAGAAAGCCATCACTCATTCCAAAAACTATCCCTCGCAGAGCTTTGCGTCTATGGGTGCTAAACATAAGATCTAAAAAAGCCATGGCATTTAATCAAGAAGCAATGGGAGACAAACTGCGGTCAAATTTTAAAAAGTTATTCCGGCAATGAGCAAAGCTCTCAAATCCAGTACTACGCCAACTCAGTATGTCAGACAAAATTTTGACACCTATCCAGAAACTTCTCGGCATTAAACTCTTCAATGCAGACACTATTGGTGGAAAAAGTGAACAACAATATTAACCGTAAATTATACAGAAAAGTAAGGTACTGGAGCCAGCACCATTCAATTGATCACGCCTAAAACGGTGATGCTTGGATACAAATTCTCCAAGTGTCACTATACTTTTAGTAGGGTTGGTGCGAAAGGGGCATTGATAGAAGCTTATCCGCATAGGCAGTAGTTATTCTCCTAAAGAAGCATACCAGATTTATTCAAGAAGTTTGGCTATTTTTCCTCATTTAACTCGACAGTATTGAAAGAGAAACTTTGCAGTAGAGCATACCGGCTACCTGGAATATGGTAGATGAATTCAGATTTTTCATCAATTTACAGATGCAATGAGGAGATATTTAGATTCAACGCTAAGAGAAATAAGCTTCATTGAAAGCTGGCCAGTTATGAGAAGCTATATTCCAATAGTATATAGTGTCAGAATTTGCAGGTATTTTTTTCAACAAATCTTGATGTAATAGACTAGCCAACCAATAATCCTGATATGAACCATATGGACGAGATCGAAGATTGGTTAGTCAGTGATAGGTATCTATGTTCCGAAAGCATATACTATCAGAATTTGCTGACATTGTTCTCAAACAAACCTTGTTATAATAGACTCGCCAGCCAACAATCCTGATATAGATATCAAACGTATTGAACACCTGGATTCATATTACGTAATCGGAAACTATATTCTAATAGAATATATTGCCAGAATTTATTGACATGTTTTCAAACAAACCTTGATGTAAACCAATAATACTGATATGAACCCTATTGAACACATATTGGACGTCCTGGATTGTAGATTATGGGATCGAAGATTTGTTGAAGGTTGGTCATTGAAGGAAGCTATATACCAAAAGCACATATTCTCATAATTCATCGACGTTTGGTGTAGGAAACCTACCAACCAACAATTCTGATATGAACCATATTGAAATCTATAGAATGCCTAAATTGAAAATTACGAGATGTAAAACCGCCAGAAGGTATTCAAGCACTAGCTCTGCAACTTTAAGATAAATAAGGTAACATACATCAACTTCCTCGGTTGGTATAGAAAGTGCATACAGGCAGGCAGCGGTGTCACTTTGAGGAATCTATCTCGTTCCGAGGGATTGTTGAAACCCATATATCAAATTATTGAAATATTTGTTATTACACTGATCCTTGATGTCGATTCAGTTTATTGAGAGAACATCCGTGAAAAGTAGATATATATGAATGAATGAATGATCCAGGGGGGTGTTAATACACTTCGACCTGTACAGATCTATTGTGTCCCCCCTTCCATGGTGCTTCCGTTGATGTGATTCTAAATCAGAGTACCTCATCCAGTTTCAGTGCTTTGATAAAAGCAAGTAGTCTGGATGGTTCTATGGATGGAAGTTCCTCCTGTTCGACGATGCATACCATTCGCCTGCTCGCGACCGCCTCGCACTCCGTGAGAAGATGTTCCGGGGTTTCCTCCCCCTTCTCACAGAACCGGCAACTGTCCTCGTTTTCAATTTTTATTCTCTCCAAGTGCCTTCTCAACCGGCAGTGGCCCGTAAAAAAGCTTGTGAGGATGCGGAGATTGTTCTTACTCAATATTTTAAGATATTTTGATCGTCCTGGGTGAGGAGACCCTATAAACATATTTGGATGCCTCAATCCTGGAAGGCATTCCCATAGACTGCTCTGTTTGGTTCGCTCTTTTTTCCTGAATTCTCCCTTGTAAATGTGCGCCCCCCTATGCCACAGAAAGGTTCTGGTCCTAAAAGCGGAATTTGTGCCCCTACTTTTGCCAATTGGTCTGCTTTTTCGTTGCCTTCTATCCCAACGTGTTCTGGTCTCCATTGAAGGGATAATTCGTTATTCTTGCCTAGTTCATTTAACTTATCTAGGCATTTCCATACCATTCTGGAACTGATTGTTGTTGAGCTCAGCGCTTTGATGGCTGCTTGACTGTCTGAGAATATGACAATGTTTTTCTTTCTATAGTTTATGTCTAGGTTGAACCGCGCATATCTTTCTAGGGCGTTAATTTCCGCCTAGAATATATTCGGGTGTTTTCACATTGCTTCGGAGAATTTGGTTTCTGGCCCAAATACTCCGGCTCCGGGGACCGGAGTATACCATTTTATGGCAATTTGCTGCGGTTTGAGAATGCAAGTGTTCTTTTTCCATTCTTCAGTGGATATATAACCAAACCAGATTTAACCGCAATAAAATAAGTTTTTTGCTTTGAAGATAAATCCTCTGGATTTATTCAATGTGAGGATTTATATCGTCTGAGAGAATCCTCAGATGTCAGTAGAATTTTCCAGATGTACCGTACAACAAATCGAAAATAGTAGGTACGTCTGACGAACATGTAAGCACTTCAGCTTTAGAACGACATGTCACATTTGACAAATAATAAGCAGTTTTGCCAATTCTACAAAAATTTCTTTATTCTCGAGAAACTACCATGAATTTAGGCACTAGAGGATTTTTTCACCATCTAGAGTATTTTAAATAATCTTTTCTTTAGAAATTACCAAAATTATTAAGATTCAAATGACACCATTATATTAAGTTTGTTCTCATGCAATTATTAACAAATTTAATATTTATACCAGAGAAGAGAAACTTAAAAGGAAAGACGACAGCCTGTCAATCGATTTTGAATGCGCATGTTCAACCACAAAGGGTATAATTTATTGTCAAAATCACTCAAACACTTAGACAATCCAGCTTTAAGCCGACATTTGACATTTGATAAATAAGCAATGTCCCCAATCCTAAGAAACATCCATATTATCGATAAATTTAAATTAATTTAAGCATTAAGGAAATTTTTCAACCTTCTCAAGAAGTTACAATAATCATTAGAATTCAGATATAAGAATTAAGAGGCCTCGGTAAAACAATATATTTTCAGTTATTTATCAGCAGTTTAGAATACATTCTGTTAATCATTTTGGTTGTATTAAAATGCTTCAATTTTGGCTCAAAAATTCTTCGAACTGAAAAATTAGGCAGGTGTTGGTAACGTTGTAGTGACGTAAACTCAGGTACTTAACCTTAAACAGCCACGGTCACCAAATATAAATCAGGGGAGGGCGACGTTGCCAATTCTCAGTTCCCATTACTTTTAATTTAAAAGGGTATTATTAACTTCACGCATGGCGCAACCAAACATAACTAACCAAAACTAACCCAAATTTAAAAAAAGAAACAACCATAACCTTAAAAAAAAGTCTTGCCACCGACGGGAATCGAGCCCCAGCCGCCATGTCACAAACACGGAATCGTACCACAAGAACCGCTGAAAGCAATTTGCTGAAACGTAAAGGCATGGGTAATTCTATACGTTTGGTCAACACTGCAATGAATTGACAACGTTGCGTTCCCTCCCAGCTGATTTATATTTTGTGACCGTGGGCATATATTTTATTCTTAAGGATCATAACGAGCGTGACGAGTTCTGGGCTGCGTGCATATCACAATGTTTACATAAACACATTTCTCACAAATAGGTGTCTTTATGGTCCAGGGAATCGCTTTTAGTGGGTCTCGTGACTCAGTGGTTAAATGCTGTGTTTCTGATACAGCGGCCCGGGTTCGATTCCAGCGGCAAGGCATGCTTTTTTAAGGTTATGTGTGTAAAACGTTTTTGTTCTTGATTTTGGGCATACCTTTGGTTAGTTTGGGTTAGTTTTGTTTGATTGCGCCACGGAGCGAGCGAAGCGAGCAGAGGACATTGCTGAAGTCGAAAAAAAAAATACAAATGTAAACGTAAACATTGTGATGCGCGCGCAGCCCAGGACTCGTCAGGCGGTAGGACTCGTTAGGATCCTTAAAAATGAAATATATGCTGACCGTGGCTGTTTAAGGTTAAATAACACAAGTTATGGGAAATTGAGGAATCTGGGAAAAATGTTCGCATAATAAAATGTTGGCAATGCAGAGGTTGTGTTGAAATTTTGAAAGTTAGAAAGGATACCTATTAATAATCTCGTTAATTAATATTCTGCTTTTTTTATTTGTAATTACATCTGCTTTGTAATGACTAATCTTGAGTGTGTATCTCGCTTTAATAAAAAGTTATGGTCAGTTAAAAGAGTGACCATTATTTTATTGTGGCTAGTTCATTCATTATATAGTTTTTGCTACTGGTACTTCATTAGGGAATGGATTACATGCAAATATGAGAAAATAGTTACCTTTTTCCACATCTATAATTTATGGTAGTTCTGAACAAGTCGCTAGTATAATTTTCACCAGCTGGAATAGCATCTTGGGTTGATAAATTCATTACTTGTATATCAGGATTTTGGAAAAATTTTCTTAAGGCTTTTTCAAAGAGTTCCTTGGTAAACCACGCAGGCACCTTCATGATCAATCCCTAAGAGATCCGGTAATGTCGAATTAATAGAGCAATTAAAATCAGGGAAAAGTTAAAATTTGATAAAGGTAATAATAGCAACTAAACACACAAATCAAAACAATAAACTCATTCGCAAAAAAATAGTGAAGTACGGTAGACAGTCTCATAATCACATCAAATGAAGTGGATTGATCATTTTGATATAGCTGAGGCCATCATCAATCCAGAAATTACTAAGTATTTATAGTTCATGGGATGGATTTAATGGTCCATGTTTGATTTATTATGAAAACTAAATTTTCATATGAACACCACCATAGGCATGATTTTTAGCGACTAATGTACACATTTATATATTTATTTAAGCATTTCTGTATATTTATGAGTAGCATATAGTACTTTAAGTAATCAAAAGGGTTGCATGTTCTTTATAAATCCAAGCATTGCAAAGGATGCTTCCCTTGATTTCTGTACTTGTGTGATAGAAGGAAGTTTTGTATCAAAGTATAGGTACACCAACGTTTTCAAGGCCTCACACTCATTGGCGATAATACACTGTATTACAACAAAATAAGATTCCTCTTCATTCTTTTCAAAGAGACAATCATAACTTTGCACCTGTCGAATCCTAATAATACTTCACTTATTCAGACTGTTAGGATACCCCTGCAGCATCAAAGAGTTCACTAATGAGCCGCTAACTGAGAAAAGTTTAAGATTATCAGCGAAAAGAAGGCAGTTGCGTTGGATATTTCGAAGGCATTCGATAGAATTTGGCATGACGGATTGCCCAATAAACTGCCGTACCTCGGACTACTAGCCCCTCTCTGCAGCTGGCTTGACAGTTTCCTTAAGAACCGATCTCTGTGCGTTGCAGTTGATGGACACATCTCAGGCCGTACCTTAGGGCGCAATATTTTCACCAACTCTATTCATCATCTATATTAATGACTTGCTGACCGAAACCAATAATCGTGTACAGTTTTGCAGATGACAGTACCCTTGTCTCCCAATTTAGATTAGAAAAACCGTTACCAGCGACTGAGACATCGCCTAGACAGGAGCAGGTTACAACATTTAATCAAGATCTGGAGAAAGTTGGAACTTGGGGCGACAGAAATTTGGTCCAGTTCAATGCAGCAAAAACCCAAGCAGCCACGTTTACCAAGAAAACCTATACGGCGAGCCCTGACATCACTATGGCAGCATCATTCCTTCATTCTCGTCAATCCGACCACTGGGTGTATCGGTCAACAGCAAGATGTCCTGGCATGACTACGTTGCTAACGTCGCAAAATCAGCCTCGCAGAAGCTTGGTGCGCTATTTCACAACAAAAAACTGTATACACCGCAGCAGCTGCTCTTGCTCTACAAAACGCACATAAGGCCGGGGTTAGAATATTGCTCACACATCTAGAGTGCCGCACCTAAGCACACCCTAAAGCTGCTGGATTCCATTTAGAAACGAGCTGTGAGCCTCGTCGGCGACCCGTAGTTAACCCGGGACCTGGATAGTCTGAAATACCGCAGATATATGGCCGAGATATCCCTGTTTTTCAAATATTCTCACGGCAGATGTTCCCAGGATTTGGCGCGCTTCATCCCGCCCCCAGCAACGCCTGTTATACAGTCACATCAGATGGCAAGAGCGCACCCGTTTCTTGTACAACTGGAAACACCTAGAACATCGCTTTACAAGGACTCCTTTGTATGGCGCACTGCATCGCTGTGGAACTCACTCCCTGGACATCTGTTTCCCACAGATTACAACCTACAGCTATTCATGAACCGGGTCAATCAGCATCTTCGCACACGCACCGCTCGTCGAGTGCCATAGGATCTCCGTTCATTGTGAGTGTCATTGCCAGAGAAAAAGGTGCAGCCCTGTTGGGCACCGCTGGTATGGCATACAGAGGTCCAGGCCAAACCAAAAGCGGCTAGCTTTTTCAACGGTCGATCGAAGGCCTTTGAGTAATCGGTGTATAACGGATCAACTTGCTGATCGGAATTTAATGCGTTGCTGCCATGTTTTCAGCAACAACCATTCGGATTACATACTTTCTATAATGATACCATTTTCACTGAAAATCGATTTATTGACATTTTTCCTGGAAATTACCCAATTACCAAATAACCCAAAATGAACTTCCTTTAAGCGACAAATTAGATGAGAAAATGTCAAGATATATTATTTGCAAAGTAATAGATAAGGATTTAAAAATCGAACATAAGAAATGCAAAGTCAGTGGCGTAGACATTTTGAAAAAAAAACTAATATTCATTGATGCATGCAGGTCCCTAACTGTACCATCAAAATTTGCTTCTCGTCAAAAAATGCTTTTTGATCGGCGTGGGCTCTATAAAAAGTTAAATTTAATATATCGACTTGTTCTCAAAAACGAAAGGAACATAACCTTTCTTCCAAAGAATCACTATTTGAGGAATCACAGCCTGAAATTTTGAAAAAGCTACACCCAACCCTGTGTTTTTGGTCATGCTTTTATAAACGGATTTTCTCTTTAGCAAAATGGTATGCGTTTTGTTTAATATATAGTTTGCCCATTGGTTAAAATTCTTATGCTGTTGCTGTATAAATTAGTGTGGACTGGACTTTATCAGTTATTTAAATAAAAATAAATATTACATTGTTAAGGTTGTTTAAGTCAAATTTAGTATAAACCGCTTATTTTTGGCAAACTAAAAAGCTGGATTCCTAGTTGTTTATATAGCTGGGATATGTTCTGTTCTCGTATATATAAATTAGGAGGAGAAACATTTATACATGGACTATAGGCACAATTTTACTGGAGGAGACGTTTAATTTTATTTTTCAAATAAATGAACGTTGAGTGAGGAAAGCTACAGAAAGATCCTATTGGTCCATGAGTCTATCTTAAATAAAAACTTATACTTGATAGATACTTACTTTGATATGTAAGTAATACACTGAAAATAATATCGGCACTAAATAACTACCTAAAACTATAATAACACTAAAAATAAAAAAGTACGGCATCTCTCATCTCTTAAATAGGTTAATTTCCAATACTTCCCTTGCGTGACTGAATAATCTAAAATCGAAATTTCGATTGCAGTATTTTCCTTTAATTACAGTAATTAAAACATCTTGTGCGTCTAGTCACAGGAAAAAAATATATATTTTTGATTGACACAAATAGGTAGAAATTAATTTCAAATGTTTATAATGAAATTAAAACGCATCATAAAATTTCGACTTTTGGTTTGCATAACTTCCATAAGATGTATTTTTGTATGTAACAGTCTCTACATACTTGTTAAATGAATTAAAAGAAATAAATAATATCAAAATAAGTTATAATAAATACTTAATAAAATATTTTTATTTGAAATTTAATTGAATATGTCAGGATTGCAATAAAACAGTTTCTTGCTGTAAGAGAAATATATATTGATCACATGCTAAATAAAATTTACATTAAAATACAAATAAAAATTTATATTCTCGTTTTTATTCAATCTAATATTGATAAAATTTATACAGTGTTTGAAAACAATCATGTTGTTTTAATAAACGCTCTTACTGACTTGGAAAATGCCCATTTTGGTGAAGAGACAACTAAATGATCTAAAATTGATATGATGTTATAATATTATTTTTTTTGTCTGATTTATTAGAGCAAAACGTAAATACTATTAGGGTAGAGTGGTGGATAGACCGGCCCCTCAAGGGAAGTCTTGAATATCTAAGATATTTTATGATTTAAATGGAATATGGGACGGTTAAAGTAAGGACATTAGGCAACAGAATACATATTTACAAGAAAGTAGGAAAGTAGTTTAAAAAATATATGTGGGCCGGTATTTCCTGCAATTTGGGGGTAATATCATTCAGGAGCTGCAATTACCCGGAATAATATTTATTCGCAGTAATCGCACACATTGTTTTCTCCACAGTTACATCCACTGAGCGCCCATCCAGAACAGATCACACGTCTCAGCCAGAGTTCCCGGTTTTTCCCAAATACTATGCAAATAATGCAAATATCCTCGTTAACTTTGGCGTCTGACCTTTCTTCTTTCTCATCAGAGTTATGGTAGGTTACCTTAGTGTTCTGCCTAAGCTTTGGTTTCTGTTGTATGGTATCGGTCTTTTTTCTCACTAAAACGCTGGCCACATCAAAGCTTTCAAAAATCTGTTTTTTTTTTTCGCCCTTTTTACTTTTGCCTGTTCAATGCTCTGTAGTCTTATCTGTTTTGAATTTTCTTCTAATATGTCCCTCATATGAGTGTTCCTTTTTTCCACTTTTTTTCCTTTTTCGTTATTTTTTTTAGAACATCCTGGAACTGGCAGTATATCTTCAAAAATTATAAGTTCTGCCTTATTTAATCTTAGCTTGTGTCTACCTGCATTCTTATTTCTTTTTCGCTTTCATGTTTTCTATTATTTTCCATTTGTTGTACGCATCTAGGACTCGCCTCATTCAAGTTTGTAGGTAGCAATTTTTCAGCAGGCGCAATATCTTCTGCGCTGAAAACGTGACAGGGAATATTCACGTCGCCTCAAAACCTTTAGTAGCTTTTTCGTCAGTTCCAACTCTTCCAAAAGCTCTGTTGAACAAATCTGCAACGATATTGGGCGTAACTTTTTCTCCTGGGTGATTTCTCATAAATTTGTCACATTCTGTATTGTATGCTTTCAAGGGACCATAAAATGTAACGTCAAGAGGTTGAACTGTGTGAAATAAATGTGGAGGAATCATCAGAATAATAATTCCCCTCCCTTTGCAGAAATTGTAGGCATTTAACGTGCAGTGACTGGAGTGGTGATCTGCTAACAACAAAACTGGATCTTCTTTTGAATTTTAACACAATTTTCAAAGTGCTTTAACCATGCAGTGAATAAATCTTCGGTTATCCATCCATTATCTGCTCAATGATAAATAGCGCCTGGAGGTCCGGTTTTCTTGAAATGATCGGCCATTCTTTTTCTAGCATAAATGAACATCGGAGGAACGTAAAGTCCAGACGCGCTAAATGAACCCACAACAGTAGTGGTTTATCACTTCTCCCAAATAGTTAAAAAAACCAACTCTTTCCAGTGGCGGCTATTCAGCGGAAGTAGGGGAAGTGCCACTTCCTCAAGAAAATGTAATTTAAAAAAATACAATTACCTAATTCATTCATCAATAAAATAATATATTTTAAGATTCAATGATAAAATTTTCTTAGTTTATGAATAATCTGTTTCCCGTTACCCCCTAATAACTAATAATTCAATTATTTTCAAATATTAAAATCAAAGCTTCATCAAACAAGAACAAGAATCTCGCCACGTGCACATTGCCCGTTAACTCCACTATCGAATAGAACAGAGGTGAACCCACATGAAAATGTCTATTTCTTTTCGCATACGCGCCGATAGCAGTGACAATCTCATTATCATTTGTGTAGACCTTTAATATAAGGAAGAGGCATCGCTCGAGAGCCGTCGAGTCATCAAAAGTATAAGCGCAACTAGTTGGTTGCCATGACAACGATGACGTCGTAATGGTCGTACATTTGGTTGGTTTGCAATGATTGGAAGAGCTAGCGTGTAGCACTTCCATTCTCAGATCAACGCGAAAACACGTTGTTTCGTTTATTGCGAGTTTATTAGGGGACATTCGGCCGTGAATTCTTGGAATTATTTTTTATTTACATTCCACGGTTGATCCATTATAGTATTATACAAGAGATATTTTCTATATATTCTAGTTTTAGTGTGTTTTTCGTAGACATGTGATTTGTATTAGCAAATCATTTTGTCGCTAATACAATATGAATATATTTTATTTTTTGATGCTTTACCTAAAAAATACCGGTAATAATTATTAAATAATTTGGCAGTTTGGGCGTGGACCCCAAAAAATTTTCGCCTGCGGCGCTGTTTCTTCTGTCGATGTCGGTAGCTCTTCCCCACTTTTCAAAGCCGCGAGCCGCCACTGACTCTTTCTTGACCTTTTTAGCGTAGTTTTTCTTTGGACGTTGCACTGTCGTAATGTCAGCTTCATCGACGTTATCTTGCTGGAAAAATTTGTATTGGTCCTTTAGAGCATTCAGGTTTGCAAAAAATATTCCAAGTTCTTCTTTGTTGAAAGTCGTCAAACGATTTATGCTAGTTGATTCCTGTTTCCTTAGTCTAATTTCTGGATTGGCTCGTAAAAATCCCTTTAACCAGTCACGACCTGCTAAGCTTTTTTCTTCATAGAACCGAGTTAGAAAATTATTGGAATTTGCAAAAGTGTAGGCGCCTTGCTGAACCTGCGCTGGTGTGATTCCAAAGAAGAGCTTGGCCATATTAATTATTTGCTTTGCTAATTCACGCTTCTGTTCTTTAGTAAATACTGGGCGTCGACCCAATGTATGCTTCGACCCTACTACGTCAACTTTGAAGAGTCGCTCTTGGAATGGCAAAACGTCTTGAAACCTTCCGAATAGCACAGCCATTTTCTAAAGCTGCAAGGGCTGTCAGGAGCGCCTCAAAAGTCCAAAAAGCTCGCGTAGTCCGCGGCATCTGCAAACGAAAAGTTTGAAATAAAATTCGGTGGGGTAACACCGCCCATGCCGATATTATCCACACGATGTTGGCCGGAATTGCCCCTTAAAAATGACTAAATGTACATGGGTTTTCAGTAAACTAAGTGAAAGACAACAGAATACAGTTCATTTACATACAAAGAAATAATTTGCACAACTTACCGTTACTGAACAGTAACACGTGATTTTTTCGAAAAATTTTCTATAAAATAACACATCTACATGTAGCATGCAAACGCACATAGCCAATCATAATCGAAACGTTTGTTTACTATTGTAGAATGTCTAATATTTCACTTCATACAAGGCCCTTCTGGGCTTCGCTCGCTACGGGGGCGCAACCAACAAAAACTAACCCAAGGCATGTCCAAAATGAAGAAAAAGAATTTTTTACAAACATAACCTCAAAAAAATAAATACCAAACCGACGGGAATCGAACCCGTGTGGCCGCCTTACAGGCACAGTATCTAATCACTACATCATCACAGCACTTGAAAACAATTCATTGCACCCTAAAGACATGGGTAAACTAGCATTTCAAATTTGGCCACGCCTTCAGCGATTCTGATTGGCGCTGTGCGTACGGAAATTATTGCGAAAGTACATCTATACCACGATCCGCTTATGGGTCTTAATTAAACCAATAGAAATGCACACATGTGACATGTAATGGGCAGAGCTACGTTTGTTTACTATTTTAGAATGTCTAATAATTCACTTCCGCTCGCTTTGCTCGCTTCGGGGGCGCAACCAACTAAAACTAACCCAAACTAACCCAAGGCATGCCCAAAATCAGTTCTAATCTAGCAGAAAAACCTACTGGCTTTGTTTTTACGTTTTTCGAATTTCATAAATTCAATCTAGCTCCGCCCATTAACTGTCACTTTTGTGCATTCCTATTGGTTTAATTAAGACACATAAGCGGATCGTGGTATGGATGTACATTCGCACGAAAATTAGGTCATTCTGTTAAGTTTGCTGCTTATGCGTGCTCGGTACGTGTGAGCGGCTTTCTTTCTTTATATTAGGGTGGGAGAACAGACGGCCGGAACTACCCCCGTGGCCGGTATTCCCCTATTCTACCCTACTCCGACTAGTTTCAACCATAGTTCCGTGCTGTGGTTAAGTCGCCTACTTCTGATGGAAATTATACACAGCATTACTTCGCAATGATACATTGCCTGATAATGTCAAACATTTCATTATTTAATTAAATATCTTAAGAATGAACGTCTAGCTCTAGTTGAGGCGCTACCTCTAACCGCAGATAATTATTAAATATTGTTATAAATCTCAGTGAGTCAACCCGCACTTGATGAAAATTAAATTTTCCATAAACAAAGTAAAAACGAGTTTGTCCTAATTTCCACCGTAACAATTATTTCGTCACATAGTGACCTCTTCTGACGGAAGATACTTACAAAATTACAAAACAGTTTGTAATTGTATCTCTAGAGAATCATATAGGTACGTTGCTTTTATTAATTGTTCGAATTCCGACATTTTTTTTTTGATATTATTCACTCTATTAAATAGGTCTTTATATTTATTTACTTACCACCCTAGGGCGGTAAGTAATTACTTGCCGCCCAGTAATTTGTAAACTTCACTAACGGATGTCATAATCAAACCAGCAAAGGTACCAAAAGACACGAGCTCTAAATAGCTACCTCAGAAAAAATAATTCAACAGGGATATATCCACTCCATGCAGATTTTCTCCTAAGATATATTTGCCTTGTCACATATTTTATAATAGACGATCCGCATATAACTGAATCACCTCTCGAACCAATAAACAGCTTTAAAAAATCATCATGTTTCAAAGAAATAGCTGACTCGCCAACTGTGGAAATACCTCAACTTCATTACTTTGGCCGACATATCATCTCTTCCAGTTATCACCCAAATAAAGCGCAAAACCAACAGAAAACTCTACACCTGAAATAGAAACAGCAAACTAGGAAGAAAGTATTAAGAAAATCTACGAGGTGAGTGAAGAAAAACATTTAGTTGAAGAAGAAGAAAGCAGCCATGATTCGGATGCCGCAGAATTATTTTGTGAGGAAGATGAAAATGATGCAGCTTGCATCTTCTTTAATAAGCTGCTGTCAACATGTCGTCCTCAAGATAAATGGATCAGGCAGAATTTTGCGCGAACTCATCCCAAACTGAGGGTGCTGCTTTAGATAGATTGGGAAAAGTGTGCATTTGCCATACTTGTAGACCGAGGTTTTTATGTTTATTTTAATATGTCATCTTTCCCATAGATATATGAGTGAGATGGCACATATTACACTTTTTTAAAGTCTTTGTTTTCGTTGTTCAAACTAATGAATACTTTATTTTATAATTTTCTTAGATTACTTTTCGTTGCATTTTAGCAATTTGCCGAAAAGCTGTAATTGTAATTTCTGAAAAAAAGGGTAATAGGGTGATTAAAAAATGCATGCCATCTCAGATATACTTCTCCTACTGCAGACCTGTCAGCTCTAAAGACGTTAGGATTATCAGTGGAAATTTGGGATTTTGTCACGTTCAACGTAATGATTCAAAAATTAGATTTAGCAGTCATCAAACGTTTTAAATTAGATGATGCTTGTACACATATTCCTTGTTAGAATTTCCTTAATTTAAACAAAAGCTTACAATAGAAATTGTTTAAAATTTTATGCCTAATTAAAATTTTTTTAATTATTTTATTTTGATCAAAGTCCGAATAGACATAAATCTGCACCACGTCCATGTTTTATTTAGAAAATACTTTATGAACATTAGCGAATTATGAGACGGAATATTATCCAGCTATAGTGTAAAGCAGAAACTTTTAACGCTGCCACCTAACAAAGAGACTAGAAGGTCCACTCTCAGTCGGCACTTTTGATGCAGCGCTTACAAAGGCGAGACGCCAGACTTTAGACGAGACGGGGTGAAACGTGTCACGAGGCCTGAGCGGCAATAGACTAGAAGGTTCACTCTAAGACCCTGATGAAATGCTGGTTAACCGCTCAGGCCTCGTGCCACGTTTTACCCCGTCTGATCTAAAGTCTGGCGTCTCGCCTTTGTAAGCGCTTCATCAAAAGTGCCGACTGAGAGTGGACCTTCTAGTCTCTTGTTATTGTTTGGTGCTTCTAGTCTATTGTTAATGTTCGGTGACGCTGCTTAGATACCTGAAAGTACCATAGCATGTATTTCAGCTTGTAAGATGATGGGAAAACTCCATGGCGCTTGAGATCTTTCAACCGAACCGATCTCCTATTTCCATCATTGATATGTTACCTCTCCCCATTTACGGTAACCCTTGCCTCCTGATTTGACGGCTCTTAAATTTAAATCATATCTGGTTAATTATTTTTAATGGTCCTGTTAAATTCCTGACAGTGATGTTCATATTTTAATTACAGTTATTGATACCATTTTGTGGCAACGCCGATATTTGATTGACAAGAGTATGCATTATTATATAATTTTTTTAATTATGTGGAAAATATGTGTAATTATTGTATAAAAACAACTTGGGATTAAACGGTTTTTAGTTTTGGCAGATTATACTTTTCTTGAACATCCTACAATTAAATATTTAATTTTATATTCAATGAAGCCGTATCATTTTCTGTTTAATTCGATTTCCTTTTTAACCAAACTATAAGCAATGTTTTAAGTGTTTATGTTACAAACAGTTTCACAAATGTTATCGATAGTTTCACTGAGACTTTTTTAACGTCGACATTTTTTACTCAGATCATGGAATGAATTAATTTAAAAATTGCGGGTGGGATATCTCTTGCACCTAAGCCACTAAACTTGTGTTACCATCTTGGCAAATAGATTCCTTGAGGCTTTGATATAAGGACCGGGTTCGAATAAATTATTAACCCTTTGAAAATATCCGTTTTTGCCCAGTATAAGAACCGTATTACCTTTGTCAGCTTTTAGATAGAATAGTATATTATTTTATAAGGAGGAAAAGTGATACTTTTCATGGCGCGCTCGTGTTTAACAGCCGAACGGAGTGAGCCTGGTAATAGAGAGCAAGCCATGAAAAGTAACTTTTCCTCCAAATAAAATATGCTGTTTTTTCATCAAATGTCGACAAATTAATGCAAAAACATCTCTTTTTAATAGTAATAATATCTAATTATTATTAAAGATAAATGGGTTCGCAAGGCGGCTTAGACCACGGTCGTAGGTGGCCTTGCTTAGACCGGTGTCGATGAATTTAACATAAAGCTGTCAGTGGACACTGTCAACAATAATTATTTTTTTAAGATGGCGTCTCCGATTGCGTTTTAATTCCGTATTGATAAGCAGTTATTGAGTAAGTTCGATTAAATAATAACCAATGTGTTCCTAAATTAGTGATTTTTAGAAATGCAGTCACAAATTGAGTGGTAAATACAAATTGTAGTTTAATAAATCTTGAGATGTTGACGCTTATTTTGTTGTCTATTTGTATTGTATCTATGTTGCTATGACAACACTTTTACCTCCGCCGGCGGAAAAGTGAAAAGTAAAGCTCCGGCGGAGGAAAAACGAAACTTCACGGCCGCCTACACAGTCGAGTAATGACGGATTTACTGACGTTTGAAGAAAAAACATATTTCTCCTTTAACTTCTTGATTATACTTTTCCAGGTCGAGAGTTTGTATTATTATTAATTTCATTTTAGTAGCGAAGCGCCCCTGCCCAAGGCACATTCGTTCTACCTAAAGGCCAAGGCTCTTTCGACGTGATCGTAACAATGGTGGAATGATTTATCGCCAGTGTCAGTTAAGACCCTGTTAAGTTGACGTTGTTTGCAGTGGCGGCTCGCGGGTTAATAACAGGTGTATAGGTGGGAACTAAAAACGGCGCATTCGCATTTTAGCAAAGTTTTTATTTACCTTACCTCACTTTTACTTAATTTGCCTTAGATAAAATATCTGCAACTTTGCTAAAATGGCAATAAAACCCAAATGGTAATTTTAAAAATCAATTTTCTCTTGTATAGTTTAAGGAAAACGCAGGACGAATTTACATAACCTAACTGTTAACATATACTAAAAATGAATACAAAATTAAATGAATTTATATATTAAAGGAAAAATATACATTAGAAATAAAACTTTATTTGCCAGGATTAAGTTACGACATTTCAATCAGCTCCTCGCACCAAGAAGTAAACCGTGACCGTTTAATAAATTAAAAAAATGTGCCCAAAGTATATGCCCTCACACGGTACTCTACGCTCGATACATTTCTGATACGGAAAACATATGCATACCACCTATATATGCACTGTTCAAAAACCATTTCAACACGTTTTCAAATCTGACGATTTAATTGATGTTATTTTAACATTCCACACCACTGTGATCGCATTCCAAAGAAATCTTAAAAACCTTGGCGATACTACTAACGCCATCTCTTGTTACAACGTTTATCCACTGCATCAGTCAGTCTAGATAGCTAAAAGCAAAGCGGTCTCGAATGACATCTGACCAATCACAGCGCTTTCTACAGAAAGGCCACTGTACCCCGGCGATATTCCTAGCGCCGTCTGTTGTAACAACGTTTACTCATCTGAACCCGACCAATCACAGCGCTAGGCTGCAGGACAGGCACTTCACCCAACCTAAAATTCCTAGCTATAATTCCAGGGGTCCCTAAAATTCCGATCTTTAATAATCGAATTTCATGAAAACTAGCCAGTAGATTTCGACCAGATTTCTGTTAAAATTCATAAGGTTATTTTAGACAATCGCTGACGTTAAGTCTTATTTTGTCAAAGAGGATTTTGGGCGCTTCCCTGGTGCGTACTACTGAGTGGGATTACTGGCGGCGTTCCTCCTTGAGCTGGGGGTTGTATATCAGATGGAATAACGACTCGCTTAATTCGAAACAAACTGTACGTATATTGGTCTTCAGATACAGGAAGGAATGCACTTAGAATGACGACTATGTTTGAATACAATTTACTAGAGTAGCGTAGAACGCATGACCATTCGATGAGGACTGACTGGACTCGACCTATTCGGCTCCCTTGAGTTTACTTTTAGTTTAAATTGTTATGAGCGTTATAATTCATTTTAGTTATATTGGTATGCTTTAATTAGGTTTCACTTTTATCTATGGTTCACTTTACTTTTTACTTTAAGCTTTACGTTACTTTTACACTTTACTTTTACACTGACATCACTATAGAGGAGGTTCGATCTTGGTTCCCAGAGAAGCGTTTGGCCTTAAGTAAAAGGGAACTACTTAACCAGAAAGTCAAGATCGGGAGGTTGACCTTGGTACCAGAAAAGCGTTTGGCCTTAATTAAAAGGGGACTACTTAACCAGATAGTCAAGGTCGGGAGGTTTGATCCTGGTCACCAGAAAAGCGTTTGGCCTTAATTAAAAGGGAACTACTTAACCAGATCATCAGGATCGGGAGGGTGTGAGCTTACAGGAGGAGCGTTTTGCCTTAATTAAAAGGGAACTACTCAACCAGATAAGTTGTCGTCTACTTGATTTGCCCGTTCTTTTATACTAAATTTTGTTGATATTTGACTGATTGTTTTTAAAACATGTTTAGATAATACTCATAATATTTGATCCTTCAATGTCAAGTATCAAGTTCAAACATTAGACTGAGTGTTCTTTTGTTATTACGCTTTCTAGTTTACAATATAACTTCTCAGAATTTACATTATTTGCCCTTTCTATATCTGTAGTGATGTAGATTATCCCGCCAGAAGGGGCGGTGACAACTCCTTCAAATGGATCTAGTTCTCACGTTCTAGAATTAAGTAGCATCTTGAACCCCAACCAAATAGTACGCGCTAAGGGTGCTTTCCCGCCGGCATGGCGCCAAGCCGCGCATGCCAGGCTGTTTTCACGTTTTTAGATCCCCTAATCTTTCAAGATAGCTCCTCAAGTGACATTGTGGTATCCTGCCATTGCGACAGCTGTTTGTAGTCATCTCAAGCCTACAAGTAAAGGTATTTATCGGCATTATTCTCTAAGTCAGTATGACGCTGTACCATCGCTGTACTAGCGTCCCCATGACAATCGCCCATGGGTGTTCATCACAATCGAGTCTTGTCTCGAGCCCTAAGTAAGTAAACTCACATATTTACCCTTACTCCATCACAACCAAGATGCTGTACCGAGCGATGCTGTACAAGCGTCCCGTCCATGGGGGTTCATTGTTCTCTATGCTTTATCAGAGTATAATATTGTTTTGTTATACTCTGGCCTTATTCTAATATAAGGATTACCCGGCACTCTGGCTGCCAATATTCTCTCAGTTTTATTACAATATAAATATCTCATAAGTGCTATTCCATTACACGGAGTTTAGTTGCCTACGCGATCTGCGTAGCGTGTTTTATAATAATTTATGCGTGTACCAAAAAACCGCATTTCACAAAGGCATCCATGTCATGCTATTATGCAATAACTGCATACCATCTCAAACCACTACATTCAAGTCATTCTTATTTGCAAGAAATTGAAGTACATGTATACAGAAGCTACTACAGAGACTTAGTAAGTGTTTTAAGTGACTTTCCCTTGTGCTGGAAGATAAACTGCTGAACGATTGAACGTTGCTCGTCAACTGGTGAATCTAGTGTACATAGTAGCTTATAGGTGGACATTAAGGTAATATTTATCCTGTTATTATTGCTTGTATATTACTGTATTTCATCTCAAGGTTATCTTAGCTAACCGTGCTCATACGTAGCAGTTCCGCAGGAACTTTAAACAGGCATTTAACTGTACTTAGCTGCTAGGTTAGGATTACAACCGTTTATGCTTTAGCCTTTAAAGGTATTAATCTTGTGATATTCTGCAAGGTCGATACTTAGCATCGACTGATATTTTCCATATCGTAGCACTGGACTACATATAATAGATCAATGTTTATATTTTGTTTATTTATGAGCTTTCAGTTGTTTTCAGGTAAAATAACTTATTAAAATATTCATATAATGTTAAAGGTTTTTGTTTTATTTACAATATCAGTTTAGAACTAGTCCCTATGGTAAATTAAAGTGGCCTACGAAAACTTTCTGTTTAGAAAATGGACCAAGATCGAATCTGAAACATGCACATACTAAAGAAAATTTCTAACAAGTTGAGACCGTAGCGGGTAAGATCTGATCAGGCCGTATATATAATATATGTACATTTTAAGAGACCCCCAGGGATATTACGTCACAAGATTCTTTTGGGGAGTTGTTCCGAAGGATTCTTTTCATATCCCATAGGATCTTTTAGTGCCCCGTAGGACCATTGCACCCTTTGTTGTCTCTTACCACCATTAACCCAACTTGTTATTCTAGTGTTCTTAGGAGATAAGAGTGTTAAGGTTTGCTAGGACATAATATGTAGTCACAATCACCTCCCAGCCCGAAACCTAATCAAAATAGCGCAATTTACAAGAACCTGATCACACTAAAGCTCTAGATTTGAAAGTTTCCTTTCCCTTATGATATCTAGCGATTAAATCGTAGAAAAATTAAGTGAAACCAACGAATTTACTTAACTATAAGGAAGCCGTTTCGACTCCCCTGCGACTTGCACCTGTGGCTGGGGTTTTAGGATTTCAGCAAAATTACTGAGATGTTCAATTTCGCGGATAATTGGGAAACTATACAAAGTGTAGCTGAAGCGAGTGTATGTCAAAATATGTGGAAACTTAAATGGGAAACCAGTCTCAAGCTTTGGCGAGTGGAATTGGACCAGTCTCTAGCCACAACGAGTGGATTTTAAAGACTCTGCTCTGCTTCTTGCTACGTTTTTTTATATGAAAAAGTCCCCATTTGATATATGCGTGCGACAAGAAATCCGATCCTACACATTAAAAAAATTATATTAAAAAGAGACGCCAGTCTGGCGACCCCGTTTACCTGCTTCTCGAAGGTTTCCATGTAAAAGTGCGTTTTTAAAGATTTTTTATAATACAAATTTTGTCGTCGAATTTTATTATTTTACTTTTCTTTGTTAATTTGCTTACCTAGGGTCAGCCTGTTTCAATAGAGTCAGGAAGATGTTGAATTCACAGAATCTGTTCAATTTGATGTCGCTTGCTTGGGCAGGTAGTTAACAGAAATAGAGTTGAATAGGTTATAAGTTTAGTTTTAATCATCTCCTAATGGTTCTAACATGGTTAGCGAAACGCACGTCGAGTACAAAAATTCTGTTTCGTGCATTTTGCCGAAGGTTCCAAACCTCAACTTAGTTATTAGCCAGAGGCAAACAATAACCTTATTAGTAGAGTTTATTTAGATGTACAAACAAAATAGAGGCTATGTAATATACATTTATTTCAGCGAGGACAATATTTTCAAATAATTACATCAGGATTCTAAAACTTTGGATTATCTGACCATTCATACTGTGTTCCTTCCTTTTGGCGGTTCCTGCATCTTACGCTAAAATTCAATAATATGTTTTAAAAGAAAATATTAATGAATGCTAATGAAAACTATATCCATCAAGTATCAAAATTTATATTCAGCTCCGAGGAGTACTCATCCAGCCACAGCACAGGGCTATTTATGGTCGTCCAGTAAATTCGGAATTCTGCGGAATTCTGTCACAGTATTACCAAGTGCGCATGAGCTTCGATATGGATGATACCTGGCTACAGAGGGACGTGGCTTCTTCGTCGAAGATAGTGAGGTATTAGCGCATAAAAAGTATTCGACAATGACTAGAAGATCTGCCAAGAGGTTTAGGTTAGTGAACATGTAAGTATAGTGGAAAATTTGAAAAGAATGTGAGTAGGTTTTTTAATGTACTATTTTTAAATCATATGAATTAAAAAAAATTATCCTTATAAGATATGATGAATATACATAATAAAGACATTGATTCACCATGTGGGTGTAATACTGATACTGTAAACGGTGAATCAGTATTTAAAAGTGAAAAATCGGAAGCCGACGAATTGAAGATGAATTATAAATGTAGGTATCAAATATTGTTTGAGATACGCTTGATAATAAAAATAAGTGCATATAGTTAAATGTGGCAACAGAAGTATGAATAGAGATCTATCCTACAAAGTCCGTTATATTAACTGCTAGCCAGGAAACCAGATGGTGTGACTTGAAGGAATGAAGGGGATGCACTGTAGAAGATAGATCAGTTTTATTAATAGTTTCATCTACATTTATAATGAACATTTGAATAACGAAATCATTATTATTGAAAGTCCATGCAAAAGAAAGATAAATAAGCAAAACCACACAACGTTTCTATTAGATTGTACATAAATCCCAAATAATCTTCCTAGTAGTATAGCTTGTGGGATTCTGTGACACTTTTGATCAACTACGCATGAACGTCGATATGGATGATATCTGACTACAGAGGGGCGTGGGTTCTTTGACGAAGATAGTGCTGTAATAACCTAAGAAGTATTTAACAATGACTAGAAGATGTGCCAAGAGGTTTTAGTTTAGGGAGCATGTTTATTCAAGGTTCGGGTAAGCATAGTGGAAAATTTGAGAGTGCCATGCATTAAAAGTTAATCTCCCACAATTGTTTAGCTGGGCATATAATATGTATCCCTTTCAAGAATAACCCCACTAATTCAACAATACAATTTACGAAAAATAGAAATATGCATTTTTTTTTAAATCGTTAACTCACCTTGAGTCACTACAGTTTACCAGTTCAAAACATTGAGGTCCAAGGATATTAAAATATGTTTTACCCAAATCATGAGCTAATGGAGTATCCACCTTTTTAAGGCAATTGTAGAATTCCTCATCACAAGTACACGATGACCTGAAATAAAAATCTAATATACAAATGATTAATTTGCCTTTTAATAAGTTCAACGAGGTGATATATTTAGAACAAATACGCTCAGAAACAATTGGTGCTAGTGAGGATTCTGGGTAGACTAGAGTTTTACATTTATGACACATCTTGGAAAAATATACCCCCAGAAGTGTTCCAATACAAGTGAAGATTCTGGGCATACATTAAGGGCCCCTACTTTGAAGTATGATTTAGAGATGTGTAATATTCAGAACGCTGATTATTTTAACAGTGACTAATCTGAGATAAAAGTAAGTGGAAATTTTGACTATAATAGAGCCAACCACAATAGAACCAAATATTACCTACTTATTTGATACCCATAACGACATAAACAAAACTTAGTTTTAAATAATTAGAATCGCACTGGAAAGACCGGTCTTGGTATCAGGGTACCCATTTTGTAACCGCACAACTTCACGCAATTGATTCTTAATTGGGGGTAATGAAACTTATTATTAACAATGTAAGTATTCGAGAATACTTTATTAAGTCTGCTGTTTTACTTTTACAGTAACTAAAAATCTTGTAAATTTGTCAATAACTTATATATGTAAAAACCAGGTAATTCAGATCTAAGTATCTATAATTATGAATGTCAAGAAAATTTGGTGCCAATTCAATACATAAACTAAAGTCCTAGAAGTTTTAAATGACGAATATATTAAGGCTAAGACTCCGACTATCACATAAAAATATAAAAGCCCAAGCTTGCAGGCATACACAGAAATGGTCTCACGGGGACATCCGGTCCCCTCCGGCCTGGGTCCCGGCGTGAATGAATATTTCTTCTGGCTAGGACTCCCGATTACTTCTCAGAGAGAAACAACGGTCATTGAACGATAGCCACGTGTTCACCCAAAATGGCTACAAAGGAGCCGCTACAAAACGCGTGTTCACTTGACCGAAGAAGTCAAGCTTTTAGATTAGCCTATATATTTTGTTGCAGAGGGCTTAAAATTTATGTTTGCGGACGATGCGACACGACGGTGTCCTATACATCTTGGACTAAATATGACGATGGTTTTTAGCCAGTTCGGTGGTTGGTCTGCCTCAATACGTCGAGCAGACAGTTTGTATGAATTTCTGTAGCCCAATTATTAAGCAGAAAGTGGAAGTGAAGTGTGCTCAAACACATCCTAGTTTCTTGGTCTTTATTTAGACAGTCTAATTCAGAGTGCTCAGACTGACCATATTGCAAGAACTTAAACACGGGTTTATCATTTTTATCAATTAAAGCATACCGTTAACCAGAAAACACTTATCAACATGTATTACTCTTTTATTTTGTATAGTCATCTTAGTTACAACACTCCCTTATGTGAACTGGGTGTGATGTGGGAGAAAGTTTTCATTGTCCAGAAAAAGGTAATAAAACGCATTTTTAATATTCCTTTTAGAAGTAGTTGGAAACCGGTGCTGGTTTCCCAGAAAATAATGTAATTTCCATGCATCTACAGACTTTTTAATAAATTGCCAAGATCAATACTAAAGTTAGAAAATGATAAGTTCGAGATAGAAATAAAATAGTATATTATTTTATATGGAGGAAAAGTGATACTTTTCATGGCGCGCTCGTGTTTAACAGCTGAACGGAGTGAAGCTGGTAATAGAGAGCAAGCCATGAAAAGTAACTTTTCCTCCAAATAAAATATGCTATTTTTTCTTCAAATGTCGACAAATTAATGCAAAAACATCTCTTTTTAATAGTAATAATATCTAATTATTATTAAAGATAAGTGGGTTCGCAAGGCGGCTTAGACCGGTGTCGGTGAATAGGCACAGGTTGTTGCTATAGTAATGTAACATAAAGCTGTCAGTGGACACTGTCAACAATATTTATTTTTTTTAAGATTGCGTCTCCGATTGCGTTTTAATTCCGTAGTGATAAGCAGTTATTGAGTAAGTTCGATTAAATAATAACCAATTTGTTCCTAAATTAGTGATTTTTAGAAATGCAGTCACAAATTGAGTGATAAATACAAATTGTAGTTTAATAAATCTTGAGTTGTTGACGCTTATTTTGTTGTCTGTTTGTATTGTATCTATGATGCTATGACAACACTTTTACCTCCGCCGGCGGAAAAGTGAAAAGTAAAGCTCCGGCGGAGGAAAAACGAAAAAAAAAGTTCTCACTGGGCATGGATGCTTCCAAGCTTATTTTAAACGCTTCAAACTGAGCGAAAAGGAAGAGCGTCTTTATTGTGCAACCGTAGATACGGCAGAGCACACCTTCTTTTTCTGTCCAAGATGGAATAGGGAGCGACATAATATGGAACAAACAATCGGCCATTTAAATCTAGACAACCTAGTCGAGAAAATGTTAAGAGTCGCCAAAAACTTGGAGCCAGGTATGTAAAATGTCCAAGGAAATACTCACTACCAAACGACCAGAACGTCAAAATCGAATGCAACCATGATGAAAGCCCAGCCAATTGTCAATCTTGTTCTTGAAGTAATGCCTGTTAGCAGTTCCAAGGAAACAAAACGTTCAAGAGGGGAAGCTTTTAGTCGGTAGGCGGACCTCCAGAGAGGCAGAATCCGACACAGGCCGACCCATTATACAGCACGGGCCGGTAACGCCTTTTGACGGTTTTTTACCCCTCTCCCTAAAAAAAAACTACTACTACTACTACTACCATAACCTTTAAAGGGCGAGTTGGTAACCTTGTTTAGAAAACTTCCATTTCTTAATTTTTTATCGGTAAGAAAATTAAGGTATTTCACAAGCTACATGGACGAATAATTCGTTTCAACTATGCTTCTAGTATTTTGGAGATATACAAACCTGGTGAATAGCCCACTATTCTTCAAACCATATTTAGTCGCGCCAGCGTCAATATTTTCAGGGCATAGATCATGATTTCTGCAACATGCATCGCTTGCAGCCCGCACTCCTAGGTCAGAGACATTTGGAGCAATGTTTCCAGGGCCACACCACTCTGTACCTAAATTAACCCAAAAACGTATTTATCATATATTGTTTTCATTTATTTTTAAGTTATCATGTACGTGTAGTCTTCACATACATGTGAAATATTTTTTTTTCTGCAAAGCTCTAATGCCACTCTTTGACAATTTTGTATCAATTGCAATTACCTCTCGTATAAATGCTAAAGGTAAAAATTTGCGGCGAGGCAAAAGGTTAAAAGAGTAAAAAACTTAATTATATTATAATAACTTATTAATCAGACAACGTTCTTAACATAATATTCATATCGACTTCTTATTTTAATTACATTGAAGCCGCCTTAAAGTTCATTCCATGATCACAATTAGGATTTCGTATTCGCGCTATCAGTCTTTTGATCGCCATCGCCATCAAATTAAAATCTCATTGCAAGACATGTGAATATTATTCCACACCGTTTCTCTTTTCTTCTGCTGATTGATAATAATATAATCTATTCATGTTAACAAATACCTAGTGTCATTTCTTAATTTAATCTCGCACGTGGAACCCGTCCCATAATTTGTACTTAGGGAGTAGTTGGAGCATTTTTGCATTTTTTATATATGTGAATCACGGGTTTAACGGCTGCTCTGCTATTAATGATCCAATATTTCTGATGAATCTGGTTTAGTACCACCCACCACCGACTCACAAACATCAGTTTGCTATGTTGTTTTAATGGGTTACTTTTCTCAATGATCCCTATCTAATTAGTCCAAAAAACTTTCTCTTTGAGAACATAAAATCCATTGATTTTTAAGTTTCTCTTATCTCATCTATAGATAACTATGAAGAAGGTTTATTGGTTTTTATCGGCCTCAATCATTTTGAAACGCGTCTAACGTCAGGTAAGATTACTGTACTTGAAATTTTCGTTATAGCAATAAAGTCCAAAGCCTAATTCGAAAGTTGCAATTCGATAAATCCAATATTCATGACTGCAAAGTTATCATGTTTGTTTTAAACGCACAGAATGGCATTCCTCTTCAACATCTGTCTGTTGTATCCTTTCTTGTATTACCCCCACTCTTGGTATGACAAACTGTGTAAATGTGCTACCGTCCCCTCCGATCCAGTCCGATACCCATTTTTGAGTCGGTTCAGAAAAAAAATCCACAATAATTTGCCAACTTTTCTAGCCATGACAGCAGCTTGTGAATAGTCCACTATCACAAACACATAGGTACTTTGTAATTCTGCAAGTCGCATTGAGATTAGTGTGAGGGGACAAACAAGTTTGGACATGAAGACAATAAGACATACAGCAGCAGAACCGCTTTCTCGCTCCTATCGCAAAACACGTGCCGACCAGTATTTTTGGCTTTTGGAATATAAACAGAGTAACATCTATTTTTTTTTTAAACATGTAACCACTTTTTCCAAATAATTTGTAAATTTGCGGAATTCGTTCCAATCACCAAATATTATGGATTTGATATATTTCCTGTATAGTTTCAGATGCTTTTTCTAGAGAATCCTTAGAATCAAGAAGATCATAACTTGAATTTCCTTTACTTCTGGGTTCTTTCCGCATTCTAAATTTCGTCATTAAAGTAGCTGAGCGCCCGTCTATCTTCTTTTTGAATTTGTACCTGATGGAACATTAACCTGGCATCACCGCAAAATCTTCCTTACATTTGTCTAAATCTCAACAGAATTGCTACTATAGATTATAATAAATCAGATAAATTTTGTATCGTTCTGGCTTCTTTCAAAATATAAACTCGATTTTCTTTAGGTGGTGATATCCTTATATCTACTTTGTCAGAATGGCGTAATTTTTTTAACTGAGGGCACAGTTGTTCCTTTTTTCCTTGACCTTATCATCGAACCACGCCAACTTCGATTAAATTTACTCCCCTCTCTCAATAAAGTTTTACCTAAACCATTCTTAATAAAAAAAATTTCAGTTTAATTTTTTCCCTCTCCATCGAAGCTTCAAAAAATCCGGAAGTTTAATTGTAAAATGTTAAAAAGGTAATAAACATATAATAATTATTAGTCATTATCATAAAGTCGGTGCTCCAAACAATAGCTCTCTATCGGATCGGTACGGTGATCGCAGAAATTTTATTCTTAAGCATCCGTGGAGTCCTACCGTCTGACGAGTCTTGGGCTTGCGCGCGCATCACAAACACATTTCTATCAAACATATGTCTTTACGGTAGAGGTGGGCGATTACCAACAATCATATATGATTCTTGGGCGATTGTTTTTACGGTCCAGTGAATACTCGCATCTAGCGAGCAACTAATATAAACCATAATGGGCGAGACTTGGTTTGTTTACTATTTAGAGGATTTGTTTACTATTTTAGAATGTCTAATATTTCACTTGACGCATGGCCTTCCGCTCGCTTCGCTTGCTCCGGGGGCGCAACTAACAAAAACTAACCACCTTTTTACAAACATAATTGCTTTCAACAGGTCTCGTAGTGCAGTGATCAGACTCCATGCTTGCGATAAATGTTCACTTTTCGGTATATATAACCGGATTCGATTCCCGTCGGTGACAAGACATATTTTGTTAGGTTATGTTTATTTCTTTTTTTAAATTTGGGTTAGTTGATGGCATGAAGTGAAAAAAAATACTTACAAATGTAAACTGTAAACGTTAAACAAGGCCATAGATAAAACACTTAAAAAAAAACAAGGCATATGTTTGTGATGTGCGCGCCTGCCCAGAACTCGTCAGGCGGTAGGACTGGTGCGGATGGTTAAGAATAAAATATCCGCTCGGTGATCGGTTGCAACATCAAAGTAAGAGGCGGACAACAAACTATCGATATATCGATATTTTTGAAGTGAAACTTTTTTAGCGAGGGTGAAGTCCGAAAATATGCTTATCAAAGCGAAACGCCCTTTTAATTAAGCATGTTCCAGTATAGCTAGAAGGTTGAAATTTTCAGGACATGTAGCCGGGGTAAAATAAGGATCCTGGACGAAAACTGGACCTCGTACCCCATCGGTTCGGTAAGGAGAGGGGAAGAAGAAAAAACTTAAATAATTAATTTCGGGAGAACGCAACGGGAAGAGCTACGGGGTCGAAATTTTTATGGTAGGTGCACCTCCATGACCATATGGGGGGGAGGGGGGTACCGGGGCTCTAATTTAAGAGGGGATTTTGTGGAAAAACCGTTGTTTGCCGATAACTCTGCAACGGAGCCTCGAATCGAAAATCTGACAAGCGATGACCCTGTGTCACCTCCCCAGATACCTAAAAATTTTCAAAAAAATGGGGAAAAAGTTGAAAAAAAAAACGCAAAAAATTGGTCGTAATGTTAATAAAAGTATTATAAATCGAAATAAGAAAAAAATTAATAAAGAGATAAAATAGAGAAACGCGGTTTTCGGCGAAAACAAGGCAAAAGAGTTCAGCTACGAGGTCGCGGATGGCCTAAATGGGAAGATAAAAAATGCTTTATGAAAAAAAAAACATTCTTGAAACAAATGGGAAAAAATTAAAGAAAAAACTATACTATATTATAAAACAAAATAAGAAAAAAAATCAAAAGAATGTTCGGACAGTTAATAAAAGTATTATAAAAGCAAACAGAAAAAAAATAAAAAATAAAATAAAAAATTGTTCGGAAAGTTAATAAAAGTAT
Source organism: Pissodes strobi (assembly GCA_016904865.1). NCBI lineage: Eukaryota > Metazoa > Arthropoda > Insecta > Coleoptera > Curculionidae > Pissodes > Pissodes strobi. Next base: position 64,988 of record MU182907.1, on the reverse strand, counting down.
TATAAAACGAGATAAAAAAAAATAACAAAAACAAAGTTAGAAACGAGGTTTTGGGCGAAAAAATAAAGTTTAAAAAAAGGAAAAAAAAAGTGTCGAAACCGGGGGCAAAAGTAGAGAAAAAAAAACTTAAAAAAAATAAAAACTCAATTCCTAATATGTCTTTCAGAAGTTTCACTTTCACTTGGACTTAAAAAAGACAGACAGTAATTTTTTTTATTAACAATTGAGCTATTGTTTGAAGGGCTTGTCATTCTCCCTTAAACATTCTTGCAGTACTGTCATAACATTACAGTAGCCTTTTGAATTTCAATCGGATCAAATTCCTCAAATGCGTGTTTCAGTCTGGCTAGCAATAATTCGTCTATGGTGTTTACAGTCATTTTGTACACAATTTCCTTCATTCTATCCCAGAAAAAAAATTCTAATGGAGTAAGATCGGTGGCCAGTCCCATACAGCTCGCCTGATCAATCGATCTTCAAACATATTAAAAAGTTCTCTACTGACCTTGTTTGTGCAGTGAGCTGGAGCTCCGTTCAAATGATATAAACAATTTCGATACTGATTGAGTGGTAAATCATTTAAAAAATTGGTGACAGTTCTTAAAATACCTAAATATTTTTGATAGGACAAATTTTCGTTGTAGATACAATATGCAATTTTGTTGTCCATTAACAAGAAAGGCACATTAAAACTAAATTTTTGTCGATGCCGCCTTTCCAGACCAAAATGTGGATTTTTTAAACCCCAAAAGTTATTACAGCGGTTAAATATTCGCTCGTGCGAAAATTTGGACCCGTCGCCGCGCCGTCGCGTCGGCGTCGCCGGTCCAAATAATTTAAAAAAAAATCCGGATATTCTTGTGTCCAGCAAAATTAAACACGTCTTGAGTGATTTAGTGATTTTCTGCATGTAACGCTTGTAACGTAATCAACTTATATGGGTACATATCGTGCTTACGAAGAATTCTCCATATTGAAACTCGATTACTTCCCAAATTATTTTCAGCACTAGACAATGAGGCATGGGGATAAGCATGAAAATATCCTAAAAAGGTAATATCATTCATTATCCTCGATCATTGCCAGTGACAGGCTTATTTTGATTTCTTGGGGTTAGATTGGGGATAGATTAATAGATCCATAACGGCATTCTTAGCTAAGTTGGCGGCTAAAAAATTACGCTTTTTATTTAGGCATGTGTGTTGCCAAATTTCTTGTAAAATATTTTTTTATGTCGAAACGACTCAAAGTAGGTATGGAACATGTTACATAAGAAAATTTCAAAATGTTTCGTGGAATCTAAAAATGTAATTCTATTTAAGAGACTAAAGTTGGTACCAGGCAAGGGTAGATCCGGCAGCGCTGCAATGTTAAAATATTTTTAAAATGAACATTATTACCTCTTATGCTGTAGCCCAATTTCAATCTTTTTTCGTTCTCTAGAATCTTCTAATAAGCCATGCATCGAATCGTATCGAAAGTGTATTACCCATAATTCTAAAGCCAGATTAACGTCATTTTTTGCTAAGTTAAAAAGTATTGGGGATTGCAAAGTAATAATGATGGACGTTCTGTGAATATAGGTTGGATAAGAGGCCAACAGTTTATGTAATATCATATCTTGGATTTTTCGGGGTTAATAAACTTTAGTTCTCAACAACACTTAACTTACCGGGAACAATCAAATTGACTTTGGCTTTGAAATCGTCCAGTACACCACTAAAAAAGCTATGGTTCGTGTCCAAACCTTTACATTCCGGAGTAACTATCTCAGCAACATCGGCTGCACCATGTAATCCTAGCTTCAATGGTGCTAACACTATACGCAAAAGTTTTACTAAAAATAGGAAAATAATTCAAGCTGGCTATTTAAAGTGTATTAAAGCTATAACCGAAAAAGCTTATTTTTTGTACTTTCGGGACTAACGTCCTTTAGAGCCTCCAATCAAGGATCAAAAGGGGTTATTACGCATCCACTCAAAACTACCTTGAAACCTGTTTTATATTGAAATGACCATTCAAATGATCCTGTTGACATTAGGGTCGAAGTTCTAGAGAATTTTTAGTGGCTTCCCAAAAGAAGGACTTCAGGAACTAAAATAATAGCGCTTTTGCTCAAATACACATTGTTTTCTAAACACTAATTCTATTTTTTTTTGGTAATATGTAACTAAAAACCATATGAGCTTTATTGATGTTTGACTGCAGATTGTGACCAATAATAATTATATATGTTACAATACAATAATTGCGATAAACAGACTTACGTGCAAATCTTAAAATATTTCTCAAATAAAAAATGTCTAGTTTTCCATGTTCATTTATACTAATCGAATCTGGATGTTTTATTGTTGATTTTTTTTCTATCTCGTAATCATTCGGTTCGTCACTTGAAGGGGCTTAAAATTAAAAAAATATATATATTATAACAATCACTTTAACTCGTAATATTTAGATAAATCAAATAATTTTCCCATCAGTTATGTGATTCTATAATAGTCTAATATTTCTTCGATTGGTGATTGATTAAAAGTATTCGAACATGTTGATTTTATTTTAATTTTTTTATGCTTAAAATTCCAGAAATGGTTCATACTTCATATAGGTAATATAACATATATATAAATTCAACTGTTTTTGAATTATTAACCTCTTACACATCTTAACTCACTAGGCTATAAAATTCAACTGGCATTTTCCTGTCTGTTTTTCACAATCTGTCATAATTTTCCATTTGACGCCAACTTCCGGTCTAGCCAGAAGTGACACCAAATTTTAAAATCTTTTACCAAACTCCCCGGCCATTTACAGTTTTGCAGATGACAGTATCCTTGTCCATTTTAGACCAGTTTAGATCAGAAAAACTTTTACCAGCGATTGAGACTTGTCACCACAGACATGAGCAGATTCCAACCATTAATCAAGATCAGGAGAAAGTTCGAACCTGGGGCGACAGGAATTTGGTCCAATTCAATGCAGCAAAAACCCAAGCGGCCACGTTTACCATAAGAAAGCCAATACGGCGGGCCCTGATATCATTATGGCAGGATCGACCATTCCTTCATCCTTGTCAATCGGACTGCTGGGTGTCTCGGTCAACAGCAATATGTCCTGGCATGATAACGTTGCTAACATCGCAAAATCAGCCTCGCAGAAGCTTGGTGCGCTATTTCGCAACAAGAAACTGTATACACATCAGCAGCTGCTGCTCTTGCTCTACAAAGCGCAAATAAAACCGTGCTTAGAGTCTTGCTCACACAGCTAAGCACACCCTAAAGCTGCTTGATTCCCCTCAGAAGAGAGCTGTGCGTCTCGTTGGCAACCCGGAGTTGACCCGGGATCCGGATAGTCTGGAACACCGAAGACATGTGGTCGAGATATCCCAGTTTTACAGATATTTTCACGGTAGGTGTTCCCAGGATTTGGCCCGCATCATCCCGCCCCCAGCAACGCCTGTCAGATAGTCGCGACAGATGGAAAGAGCGCACCCATTCGTTGTACAAATGGAAACACCTAGAACGTCGCTTTACAAGGACTCCTTTGTCTGGTGCATCGCATTGCTGTGAAACTCACTATCTGTTTCCTCCTAATTACAACCTACAAATTCAAGAGCCATGCCAATCAATAATTTCGCACACACACTGCTCGTCGAGTGCCATAGGATGTCCCTTTAGCGTGTGTGCAAGTGCCATAAGAGAGCATATTTTAAAAAAATAATTATTAAGTAAGAGAAACACTCATCCTAGTCTAAATATTTATCAGACTAATATGGGTAAAATTCTGACTCAAAAGGTCCTCCATTTAAAAAAAATATAAATAATAGGTCACCTAAGTACATAGGTATTTAAAATTTTGGTTGCTAGTCGTTTCGTCCAAAATGAACTTTACTGAATCGTCGACTCACTCTGTATACATTTAAAATTGCCTTGTCGATGTGTAAGATATTGACGACCAATATATCCATCTCTTGATAGTTTTATCGAGGGCATAAATATCATAGATACCACTGTTGGAACAATTATTGTTTCTATGCCAATTATCTTCCTCGGTTTCCAAGAGACGAATATATCGGGGCAAAATGTATCTACTTACCTACTGGACAGTGGCTTACCAGACCTAGCAAAACTGGAAACAGGATATAAATATGTATTCTCATTCTACAATGTCGAATCCTGTAAAATAGATAATTTAGTAAAATCACCTTGTAATTGAAGTCAAACTGTTTAAAGTTGGGGGGTACTTTAGTGTGCAAGCGTTACTGGATAATGCTTAAGAACCATTCTCACTATCAAATTTTTGTGAATACTAAAATCCGATTGATTATACGCTAACCCAAGCTAACAGGGCCTATAAATATGGGATGATTTAGATGGAGTTGACACGTAAACACGTATCAATAACAGGCAAACTTTGACATCGTTAAATAAGTTTGAGGACCAAGTCAGAAGGGCCAAGATCAGCAGGGGAACACATGTGCTGGAGAGATAATATCTTGGTGGCCAGAAATGCTAAAAAACAGAAAAAGGCGATATGAGTTACACGGAGAATATTGGTTTTAACCTTGTTTCAGATTATCGTTAAGAACCCTCCAAAAAAGTTAATAACCGTATTAACTTGAATTGAAGCTGAATAATCCCATAGAAGGAGGTAAAACACATTGAAATATAAAATGTGTATGTATGTGTGCTGTTTTCATATAATAGATTTATTTAATGGAATATCTAAATCCGATTTTAAACGGCTTGGGTAACTGATATTCGAGACCGCAGTTTCATCATAAATCAAAATGGAAAATACCCTAGGTGGGTAAGACAAAGTGTCCGGACTCCCACATCGGTTATCCGGTTAGCGTCGTGTATTCTGGTGGAGGTACAAAATAAACATACAAACAAAAAACAGCAATAAAAAAACTCTAAATGCAACAATGACAATCAATATGCAATGAAATACAGACGCCATACACGAAAAAAGATCTTTTAAACAGGGGAACATGCTAAAGCTCTTCAGCACATACCACCTTATGCGTTCTTCACGTTGGCCTGGGAAGATGTGTTTTGATCAGTGGCGAACTATGGTCTATCAATGGCAGCAGATTGACTCACCTCAGATTTCCAGATGAATTTTATGGGCGACGTAACTTTGGAATAGGCGAGGACGTGACAACGCTGCAAGGCGAGTGGCGCACGGCGGCATTGGGGAGTCATAAAGTTATGTAATTGTGATGACTGTACTTGTTGAGGTTTAAGGTGAAAAATATTGGTGGCTGTAATAATATAGGCGAAATAAAAAGTCTGATAACCTAGGGATTGTGTTAATTGTTGTGAAAAACGCGATTCTCGGCGAGTTCAATCACGTTGGCGTCTTCTTTTTCTTTGTGTTTGGCGGCGTCACAAAAATTCTAATAATTGAAGGGCATTTTTTGCTGTGGATTGATATATGATAATTTTTGAAAAATTACGATAAGTGCGTGTGCCGATTATTATTGTAGGAATTCTAGCGTATTATCTCTGTGTTTATTGATGTGTCAATGACGTTTTTCTAGTGTTTGCCTATGGAGGATAGCAGAAGTGACGAGTCAGAGCTCGATTACGAGCCTGAATTGAGCGAGGGTGACCATGGCGAAAGCGAATCGGCGATGGAAGATGAAACGGTCTCCATATATGGTGCATATAAGCTGTTGAAAGGCTAGTATCCAGCAGATTGTGGCGGCCGAAATAGCAAAGGTGACAAAGCAAAAGGCGACCAATGGTACTGGCGGTACCAAGGGCGAAAAATCCGGTGAGAGCCTTCCTCAGTCGGTAGTAGAGCATACTTGTAGCGAAAGGGCGGACTCCGCTTGCAGTTCAGGCTGTATGGGGTCAAGGGCAAGGGCAGGCGGTGACATTGTTGACCCTTTCGGTCCTGACAGCCAGGACTGTAACGTAGTTAGGTGGTTGAGCAAAATTGATCTTGGGCGATATTCAGGACTGATCGAACTATGAGAGGGCACTGGGACGTAACTTTGGAATAGGCAAGGACATGACAACCCTGCAAGGCGAGTGGCGCGCGGCGGCATTGGAGAGTCATAAAGTTGTGTAATTATGATGACTGTACTTGTTGAGGTTTAAGGTGAAAAATATTAGTGGCTGTAATAATGTAGGCGAAATAAAACGTCTTAGTAAAAAGTGTTGTTTACAATACGATATAATTCTAATCTACCAAGTACCAAAACTACATCACGCTATAACCAATCACTGACTAAAGCCTCAGGAAAAATAAGGCTGAAAATACATTTAGAGAAAACTATTTAGCCTAAAGAAAATTCAAGAAAATGTACCACGATAACACCTATCTATCTTATGTCTTACTAAAATAAATATAACTTACTATTCGAATATAATCTAAATAATATTGGTCTTGTGTTTAACTTCACAAAACCCGAAGTCGGACTTGAACCGCAGCTGACTTATTTTTTCTCTCGATTGCATTATAACGCGTAATTGAATGAACTAACTACAAGGGCTATCACCCACTATAGTTGCGCGTTTCAAAAACAGGTCCCCCAACATTTTGTCTTAAAAAGAAAACATTGGCCTGGGGGCATTTCTATTAGGAATATTCAGAGAGTAAATAACCCGGGATTGGAATGAAAAAATCATGTTAATGGAATAGGTAACCAATTTTAATTATCCTAATTTGGAAAAGGCGGCGCGGCTGTACTAAAACCGAGGTTGGAACTTACAAAATATGTTAGAACGCTAACTGCAGCATTAAAAATTTCCACGACTTAGGAATTTTAAGTGTTCTTAGTCCAAATATTTTAATAGCTGGGCTACGTGCCGATTCCGGATTTTTCGAGGAGAAAAACAAAAAGCGAGCCTTGTAATATGGTATAAAAAGATAAAAATCTTTGAGTGTCAGATAAAAATCTTCACGTCAGACAACACGTTACGCTGCCCGACCGGAACCTCGGAATAGTTAGTCAAAATTTATCTACCCGAATGTTACGTTGCCGAAATGGTTAGTCAGTAATCATCAACACACGAAAAGTGTCTCTGAGTACCAGAGGCCCGTGGAAAGTAAATAAGTCGTCAAGAAAAAGTCATCAATAACTGCGTCATAATAGAAATTACCTGAACGTATTGGGGTCAATGTCTGAATGAATATAAATTGTGTGCTCCCTTAAATTTGAAAGTGGAATGGAGTAACTGCCTAGTGCCTAGGTGGAGGAAGAGGGTCGTTACTCATATCGTCTAGGTAAAATATTCTCATGAACAGCAATTGAATAAAAGGCCGCGAATACAGTAGGTAAGCAAACAGGGGTAATCGGTTTTCATTGGTACGATGACCTGAAGAGAATACGTGGGCTAAATTGGAAACAAACAGCACAGATCAGGGATCACTGGCGAAAATTAGGAGACGCCTATATCCAAAAGTTGGAACGCGAGTGGCTAAAAACGAACCAGACACATAGTAATAAAATATATTTTCAAGATATTTGTATAATGATTATAAAGACTTAGCAAATCTTAGCAGCAGTTTTATATATTTAATTTCAAATTCTATTATATTTTACCTGCTGGTTTTCCAAAATTTATCACTTCACCATGGTTCTAAAACATAAAAATATAATATTATTGCTTGCAATGCTTATTAAACGGTACATGATATCTATCACTTACATATAACCTTAATTATTAGTTAGATATCGCGAACTATCAGGAACCAT
>MU182907.1:0-52280 GCA_016904865.1 Pissodes strobi | reverse complement strand
ACTAGTTTTGTACATTCCAATCCCCCAAGTGTTCAAAATTTTCCATTCCAAACCTAGGTTCATCACAGAAATTTAGCTCACACATGTGTTTTAAAGGCCAAGTGGTAATTGAGCCTTTTAAGGTCATGACTTTTTGTCTTTTGTTTCAACTGGCTGAGCTCTGGAAATTTTCCTATTAGAAACGGCCCCCCGGCCAATGGTTTTCTTTTCAGAACAACGTTGGGGGAACCTGCGTAAGAATGTTCGACCGCGGTTGATTTTTCTAGTTAGTTCATCTAGTTTCGCGTTATACTGAAGTAAAAAAAAGTATAAGTCAACTCCGATTTAAATTGGTTCTCGAATCTTGTGAAGTTAAACACCATGCCATTTATTAAAATATATTCCAATGGTAAGTGATTTTATTTTTAACCCAGCTGTGTTAGTTGCTTTTCGTATATTTTTATTAGGCAAAAATTATCAACCGTTGTTCGCGATTCTGTCATTACTTCGTGAGAGTTAAACTTCGATTCGTTTTTAATTCTTGTTTTTAATAAAATAGAATTATAATTTAATTTGAACGTTTCCTCCCTGGTTTTTCATCGAGACTTAATTTATTTTTTGGAACAATTAAAATTAAATTTTTAAAATAATTGTCGAATAAAATTTAACTAGTTAGTTCGTCACACTATCACTGAAACCAGAACTTGAATCTGCGATTTCTCGGTTTTAACAGTAGGAAGACCAGATTGTGCTGGGCTCCCAAATGAGCAACCTGTTAATTGGCCTGTGCACCGGACCGCATGGTTGAATTCTAGATTTGCATCTATCCAACGCAGGGAGACGAGGTTTGTCGTATGTGGCAACAGTGTACAGTGTCATCAGAACGCTTTTGACCTTCACCAAAAAAGCAGGAAGCAGGTGATAGAGTGACGAAGGAAGAGAGTATGAAATATAATTTGATTTTGGAAGAGGGTAGTGTTCCAGGGCCGGGTTTAATTTCTGTTTTTTTTTTATTTAATAAATAAAGAGCGACGTTTGTAGTGGCTTTTATTGATATGAAGGAAATATTGATGGATAGAAAATAGTGTTTTTCAAATAAACACAAGGTAACACGGCGAAAATGTCAGTTAAGCTGGTTAATCATAAACTAGTTACTTTGTTGAATACCATTTTTTTTGGAAATATCCTATTCTAATTTTAATTTTCAGCCCGATAATAAAACTTTTTTAACAAAAATTGAACCACTTCAACAAATGTACTAAGAGGATTATAAAATAATAGTTTTTAATATTAATTCAATAGTTTCTTTACCTTTTGAAATCGACGCCCCAGTACCTATTATACACTGTTTCTATAATATTAAGCTATAGATAACTAGATAAACCGGTAATATATCAACAAAAAAATGTGCGTCACTTTTATAAGCACATAACTAAAGTGAAACTTCTGAAAGAGATATAAGGAATTGAATTTTTAATTTTTTTTAAGCGTTTTTTCTCAACTTTTGCCCCCGGTTTCAACAATTTTATTTATACTTTTCAAGTGAAAACTTCTTTAAGCGCGTTTTGTGTTTTTTTCCTGGGTATTCAATTCAGCAAAGCCGTCACGCGTCACGCCTAACGCTCGGATATGTATGGCATGTTCCCGTATAGGTAGAGGCCTGAAATTTTCAGGGGATGTAGCTGGGGTAAAAAGAAGATCCTAGACGAAACGGGACAACTTTTCCTTTTTTTGTATTTTTTTTTCTTATTTGATTTTATAATACTTTTATTAACTTTCTGAATAATTTTTTGTTTTTGTTTTTTCTATTAATTTTTCTTTCTTATTTCGTTTTATAATACTTTTATTAACTCTCCGAACATTTTTTTAAGCTTTTCCAATTTTTTTTCCATTTTTTAAAATTTTTTGTTTTTTTTTATAAATCATTTTTGTCTTCCCTTTTTTGCCATCCCCGTCCTAGTCCTAGTAGCAGAGCTCCTTCCCCTTTTTTGCCGAAAACCGCATTTCTTTAACTTTTTTATCCCCCTTGATGATAGCTTGTCAGATTTTCGATCCGATGCTCCGCTGCAGAGATATCGGCAGAAAAACGGTTTTTCCCAGAAATCCCCCTTAAATTAGAGCCCCGGTCCCTCCATATGGTCAAAGGTAACCCCATGAGGCGCACCTACCATAAAAATTTCGACCCCGTAGCTCTTTCCGTTCTCCCGAAATTATTCATTTTTATTTTTTCTGCTCCCCCCTTTCCTGGCCAAACGAGGGGTGGTACCGGGTCCAGTTTTCGTCCAGAATCCTTATTTTACCCCGGCTATCTGTTCTGAAAATTTCAACCCTCTAGCTATACTGGAACATGCTTAATTAAAGGGGCGTTTCACTTTGATAAGCGTTTCACTTTGATAAGCATTTTTTCTGACTTTACCCTCGCTAAAGAAGTTTCACTTCAAACGGATTTTAGACGATAAAAGAGCATATTTCAAATTAAACGAAATGTCAAAAGTATTATTATTCAGATACCCGCTTTTAAAACAATATTCGGTCATGGCACTTTTCAAAAATTTGCATTTTTTTTTAACAGACGGTTGAATTCAAAATGAATTTTCGCTTCAAAATCCACGACAAATTCGTCCGAAGCCACGGATATCGTCCTAAAAAGTCCGAATTTTCGGATTTTTATACAATTTTGCCTTTTAAAATCGTTTTTAAACGGAATTTAGATAGAAAAGCATATTATTAGGTCTGTTCTAGCAGCGATTTCAAACGGTTCAAACCATCCGGAGTTTCCGCATAACGATATAAGCGTCGCTTATATCGCTATGCGCAAACTCCGGATGGTTTGAAACCGTTTGAAATCGCTGCTAGAACAAACCTATTATTTTAAATTAAACGAACTGTCAAAAGTATTATTCAGATGCCCAGACGTTTAAAACAATATTGAGTCATAGCTCTCTTCTAAAATTTGCAAAATTTGGTTATTGACTTTCCCAAATCAAAGGATGTCGGCCCAACATGAGTAGCTGGTAGTGAATAAGCTGTGTAGATTTTCGTGTCGAATTTGTGTAGTGAATTAATCCATTCCGAAGTTGCCAGTAAGTAGGTAATATCATTTTATAATAAAAGAAATGATATTATTAAAGAATCCTGACTAATATTATAAATGCGAATGTGTTTGTTTGTTTGTTTCTTACGCTTTCACGCATAAACTGTTCCGATCATCATGAAATTTTTTACAGATATTTTCAAGAATATAGTAAAGAACATAGGTGGAAAATAGGATTAAAACTAACCGTAATAATCAACGAGAGTGAAGCCGCGGGTAAAAGCTAAAAGTGTCCTATGTCCTTTACTATAAATACTCTTGAAAATATCTGTACATAATTTCATGATGATCGGTTGAGTAGTTTATGCGTGAAAGCGTAAGAAACAAACACATTCGCATTTAAATACCCGCTCATATAGGCCCTCACTTTTCCGTCCCCACCTCTGATTTCCGTCCCATTTGCCGAGATATAACTTCATACCGCCGCGTAAGATGTTTACACATAAAAAATTTACCAATTTGTCTAAACCCAAAAAATATGAGACTAAACAAAACTAATATACCTAATATGTGCGTTTTTTCTTAACTGCTTATTCAAAAATGAACAATCACACGTCATAAAGTTGACACAAATGTTTATAAAATAGTCTTTAAAATAAATTTGCACAGAATCCTGAACACGTACTAAAAGTCGACGCTGTTCTGTTTGTTTACTGCTAAAATTAGCCAAGCAACGTGTCACAGGTCGTACCTAGAAATATTCATGCGTTCACGGGCGGCAATGCGCCTGTTTGTTCACGACTACTAAAGTTATTATAATTATTGTTACTCAAATTCACCTTTTGTAATTTTATGAAAAAAGTGAAAGAAAAATGGCAAAGCCAACTGGTAGAATATCAATTAAATACTTCAAAGAATGTCCGTAAAAGAAGATTTTTTATACAAATATATTTTTTTTTAAATTAAAAAGAATCTAAAATTCGGCTTCGGCGGCTGGCGTCCCATGCTCTGTTGTACGTATGGGCCCTTCCCTCCAACCTCACCTGCCCTACCGCCGCCACTCCCGTCCAGTCTCCTCTCACTGGTCGACCAGTATGATGAGCCTTCTTTAAATGATGCCCTCACCAAGGCAACCAGACCATCCGAAACTTTGAGTGTTCGAAAATTTTAACGACATACCGATGAGCAGTATTAGGTATATTTCTAAGATATTCCCAAATTTTCACCGAATTTAATGCTGCCATTTTCCCGTAGTTGTATGTAGGTACCGTTTTCCCACTATAATAGTCACTGAATAACCAACTGAACCTAACTTTGAACAGCAGAGCCCTTTAATTGGTGGAAAACGATCCTTATCTCCACTTCCCAATTTATGAATCTGTATAGAGTTGAGTAAAATCGAGGTGACTTCGAATTCCTTATAAATGCTGAATTATTATTTTTTTGAACCTGCATATTAAAATTAATATAGTAAGCAGCCTAAAATTATGTTCGTGGCATGGTTAATGCCAGGCGATTTACGACGTTAATAACAAACGGACGATAATGAAAATTCAGTGAAATAGTGAAATCTAAAGTTTAATGACAATACAATGTTTATTTGTGAATCTTTATTGCTTAACACAATAATAATGACAAAATTAGATATAAATGCAAATTGGATTGTAGTGGGAATGCATAGATTATGTGAAGATGAAAGGTTGATATAGGGTGTACTTGCGAAGATTAATATTGACAGATTAAAATTTCACACTTAATTTTAGATATTACAAATCTATAACAATAAACTTAATGTTTTCACAATAGTCAGAAATAAGCTTCTCGCACACGGAACAACATGGTAAGCACAAAAAAATGTTGTAAATATATATATATGTCTCTTCTAAAAACCCTAAACTACACTTATAAAAAAGTCGATTCTAAATCTACATCTGCTGTGTTGAATTTCCGTTCCATGTATTGTTTTCATCATCATCCTTCTTGACATCAGCTAATCGACGAACGTTTCCTTCCTTCCTGATTGTTGTAGTACCAGAAGGTGGCTTTGTATTAGGTTTGTCTGGTTTACTGAAAGGAAACATTAGCGTTAAACTCAAAGGCATTTTCATATAATTGCAAGGTAATACAAACCAAAAAAAAGTCCTATATTCTAATTTAGACTGATCCAAGGGCATTTTGACAATAAGCACATACTTGTATCATATCAGTAATAACAGACGAGACATTGGTAAACCAAATTTACAATATCTCGTAATCGTAACAAAACCTTGGAAGAGCGCAACATTGGCTCAAAGATGGAGGTTATTGAGATAACTGGGATCAAAATAGTCGCTTTATTCTTAAGATCAAAATGCAACATGGTGGTGCCTATATCCTGCTCAATTGCTGTAGAATTAGACGAAGGAAGTTCTTAGTGCGGAGAGACTATTACAGTACAAGAAGTATGGTATTTTAAATATATATTTTCTATAATTTTGGATGTGTGTAAAATGTTATTGTCTAAATTTTGTATTGCTATGCGTACAGTTTTTTACTACTGTGTGCAAAATTTATTACAGTTAGGCCTGTCCAATAATTCACTTTAATTTTGGCTGTATTAATTAACAACATATTAAAATTAATTTTTCCTGGATTATTACTTAAGTTGAATCTCATGTAGTCCGCACAAAAGATTGGGACAGCACGTGGCGACAAATGCTGCTCGCTTAGCAGCCATTGGGCGAGGAGACGGTCCTATACCTATAGTTCAGATCTCTAGCACGATGGCAATTTTTCGCGTAAAGTACTTTAAAGTTCGCTTCAAAAGTAGAGAAAGCAATAGAACATCCAAGAGAGGTTTAATTTTACAACTTTGTTTCGGCTACTCTGTGCTCTGTGCTAGCACGTCGCCGGGCTCTGTGCTAAACTGTCAAAAATAATCTATCTGATCAGGATTCTTGCCAAGAGTCTATCGCTTGAGGTGCTGGTGTCGGCTTACCATGGTTACTTTGCTCTAACATGCTGTATGCTCTTCTTAATTGGGGCCACGCGGCTCAAGCAATAAATTTTTTTAAGCTGCAGCGTAGATGTATCCGTGCTATGGTGGGGTTGGGTTACCGTGAGCGCTGTCACCATTGCTTCAGAGAGCTTGGAATACTGACTATTCAACGAGGAACAACAGCAACATCATCCCGATTTTTCACAGGCTTGCGAGAACTAGAAGGGGCACAGACTATTACTGTGTGATATTCTTTAATATTTTACCCCCAGTTATGAGAGAGCTTGAGGAGGGTCAATTCCTAAGGAAAATAAAGCAATATTTAATTTTAAAATCATTTTATTCTTTCGAAGATTACCTCATTCAGTGATATAGTTTAGTGTATTAAATTTCTTTTGTACCTAAATTTTAATAATGTGTTAATTGTAATGATTGTTTGTGTTACCTTTTTTGACTTTGTCTTTTAAGGATGACTTATGTAACTATAAATGTTCAATAGTGTTGTTATATAATTATTTTTACTTTTTTTATTATTTTAAGCAGTTTCTTTACAGGAACTGCATTTTTATAGGTGTTTTGACTTGTGAAAGCACTTTTGTGTAATTATTGACAATAAATTATCTATCTATCTATTTATCTATCTATCCCTTTGGAGTCTGTATCTCAAATTAAAGGTCTGGCCGTTATCCTTGATTCAAACTTATCTTTTATTCCCCATATATCTATGGCAGTTTCAAGATCCCTTCAGATACTGGACTTTGTCTAGCGCTGTGCTGAAGATTTTTTTCTAAGGTTTGTTTCTTTCAGGCAACACCATAGGGTTGTGGATATCAATTACTCTAGCATTGAAAGTTCACTCAATATGACTGCCCTTCAGATCAGACGTATGGACAAGGGTCTCACCTTGTTTTACAAACCGTTGCACGCTCACAGTTTTGGAAAAATTAATATCCATATCCCTTCTAGGCAAACAAGGCTAATTCAGCCCTTCCAAATTACGACCCATCGTACTAACTATGGATATAATTCTTACCTATCTAGATCAGCTAGGTTTGCGAATCAGTATTCTGACCGGTTGGGCTGTTTTGGAAAGCAGAGGGCTTTTAGATATCAATTTAAGTCATGTAATATTTGATGTGATAGCTATTTATTTAGCTCTATTTAATTGTTACAATTGTTGCTTTTTTGTCATTTGTTTCCTTTGATTGATTTATTTTGAGATATGGATATATGGGTAATTATTGCTATATGCTATTTTTCCATCATTGTTTCAACAATTTTCAACTTTTTCTACCTTCTTTTTTGTGTAAGGATAGGTTTTAAAACTTGTATTTTTATCTTGTATTTTAATTGGGCAATTGTTCGTTGATAGATAAATAAATAAATAAATTATTGCTCACACCCTTCTATAATAACCTTTATATTAGAGGGTTACCCAAGTAACAATTTAGATGCTAGTTAGATTTATATCAGCTTTAAAATAGTTTTAAAATGGTCGGTAGAAGTACTGGGGTTTTATGAACACCTTTAAACATACTAACAGATCTTAAAGTCCATTTATTCTTAAAAATAAGTTTTAAAGCAACCTTGGCAGCAATAATATTAAGTGTCCATGGACTTGAGACCGGTTACTCTTGTGTTGGCTTCTGAGGCTTTTGTGTTTTCAATCTAAAAGCTTGTTGATCTTCTGGAGGTTTTAAAGTCTGTTTAGTTTTAAAATAATCTATCTTAAGACTATAGCTTTAAGTTGGATTTAAAACATATTCTTTAAGCACTTCATAAAACTTGCAGTTTTATATAAGATAGCAATAAAGCTCAAGTTGGCTACTTAAAAGACTGTATTAGGATTATTGGGGATATTATGGCCACATTAAGGCCATATAATATTTTAAAAATCCTATTGGACTTTTCTATAGCTTTCTTAAACTATTACTTTTGCCTCCGCCGCCTAGAGCTTTTTAAAATCGGTCATAATCTTGCCATTCGGACTATCTGTCGTGATCCAGTAGCGATGTTAAATATAATTTCCTTAAAAATGCCAAATATTTCACATAAATACTTACAAGTTAAAAGGAAGTGGTAATTTCAAAAAAAAGTAAAGTTGCAATTTTCAGATTGCCTGCATATTTTGCCGGATGAGCAATTCGGTTTCCGCAGTAGGCATGGTACTAACATGCTTGCTGCGAAAATCGTGTACGATATATATGAGGGGTTCAATGAAGGCATTACACTGCCTTATTACTTCCGGACATCGAGAAGGCGTTTGACCGGGTGTGGCATAACCACGGCACAAGGAGAAACGGTATAGTATTGCGCACCGCTGCCGGGCTGTGACGTAGTTTGCGTAGAGTCTCAGACATAGCGCGCATTTAAAATATATTGGTTTCACTACAAGAATTGCATAGATTTAAAATCTATGAAATTTAGAAATAACTTTTGTTTTGACAAGTGGTAAAAATGTTTTTTCTATGTGATAAGATGCTTGTCCAATTGCTTATCCAATTACACTACTAGTAAATTCAGTTGCGTTGACCAATCTCTGCGTGCTGAGATTCTAAAGTTATACAATCGAAATAAATATACAGCATTTTTTATGTTATTAGTTATTATTTTCACAACGTATAAGCTAGTTAGTTTTTGACCTCTCTTAGTTTTTGATGTATAATTTAATAACTTCTCTATAAGTGTAGGCACAGCAAAATAAACGTTCTCAATATGAACAGAACATATTATGTAAGCTAAAAGTTAGATATATATTATTTTCTTTTACAAATTAATTACAACCTATCACATAATAGACCACCTAGTTAGTTAAATATATACCATTCTTTACGTTTATCTCATCTTCCCGTCTACACGCAATGATCCACCTTTTACACAGCTCTTTATTTTTTGGGGAACGAAAATATCTAATATTAGTGCCTTGAGTAGATTTAGTGTAGTTATTACACTTCGTCACAGCACATCCAGGCATTTTGAAAACCAAATAAAACATTCACAGTTAGAAAATCACGATGTCAACTTGTACAAACGTACAAATCCATATAAATCGAATGCAGTCGTCTTGATTTTCTTACGCAATCTACGTAACTGCGCGAACTCGACGAGTTTTGGCTGCCGGAATACTATACCGTTTCTCCTTGTACCATGGGCATAACGGCCTTTTTTTATAAACGCTTTATAACATATGGTTTTCCGTTGCATTTGGCAGCATTGGTCGTGTCATACCTGGCCGTGCGATCCTTCTCGGTACGGATCGGCAACTCTGACTCAACTTTGAGGCCAATTCAAGCCGGAGCCCCGCAGGGTACAGTATTATCACCGCAGCTATTACATAGCAGATCTTCCTTCCCACCCTCACTCATCCCTGGCATTATATGCCGATGACACCGCCCTCTACTCCAAAGCCTACAGCGCGCATGCAAGAGGCGGCAAACAATGTTAGTGCCCATATGGGCCAAGTCAGCCAGTATTATACTGACTGGAAAATTAAACTAAATGTTTCTAAAACAGAAATGGCCATATTTACGCGGAAACGCAAAAATATAGATACCCGTCCCATCCTTATTAATAACACCCCCATCCCCCCCAAACTCAAATTAAAGTATCTAGGTATCATGCTTGATAAGAGGCTGACGTTTGGCGAACATGTGACCCATATCAGGAACAAGAATCGCATTATTAGCGACAAGCTAAGGCCTCTTATCAGACATGGTTCCTTCCTTAGTCCCGCAAATAAAATCACCCTCTATCGATCCATGACCCAGACTATAGAGCCAAACACGGACCCATGCATGGAAAAACATCATTTTTCTACCTTGATCCCAGGCCTCCTTGAACATACTATCAAAGACAATGTACAGGGAATAGACGCCCAGAGAGCCGAAACGGTAATGTACTTCAGGTTCCGTTCTTAAGAGCGCAGCACCTGCGGCTTGTAAACCTAATTTTACTATTATTTTAAATATTCCGCATCTCTCGACATAGTGCAACTTCGGTTGCCATGAGGACGATACAAGCGGTGTTGCCGATGTAGAGGTGGACTTAGCAGAGCTCGATTTAAATCAGGGCAACGCGATGTCGCGCGGCGGTAATGAGTTAAAAAAGCGTAAAGGGCTGCCGCGTTCTCTTGGATAGACTGCTTCGCTTTTCGGTGTCTTAAATCTAGGGCTTTTTAATACCGCCTGTTTTTTTAAGTAAACCTTGCCATCTTCAATTATTGAGGGGAAGGAGTATTACTATTTGGTAAATTTGGTTATTTCAAAGATATTCTTTTTGCAAGTGCATTGTGATTGAATTCTTCCTCTTACGTTCATCGATTTTAAAACAATGTCTGGTAATGTATATTGCTATTTCAATTGTGGGAAGGAAATGTTAAAAAATGAGAAATTGTGTCAGCGCTGAATTCTTAATTGCGGTAAGAAAAAATGACACACAGTAAAAGTCTTTTTGTTTTTAAACTACTTTTGCTCGTGTTGTTTTGCATTACCTTTTCTATAAAATTATTATTAAAAAATAGCAATATTAAATATGTTTGCTTCACTAAGATTCCTTTTAGGATTTAGGGATGAAATAAGAACCGATTTTGCAAAACTCAATTCTAAGCGGATGGTTAAAACCGCCTAAAAATATTTTCTTTTCTAAAATTTGCTCTGTATTTTAAAAAGCAGTGAAACAAGTCAATTTTATTTTAATTTTCGGTGTGTAATAGCATTTTTAAATGCTATACCACAGATTATTCCTACTACCACAGTATAAAACGGTAGTTTTTGATATACCTACATATTCGTTTTTAGCGTGCAAATAACATGCTTTGTAATATCTGCCAATGTAAGGGGTTAAAACGAACCCCCAAAAGTGAATACTTTTTGAAATAAAAACTTCTATAGGCGCGTTTTGCGTTTTTTTTTTTGGGGGGTTGAATGAGACCGAGCCGTCACGCTCGGATATGTAACCTCACGCGTCACGCTTGGATATATGCTCCTTCTACTGGCATGTTGCGGTATAGGTAGAGGGCCGACATTTTCAGGGAATGTAGCCGGGGTAAAAAGAAGAGACCCTGGATGTAAACGAGATCCCTTACTTCCCCCCCGTTTGGCTAGGGGAGGGGGGAGAAGGAGAAACTTAAATAATTAATTTCGGGAGAACGGGAAGAGGTACGGGGTCGAAATTTTTATGGTAGGTGCGCCCCATGGGGGGTCACCTGACACCATACGACCGGGGCTCTAATTTAAGGGGGGATTTTGGGGGGAAAACCGTTTTTTGCCCGTAACTCTGCAACGAAGGCTCGAATCGAAATTCTGACCAACGATGACCCCGCTTGTTGAAGTTTTTACTTTTATCGTGTGGTCTTGAGCACACACAATTTTTTTTTCTAAAGGAGTACTTTGAAACGGTAAAATATATACATTTTATTAGGGGGAAGATAAAATACTGGTTTTGTATGGTTCTACGGGGTTGAACCAACTTCGTAAAAATTTTAAAGTCAACATTTCTATCAAAATAGGCGTTTTTTTATTTTGAAAAACATAAAAATGCGTTAATTGTATTATCGTTTTTAAATACTTAGTATTTATAGCAAAATTATGATAATAAGAGGTGATTTCTAGCCCTTACCACCGAACAAATAACGTGTGGTGGCTTCACTAAATATCCTTAATATCCTTAATTTTAACCTATAGAATCTTTTAATCTAAGTTGAAGGTATTATCAAAGACAATTTACAAATTTACAGTTAATTGTATTTGGTATTACGAAATTGTATTACATTTTGTTTTTTACTATCAGATGATTTATTTATTGTTAGATGGCTCATTATCCTAATGACAATTTGAACTAGTCGCTCCTGCTATATTGCACTGTTCGCTAAAAAGAGCATAGTTACATGGTTCGCAACTGTAGATTTTTATGTTTATTATAACAAGGAATTTTCCTGTTCATTTGCCACTAGTAATTTATTGGAAAATAAATATTAGGGAACAAACGTTTCTTGCCGCCAGTATGTCGTCATTACAAATAGCTATAATGTAGACTTTAGGTATCTCAGAAGTTTTAACGAATTATTGTTTTTGGCAATATGAAGACGTCGTTTCTAAAAGCAATTTTAAATGTAATAAGTAACAAACTATATTTCTCATTTACATTTGTACCGTGCGTTCAATTTATCTTGATAACATTTTGATTCGTTGTATTTTTTTTTGTTTTTAAAGACATCAAGGTAAACAAAAAAGCAAAATGAAGGGTTGGTAGCCAAGTTTTTTTCTAAGTTACATATAAAACAAAACACTAACAATTTTCTGACATATAAGCCTATTCTATATTTTTTTAAATGGAACACCCTGTACAACTTTGGACTCTCTAGAGAAATCTAAACACATTTCCTGTATAATATCCTATACTTATCTTTAGGTGTTTACGAAATATTGACAGTTGAAAGTCGGGCATTTTGACAGGCTTTAAAACCTTTAAATTTAACCGAAATTTCTTAACCTCTGGTTAAATAAAAATTTAGTGCCAAACGATAGCTTATGAAAAACGAAGATAGCAAAGTGCAAACCATTTTGCTCTATCTTTAGCCGTTTAGATTCTACAGGCTGTCAAACTTGGTAAATAGTCGATTTTCAACTGTCAATATTTAAAAAACAGTTGGAGATAGGTATAGGACATTATACATAAAATATAAAGGGAATTGAAAGACCCTGAAAATGATATATCATTCGACCCACCCCCCTTTCCATTTAAAATGTTTAAGGAGCTGACCCTGGGGGGCAGAGGGTGAAGTAGTTTTTGGTTAAAAAGTTGTCCCCCTTGACAAATATTTTGACGTGTCTCAGCGTTTTTTTTTTAATCACTACTTTTCGATAAATCCGTGGTGGGAAGTTTTCAAATGAACACCCTGTATAGGTAATTTGCACCTAAAGTAGAAATTATCTTGATTTAGAATTAAATTATAAATATTTTAGGTTAAGTTAAGTTAATGTTAATATCTAACATTTTTTATGTGCAATGAAGTTCTGCACAAAATGCAAAATTTGTTAAAGTTAATGATATACATTTCTTAAATGTCTCGGCTTTTTTATCGAAAATCTGGGTTTTTTGTCTTAGTTGTTCTGCTTTTGTGCAAAGACATCTGGTCGCCCTAGTTTAAAGAAAAACTCACGGATCCAGCCTGAGACCAATTTGAAATTTCTTATGCACTTTCACATGCATACTATGTATTTCATATGCACGTAGATAAAAAATATTGATAAAATGTTCCGGGATATTGATTATGATTTCATTTAAGACATTACAAGGATTACTTTAACTGTAATCAGCTGTAATACTTTACTTATCGTTTCAAAGCATATTATGCTTTTCTTTTAAATATATAGTTTTATTATAATATATTTAGATTTCGTTATTTCCGGGACTTAATACAAACGATTAAGTTTATTATATTCACGACAAAATTGACAATTGAAAAATTATTTTGCCTTACTTCTCTTGTCACCGCGAAATCGGAGATTTATTTACTGTTGCTGTATGTTACATTAATAGATTTTTTATTACGCATGCATCATAATCAACGATTATCGCACGCTGTAGCGTGCATAAAATGATGTTTATGGTGCGCCTACTTTTCTAAAGGTTGCTGTAGAAACATTTGATCATGTCAAATGTGACAGATTAATATATTCGTCAATATATCCCTCAAGTTTAATATTTAAAACATTTTTGAGATTATGAAGCATTCGTAATAAAAAATAGCGTATGATATACGTGTATAAAAGGCCTATAAAGCCCTTGCGACTTACAAAACACTCCGCTGCGCGTCGTGTTTTGAAATATGTCGCGCGTGCTTTAAAGGCCCTCTTATACACTTATATCATAATATACTATTATTTACAACCATGTAATAATAGGCGAATAATATCTACTTATGGGAGTAAGAGCTGTGCAATACTGTGCATAATACAACCAGTGTAATTATGATAAAACAACAAGTAAAATTATGAAGTCGTAATAGTTCTAGAGCCACAAATATATTCTAATAACCAAAATCGAGATAGCAGATTGTGATTTATATAATCAAAGACAATTCTTTGATATAATTAAGCTGTTCTATCTTCACTGTATACATTGTTGTGTAACTAGAAAATATTTATTGCACGCTATTATTGGCGGTTTGATTTTTATGGTAAATTTAAATGTTTGGTTATGTCAAAGACCATTTAATTACCTATATTTTAATCATTCATTACTTAGTTTAGAGCATGCTGTTTTTGTTATCAAAATATATTAACTATTATTCTTTTATAGGTGTTTTAATGCTTTTTAATTTGCTAATACCATTTGTAGAAGATATGTTCTATTAACATTAACATCAAAATAAGTTGAGTAATTGAAAATCATGCCTACAAATTAGTATATCCGTTATTTGTTAATACGTTCCTGTGCTCGACCTAAGATCTCCTTTTATTTAGGACACCTTTTATATATGACCAAATATCTAATTTATTTAAAATAAAATAACTGATTTTTGGAAGTAATGTTAAAAACCAGCAAACACGGTCACTATAATTATTTATTATTTTAAATTAACCGAAACGTCTTAATGTTATGTTTCATTGGTTTTATGAAAGACAATTTACAGTAAGTGTCTTTCGTTTCATTAATGCTTAATAGAAAATAAAATAGGCACAACGGCAACCTCAGCTGGCGATCTATGAACGATATCCAAAGCAGATTTCTATAATGGCGCCATCTGTGAATCAGTAGATGCAGAACGTGGCCGATATTTATCGTGGAGGCTCGCTTTTTGAAGTGAGCCTCCATTCGATGTCCCATTTTAAAAGCATTGCGTCGCCCGTCTAAACTGTGGATTGTCTTTGATACTATCCTAGAAAAACCCGCCCTATCTCACCCCTGTGCACTTTCTGAAAGTTGAAGGTATCAGGAGCACAGAAGGTGAACTAATCCGCACAATCGATAGTAGTCCAAAGTTGGCTCCGCCCATTATGTCCCAAAAGTATAGTGGGCGGGGCTTGCTAAGGTAATAGAACACCATATAAATATGGCCCGGCTGCTAAACGATAACAGTCGGACAACAGCAGCCACGCCGTCTGCGCTCCTTGCTCCGGCAAGCGTAGTGTGGCTACGCTTTCGTCAAGTTTGCTTCTGAGAACGTTACATTCCGCACCTCATGTAAGCTATCATTGATAGCTTTATTTACGTATGAAAGGATGAATGAAAGATAGTATGAATGCGTGTGTGTCAACCAAAGAACCGTGACATGGGGTTTTTCAATGTGCTTTTTCCCTATATGTAGTTCACCTCACCCTTATCCTACCATGACAAGCCATCTAGTTCTATTGCCAGCTGTACGTAACGACTAACTGTAAATAACTTTGAAGGGCATAGCCCAAGTAAGTAAAATTGTCAGCATATGCATTGCCACCTGCCTATATGAACATAGACTGGGCATTCTAACCGCCCCATTTTGCGCGATATATCTGTTGTGTTGTGAGGTCGTAAGAGCATCCAGTTGTAGGATGCTAGCGTCTTACCGGCTATGTATCGAGCCATTATAGCTCTATGTAAAATAGGTTAAGTGACTTTATACTCTGTTAATATACCCCAATAAATGATGATGATGACATCAACGACATCACATGCCGGACATTTGTTTGATGTAACTGGTTTACAGATTATGATAATAATATCTAAAGCTATTATAAATCTCAGAGTTCTTAAACTCATCCTAATTTTAGATCATTGCAAATTCTATGGTTTTAAATGACACTTGTTAAAAGTTTTATTGCCTTGAAGGCAATATAAGAGAATCTATTTCAATGCAAGTTGGTTTTAAACAAGCTCTAAGATTTGGTCTTGAGACCCTAGGAGTGGGCCCTTTTGCTTTAAAAAGGCCTTTATCTTGCCTTCAAGAGATTTTTAAATGAGTTATTCATTTGGCTGTAACAACGTCTTGAAAACCATATTAAAGGTTCTTTTGTTACTTGGGTAATAACTTATCAGTGTTTACTTATCTTCTAGTAAGAACGAAACAGTTTGTTCGTGGAAATGGCTAGCGTCTCTGATTTTGTTGGTGTGAAAAGGGTTAGTAAAGAGTAAAGGTATCTGTCTATAAATGAAAAAGTTATTATTATTAACGTCTACAATGCCCTTAGAAACTAAAAGTCAACAACAGGTGCTCCAAAAATAGTTGAAAGTCGTTCACTGACTGGGATCGCAGAGTAATATGAAGAATTGCTACTAAAAAGACTCTGTTAGGACCAAAATATGCGCATAAAAGAAATTCCGTTTTTCATTATTCATTTGTTCCTAATAAACACTTAATAAAAAATAACGTTTTGCATTTTATTAATTTAAATAACGTGTCTATAGACACACCGCTGAAATATCGACTTTCTTCAGAAACAGTAAACAGTAAGCCATTGTATGTAAAATGATTTGCATTCGTAATATCAACCACATGTGGAGTCAATCTCATGCAATACTTAATAAATAAAACACACACACCATAAAGAGTTAATATTGTTTAATAAAATATTGAATTCTACAACATCGATCACTTTTAGATCGGTAAAACTCATAATATCACCATATAAATTAGAACTAATATGTGCTACGGATTCGGGTATATTAAGTAATAATTCAATTAATATAACTTGGATACAATGAAATGAAATCGCTATTAGAACAATGATATCAATTAAACTTAGTGAAAATGTCCATAGTGCAAAATCAACTAGCAACAACACACAATGGCAACTGAGCCCTTATTCTATTCTGTAATTAGAATTACGTACATCTCCGTTAAACTTGAACGATGTGTGTGCGATGTATTCTGAAATAGCAGTTATAAGTAATTTATTTATATCGTTGTATTGTAGATCTCAAGGAATAAGCATCAGCACCTTGGACTCTCGAGACTTCCCTTCTGTTCTTAAGAAATACAAAAGTAGGCATAGCGGTAACTCCATATTCTCTGGAAATATCTCCGCTTTCATCTACGTCGACTTTTAAAAAAACGACGTTTGGAAATTCTTTCGCCATTCGCTCCAGTTCTGGAGCAATCATTCGACAAGGTCCACACCAAGTAGCGAAAAAATCGATTACTACTAGCTTGGTGCCAGCTGATTTCAAACGGTTTTCTAGCTCGTATTTACTTCGTACATGGACAACGGAGTTAAGTCTGAAACAATATAGATTTAAGTTTTTACTTTATAATTTATCGTAACTATAATCATATTACAACCTAAGCGCATGCTAGAGACACCAAGACAACTAAACTTCATTTACTTTCAAATAAGCATATTATGCTGAATCAATGTTTTTCATGGATATCCCATCTATTTTTAAGAAAAAGTTTAAAATGTATAAATGAGCTATTCGAATCTACCGGATTCGAAGTAACAAATACCCGTTACCTTAAACATTAGTTCATTAGTTGAAAACAAATATTATGAATTTAGGACGATTACTCTAGAAATGCGTTTTTAAATAGGCATTATTTGGATTTTTTACATAAATTACACAAATTGCAAGTAAACTTCAATAATTATTACTGCGCAAAATGATTGCAACACAATAAAATTACATATTTGTCTCTAACATATTGTTTGTTACATTCTATCTAATTTTAACTAGCTTAAAATGGTACAATCTCTATACGAAATTCAACCGATGACTTGTCTAATACACGGTGTACAAAAGTGAATGTGCTAGTGAATTGATAATATTTTTAAAAATAATGTGTAGTACAAAATGTACCATTTCAAGCTGAAAACTGATAATTTACTATTAGGGCATACTTACATGATCCCAACAAGAAATAACTCTACACTTAACACTTTTAGTACACCTTGCATTAACAAAGTAAGGAAAAAAAATAGTATTGATTATCAATAAACAAACGTTAGCGAAGGTCGGAAGATCATCGAAAATTATTACCCGAGTGTGTTTTTTTGTGACTATACGAAAAAATTAATGTACAGTCGAATTATCTAATTTTTTCTTGAAAGCAATAAAATATTATCTGACCATCAGCATGGGTATCATTCAAACCAATCAACGGAAACTGCGGCGGCTGGTTTTCTTAGCTTTATAATGGGGAAGATTGCTACATTTTTTATCTGGCGATACAATAGACTTAAGTCTGATATCCTCTAAACTGGCTTGTAACAGTCCGATTTTGCAAGTGTCAAATATTTTTGAATTTCATTTATACGCCGCATTTAGGAAAAAGATACAGCATCTTGCACTCATCGGTTTATTAATTCTAAATTTATTGATTCGATTTGCTGTTAATACGCTTGAAATTGCCGCATTTCTTAATGTAAATTAACTCTATTCTAAATATGGGTTAACGATATATTTGTATTAGCATTTATAACACGTTGTGACTATATTTATTTTAGTTGATAAGCGAAGCACATTGTTATTAGAATAACTTGGCTTGATTTATATTACATTATCGTAGAACAGCCAGCAAACCATTTTATATTTTTAAGAATTCTGTTAATAAAACCCACAAATACGCTACATTTGACTCGTCGATCCATATTTTAATTTTGCTTTGAATATTTCATAACTTTTTGGGAACCCGTTGGTTGCTGAACACCAATTGCCGGCCGATCATTTCGGACATCGTTAGATCGTTTTGGGACCTCTCCTATTAAATATATTGATCTCTTCACACGGCAGGTTGCAGTTTTTGTTTTCGCTTGTTCGTTCCGAGTAATAGGAATGTACCATTTCTGTCGATTTGAATTTTTAAAAGTTTGTCGTTTTGTTAGGGAATATTCTCTGGTATTTCTTGAATCCTTTGATTTCAATGCCTTAATTGTGGCTTCCGCCGTCATGTTATCCTCATAATAAACGAAAACTAAGTTGTTTGTTATCTTAGAATAATTATTCCTTGTACGAACCACTCGGCATGTTTCAGCCCCTCACTACTTGCTGATTTGACATAGCGTTTGATCTCGTAGAAGGAAAATGAAAAATTGACAATCGAGAGTTCTTCTGAAAGTACCTTTCAAGGCGAGAAGAAGGCTTACCGTGAGTGCAGTCTCAGAGACTCCACATTTAGTTTGTGATTTAATTCCGCCCATTTATTGGGGATATACTGTGGTATCTCTTGGTGTTTTGACACGACCAAATTTCGAGATCTACATACTGTACTGGATAAGCATTTTCTCTGGATTTTTTTTCTATTGCCTGTGAAGCACGCAGACGACGCCATGACGCTAATGGTTTTTTTCCCTTATTTCTAGCGGCTTTCCACATTCGTCGTATAAGACCGAGATCGTCGAATTTCCCATAGCCCTCACACACGATCAAGGTAATTATTGCTACAGTTTTTTTACCTAAATTAATGATTTAATTGCTTTATCTGTGTTAATCTTTTTTGTGCATGGTCCGCCATTTGCTTTGCGTACCATATGTTATCTTATCTACTCCATTTTATCAAATCCGATTTTTTATTTTAATGTAACTTTAATTTTGATCGTATGGGGAAGTTTATATTTTCTTTTAGGGGTGATTCATACCTGTCTCTTTTATATTCAAGTTGTCTGTACCTCAGTATCTCTTTTATTTGCTGATGGTCATTGCAAGTCCATGTTTTTTTCCTGGGGGAATTTACTTTATAAAGAAAATATATTTATGCAAGGGGGGGTGGTGGCTATAGTTTTTTATTAAAGTAAGGGGGCTTTGTCTAATGCGCACTGAGTTATTTCAGGGTTTTACTGGCAGGCTAGAACCATAGAACCACCTTTTACTGGCAGGCTAGAACCACCATAGGTTCCCGGCGCCTCCACCAGAGTTCGACCGGATTTTGGTATCGTACTTTATCTTTCATGAATTCATTTGTTTATCAGTTTAATATAATCGCTTTAATTTTTCTTCTTTTAATATGAATCAAACATTGACAGCCAAGCTCTGAGATAGCTCATTAATTTTATTTTCATTTATTCACTGGTTTATTGGTCCAGTTAATGTAATTGCTCTGAATTTTCTTTCTTTATAAGTCAAGCATTGACAGCCAAGCTTTAAATAAGTTTTATTCTCATTTTGTTCCTTTTATCAATTTATCGAGTCACTGATCTAATTATTGTGGCCGTTCATTGCTACATTTAAAATCGGTGCAGCTATTAGCGCACGCATACCTAGATGTAATTAGCTTAGTTAACATCAAAGTGATCACTTCGTTTGGTAGTGTTTAGTGCATTTAGTTGTAAGGCATACAGTACCGAGTATAAATAAACAACCGACTTGGTCGCCGTACAACCTCCATATTGTACTCTGTTTGTCTTTAAACTTGCAAATTTTATTGTGGGATTGTTGCTGTGTTTAAAAAAGAAAGAACTTAGTAGCAAATATATTGTTCCTTAAGTTTTAGATTGTGTTCTCTTGTTAAGTTAAGCTTGAGGACCTTTTGATTTAATAAGCCAGCCTATATTCTTGTTTTCTTGTTAGGTTGAAATTAAGTACCTTTTGATTTAATAAGCCAGACTATATTCTTGTTTCTTGCTGGTTGAAATTAAGTACCTTTTGATTTAATAAGCGGGCCTAGCCACCCTGCACAACACTCGCGGAGCTTTTTCAGTTTAGTTGGACAGAACTGGTGGCGCGCTAGGCTTCTTTTTAATTGGAAAAAATCTTCACTTTCATTTTAACTTCAATCAGAAGAACGTGTTGCAGGCTTGTCTGGGCATCGGATGTAATGCTCTCAAGGGAAGAATAATGTTTAGTATTTGGTAACTCTATTTCAGATAACTATTAGTTTGTATGGGTGGCTCAGGGTTCGATTCTACTTATATTAATATTATTTATTAATGATCTACCAACTCACATCAGTAAAGGCATTTTAATACTTTGTGGTTCACACGTCGGCTCTGCCTGGGTCTACTACAAAGAATTTGAGGAGCCTGTCAACAATTTTAGTATCACTTTCGGTGTGTAGAATTTTAAGCAAAAAGGATAACCAGGGTGTCAGATGCGGTCAACTAATTTATATTCGGTACTGGGACCAAACTAAAACCCTTCCCACACACTCTATCCAGACTGAGGACTGGTATTGCAAATACATATTTCAAAATATATGTCGGCACCTTCACCTTATTTGTAATTTTAAAAGGGAAGTGACCTTTTGTTTAGTTAAGTTTGGTTGATAAGTTTTTAAGAGTCAGCCGAATATGAGTTTATAGGCGGCTGACTGAATTATGTGTTATGTCTGGGTTAAGATAAAGAACAAATCCGGCGTGTGATAATCACACGGTTCGAGTTTGTTTGATTCGTAAAAACATGGCTTCCGAAGGAAGGAGATAATTTGGAGTTCGATCGTGAATCGCGTTGGCGACGGATCGTTTTTAGCTAGCTCCGGTAAAATTGTTGGTTTTATTTAGTTCCGGCAAAAACTGTGGTTTAAGTTCAGATTTTTAAATCACGATTTCGGTATCTTTATACATTGTATTCGGACTGCTTTTTGCTCTTGTAGTAATCAGTAAAGGCCAGGAAGGGTTTTATACCCACACTTTTGTAGGATCCCCGGCTTTTGCCCCTATAATGGGGGACGTATCGGAAAATGACGACGCACAATCCAATATTTCGATGGAGTCTATCCCAGACTCGAATCTCACAGAAGTTTCAATACGGAAAATCAGAAGTAGATGTAAAAACTTCGCTGAAGTCTGCGTACAGTGCAGACTCGATTACGAGAATCTCAGGAAGTGTGACTCAAGCCACATAGATACTCGAAAATTAGTTTCGAAAGTGCGCCAGCACTTTCGGGATACCCATCCCGCACGTATTAAGACCATCTCGGCGAAAATCGACACGGGTCAGAAAAAGAAGGCCAGTCCTACTGGCATTCTAGGCTCCGAAACCGCGAAAAAACAAAAGGTCACCTTGACCGATCGACCAGCAACACAAAAAACCAAAGATAGTTTTTGCGGCAAAGAAGTTGCTAGGCAAACCGAAATACAAGAAAGCGAGCGTAACTTAATGGCACCACCTTCTGCTACCCTGGTAAGTCAAAGTGACAAAAATATTTTCAAAACCCCATTTAAACAATTGCCTTTCAAACGTAATTTTAAAATTGTCACCCTTGACAGGGGACAACCCCCTGTTGAGACCTCGAACCACTACGAACCCTTACAGGATATCAATACAGAGGATGAGGACACTATAAGTGTAGCGTCTACCTCAGCCTCTGCAGGGATCAAACGAAAGTCGGCAGCTGACAATAAGGGCAAAGCCACCCCTAAGCGAAAAATACAACCCTTACCCCCTGTCGTTATTAAAGGGCGACCGGCTGATCACCGGCAACTAAGAGAAGATCTAAAGGAAATGCGTATTAATAAATACCAATTAAAATACACCAAAAATTCTGTTATTGTATATTGTGAAAACGCCAACGACCTCCACACGTTAAAGCGCACCCTTGCACAGGAAAGTACGGAATTCCACACCTACGCGGAATCGCAAGAAAAGTCCAGAGCGTTCGTACTACGCGGGCTTGACGGGGAAATTCAAACATAAGACATCGTGGAAGCTCTTAAAGAAGAGTATAACTTAACCCCCAAGAACATTTACATAATGAGGAAAACAAGAACACCAATGTTCCTAGTCATTCTAGGGACTGATTATACTCTGCGCCGTTTAAATAGTGAAATTAGAACACTTATGTGCGTCAGAGTGACGTGGGAAGCCAGACGCTCCGGGAAAGCAGTTTTGCAATGCAAAAACTGCCAGCAGTACGGCCACGCTAAGTCGTACTGCTGCAGAAAAACTGCCTGCAGCAAGTGTGCAGCATCTCACATCACGCAGTGCTCCGCTAACTTCTTAAAATGTGTAAACTGCGGGGGCTCCCACCGCTCTATTGACACAAAGTGCCCTGTGTATGTTTACAAATTGAACATCATAGAGACAACAGGGAACAAAGTAAGGCAAACCAAACCTGCCTACAAACCAGCGCCGCCGCCGGTAAACCCGGCCTGGAGGGGCAAACCACCCGGACTAGTAGCAGACGGCCCAAGTAGGGGCCAAGGCCTAAACAATGGCCACCGTGAAGAGGACTACAATGGACAGTTCCCACCCCTCAAGCAAACAACAATGTACAGGTTAGTGGCTCTGCACGCGTTGGCTTGAACCGAAATAATCATAACAACAAAAATGTTAACCATGTAAATATTGCTAATACTATGAGTAACCTTAATAACGTTGTAAATAGAATTAATAACCTAGTTAACCTGGACCAACTATTCTTGGCCTTGGATTGTTACTCGAACATGCTGGAAGCGTGTCGAGGCGATAAAGCAGAAATCCTGCAAGCCTCGATACGCTTTTTCTCGTTCGAGTACCAAAGATTTGATATATAATGCTCATAGTAGCCAGTTGGAATTGTAACAGCGTCAGGCCCAAAATGGGCGAATTCCGTAATTTTATGCAAACCTCCAATTTTCAGATTGTTTTTCTCAATGAAACGAGATTAACTCCTAATTTTACTTTTAAGATTAGGAACTATAATATCGAGAGATTTGATAGGCCCGATCGAGCCGGAGGAGGCGTGGCTTGCCTCATACACAGGTCAATCCGCTACCGGCGGGTATATAACGAACGCTCCGTGCAGGGCTGCCAATTTGTGAGTAATTACTCACATTTGTGAGTAAATTCAAATCGTGTGAGCGAAATTGTGAGTAATGCCATTTTGTGAGTAAAATGTGAGTAATCGACTAGTATTTTTTTTTTCAATATTTTTACTTCGTCAGATGGGAAATATTAAAAAGTATTTCGCCTTTCGTCATTCTTAGTTAATAATTGTTATTTTCGGTTGTTAGTGTTGTTGTTGGCAAATAGAGGGTGCTAGTTTTTGCGCCGGATAGAGGTTCCTGCCGGGCAGCTTTGATTGTTGGCGCCAATACTAATAGAGGGCGTAAAGGTCGCGGAATCTTTGTGAACTCCCTAAAGGCCGGTTTTCTTTGTTCTTTCTCAGCTCAGCTCTTCTGACTCGCGGATGCTGTGACAGTATCGCTACATTCCATGCCATATTTCACCTTTCGAATGGCCCTCCGCTCGCTACCGCTCGCTACGGGGGCTCAAGAAAAGGAAACTAACCAGGTGCTAACCCAATCTAACCCAAGACATACCCAAAAACAAGAAAAAAACAGTTTAGAAATATAACCTTAAAAAAAAATTTGAAACAGCGATGGGGTTTGAACTCGAGTCGCCGAAGTGAAGGCTAGTCGTGCAAACCCCTAGACCACCAGGGCACATACAACGATTGGTTGCATCACGAAGACATGACGCGCAGGTGCGCGCGCACGAATGGAATGTAGCGATACAGTCACAGCATCCGCGACTGCTCTTCTGATCTGTTATAGCGAAAAGATGGCACCGCATCGTAATTTCGGGAGTAAATTGTACGATTTCTATTTTATATTAATTTTTTTTGCCTAAAAGCCTTACTAGTTATGACGTCATACATTAATGTTGACATTAGGCGCGTGAGTCACTTCGTCACTCAGTTCACCAAAACAAATAAACGAAGCGGAGTATTATGCATCTTTTTTCTTAAAAAAATAGACATTTTAGTATTGAAATTGTCAGTATTTTCAAGTAATCGGGCATTTAAGGGATTGTGAGTAATTTGTGAGTAATCAGGATTATATTTTGTGAGCAGTATAGAAAATACAATTGGCAGCACTGGCTCCGTGATAGAACATGTCAGTATTGAACTGGAGAGCGGCCTGCGTGTATGTGGCTGCTACGCCGCTCCGACTCTCCGCCTCACGGCAAACGATATCATTGCTTTACTACCGCAAAACAGAGTATCCCTGCTAATTGGCGACCTTAACGCCACCCACGCCGATTGGGGCGGCACAACCAACGGCAGGGGTAGACTACTTAAGGGTATAGTCGAAAATAATCTGGAAATGTCCTATCATAGAACTCCAAATCCCACTTATCTTCGCAATGGCTCATTCCTGGATGTTGCTATTACTCGGGGAGCGATAAGAACTACTAATTACAGGAAATAAACACCCTAAACTCGGATCACCTTCCGATCAAGATTGGCCTGTACTGTAGGGTCCCTACTTCGAGCGACACCGTCGTTTCGTACAGGGGTCTTGATTGGAGAGAGTTCCGAGCTAGGTTAAACGAGTTAACTGTCGTCCCCGGGCAAATAGAGTCAATCCAGGAACTTGAGAATGAAGTTGAAAAGCTTACAACTAATATCCAGCGCATCCGTGATGCTATGTGCCCTAGGGTTACCATCCACCCTAGGACAGAAACCCTACCCGAACCTATCCTTGAACTTATAGCTTTCAGAAACCGATTTCGACGTCGATGGCAGAGAAACCGGACACAAATGGGATCCGCTCGCATCAATGCGCTGACGGAGGAAATAAGGGTTAAAATCCGGGAATATAGAAACCAGACATGGCTTGAATATATTAATTCTGTCAGCAGAGATGATGGCTCGCTGTGGAAGCTCGCCAGGCGTGTCCGCGGAGGTAGTACGCGAATTCCGGCGATTAAATATCGTAATTCAGACATCGTAAGCGATCTGGGAAAAGCGGAGGCCTTCGCTGACTACCTGGAGGGCGTCTGCAGCGAGTCGCCTGACACCCTTCCTGAGCAGGCACATTATAGCTCTGTTGTTAGCGTTTTTAAACAACAGAAGTATCCCATCCCTCCGTCAGTTTACGATAAGTTGAGAGTCACTCCGGCGGATATCCGCAAAGCTCTCTGTCGTTTGCCGAGAAATAAAGCTCCTGGCCCGGACAACACTTCGAACTTAGTCCTGAAAAAGTTGCCTAAGAAGTCAATCATCCATCTTATGCATATAGTTAACGCGGTAATCAGGCTGCACCATTTTCCGAAATCCTGGAAAGCAGCGTGCGTCATACACATCCCTAAACCACGGGAGGATCTCGCACTGCCTTCGTCATATCGGCCGATCTCTCTGCTGAATACCCTCGGAACAATGGCTGAAAGGCTAATCTTGCCGGGGATCAGCGGGGAGGTCGACAGACTAAACATCCTGCCCCCTGAGCAGTTCGGTTTTCGCGGCCGGCATGCATTTTTCTAAACGCCACACGTGATCGTATCGGATCATAAGGCGACTGTAATATAAATATAGTTTTGGCTTAGTTTCGGAGCAAGCGAAGGGTACAATATGTCTTCGTGATGCAATCAGTCGGTGGCAAGAGCTCTCGTCGTCGAGAGGTTTAGATGGTTGGGTCTCACCTGGACGGCCCGGGTTCAAACCCCGTTGCTTTTTTTATAATTTTTTTAAAGATTATGTTTCTAAACAGTTTTTTCCTTGATTTTAGGTATGTCTTGGGTTAGTTTGGGTTAGCACCTGGTTAGGTTCCTTTTCTAGAGCCCCCGTAGCGAGCGAAGCGAGCGGAGGGCCATGCGGATCGACCAATAGGAGAGGCCGATTTTTACATAGTGCTCTACTCGTGTAGAGGATCTTAAAACGCAAGCCATGCAGTGTGCAAATATTTTAAAACGAAACGTTTTCCTGATAATATGAGATAGTAACGGGGGTACTATAAAACTAACATTTATATTGCAGTCGTCATATGGCAAGTTGCGATCACGTGTGGCGTATAGAAAAATGCGGCCGGCATGGCACTGTCATGTTAGCCGCGAAGATCGCTACCGATGTATATGAGAGCTTCAGTGCGAGACAGTCAGTGGCACTACTGCTACTAGACATCGAGAAGGCGTTCGACAAGGTGTGGCACGCGGGGTTACCTTACAAACTTCTAGCGAAGCACAACCTTCCGCTCCACATAGTATTCCTGATCCCGTCATATCTTGCCGAGCGCCCTTTCGTTACTAGAGTGGAAAAACACACTTCCGCAAGTAGAAGCCTGCTTGCAGGGGCGCCACAGGGCACAGTATGGTCGTCGCTGCTGTTCAATCTTTTTATTGCAGATATTCCGTCTCATCCCCAAACCGATAAAGCCCTATTTGCCGACGACACGGCAATTTACTCCTCGCATCCTATAGCGGAAGTGGCGAAGTCAAGACTAAGCGAGCACATCAATGCGCTCGTTCCTTATTACGAGAGGTGGAAGATTTCCCTAAATGCGAAAAAGACCGACCTTATTGTAATTACACGCAAACGTAAGGACATTGAGGTTACACCTCTCGTGGTGGGTAACACGCAAATAAATCCAAAAACGCAAGTAAAATATCTCGGTATCACGCTAGACACTAAACTGAATTTTAGCCGGCACATCGCGGCAATTGTTAACAAAAATGAAGGCATCAAGAAAGGACTAGGTTTGTTGGTAGCGAGCAGGTCTTACCTGAGCCCTGCCAATAAGCTTATCCTCTACAAATCAATTGTAAGGCCAGCACTGCTGCACGCTGCCCCGGTATGGTGCTCGGTGGCTCGTGCGCATAAACGTAAACTACAGGTCATACAAAACTGCTACCTGAGGGCGGCGTTCTCCTTGACACGACGTGATCACGTCAGAATTGAAGACCTGCACGCGTGGTCAGGCGTTGAATACGTCGAGGAACACATCGACGGCCTCGCGTGTAGGTTCTTTGAAAACCAAATCAAGGGATCGCCGCTCACTGCTAATATCGCGGACAAGCGCTACGACCTCGAGCGCCCTATCCGACACGGTACCATATACCGAGAGCTAACCTTATTCTATAAGCAGCTAAGGCCTCCATAAACGTAATATCTTGTTAACATTAAATATTGCCAAAATCCCAATAATTTTACCTTTTTAAGTTACTAAACCTATATCTTTTGGAAAAAAAAAACATGAAAACCCAAGGATCAGGAGGGCAGGAGCACTTTACCTTCGGGCAAGTGTTAGTCCTGCTGCCTGCCCAGCCAACCACCGTGTTCGGACACGGGGGGCGGGGCTTGCTAAAGGTGCTGCTAGTAGAATAAATACGCAGCTGCACCCATCGCATATACACTTGACTTCCAACCACTGAAGCATCCGTGACTCCGCAGCCTGACCCGTGGGGCTCGACCTATTCAACCTGAAGTTATTACAATACCGGTACCGGAGCAGACTTACGCTGCTAAGTCTTCACCTTGTATATTGTACATTGTATATAGTAGTTAAGTCTATGTTGTATATATTGTGATGTCTTTTTAACATATGAGCTCCTGCTCCCTGAGAGCAGTTCAAACAAGGTTTTTCACTGCTTTTCCTTGTATAATCTTCCTGGGAATAACATTACTTAACAAATCAAGTATTCTAATCTAATATAGCTCCGGCCAACAACTAACTTGTAAAGATATTGAAGGGGTTTCCCAAGTAATACTCAAGCCAACCGTAGCGCAGCTGCGCCTAAGTAATTAGGTAGGCTAACAACAGCCCCCTAAGGGCGTCGTACCCTGTTGGCCACGGTGCTGATCGAACAACACCAGGCGAAACAACAGGCCCTAGTTATACTAGTACTAATGACGTGTTAATATTAGGTTATGCTGTTACAAAAATGTTAAGAATGAAATAAAATGTATGGTGGTGTGGTGAGATAATTTGCCAAATCTGACATCAGAACTGGGATTACCTGTACCTGCAGAAGAATTGTTAGCAAATAATAGCATGTCAGACAACGCTGTGCCATCAACAAGCCAAGTTGAAATTGTTTATTAAAGAAAATAGTCGAGTTGCAAAGTTTGGCAGGAACTTCCAGTCAATCAACTCAAGTGCAATTGCCGAGTTTTGATCAAAAATTGCAGATCCGGAGGGATGGTGTTGTTTAGTTGATGAGCTTGGAAAATGATCGATATGAGGTAGATAAAGCAAATCTGGAATCTAAATTTGTTCATGATCAATTAAGGGAAGTGCCTGTTGGTCAGGAACACGAAATGTTCGATTTTAGTGATGAAAGTGATAAGGATGAGTTCGTGTCGGCGAAAAATAAGTAATTAGGAAAAAACCTATGTTTAAGAATAACTATTGTGTTTTGTTGTTTCAATTTGTTTACTGCGGTAACGTAGTACTAGAGTCGCTGCGGTGACTGCTAGTTGTGATGGGGAAAGATTGCTGCGGTAGTCTATTCTCAATAATAACGTCACGCTGCGGTGTGATATGAGACATGTTGATAGTTGTCTTTGAAAAGATTGCTGCGGTAATCTGTTAATGAAGGGCTGTTGCGATAGCTGCTTCTGGTGAATTGATACGATCGCTGCGGTGATTATCTGAGAGAGCTGCTGCGGTAGCTAGAAATGTTTTTGAATAATTATATGAAAGTTTAGAGTAAGTTTGTTGTTGTGCTATTGCGGTAGCTTGTTTGGTACGTTTGCAAACATAGGTATTGAGAATCACTATTAAGATTGTTGCGACAATCTGTTAGTAAACGTTGTTGAAGTAGCGTATGAGATTTTGGCTTGATACGTTGTTGACATTGGATGAGATTTTGTCAGGATGGACGAACTGCGTAATTAAAATACTTGACTTTAGGTTCTAGGTGGAACATAGTGAATTAGCGCACGAGGACGTGCGACTTGTCAGAATGGCCGTGTCGGCGCCTTCAGCTTATTTGTAATTTTACAAGGAAAGTGATCTTTTGTTTAGTTAGGTTTGGTTGATAAGTTTTTAAGAGTCAGCCGAATGAGTTTATAGGCGGCTGACTGATGTATGTGTTATGTCTGGGTTAAGATAAAGAACAAATCCGGCGTGTGAAATACGATCGGGTTGGGTGGAACGGGGGCAGGGAGGAGATCATGAAAGGATTGCCGAGCAGTTAGTTTTGAGATAGAGATCGAGACTGAGAAAGACTGGCCCCAGATTACCAGTTCTTTATTTTTAATTTAGATTGGCATTTTCGTATTTATTATTGTTTATTGAGTTATTGTAGTGTTAAGTTGTTTGTTTACGTGTTTACGTGCTTTTGTTTGGATATTTACATAGTTTTAATAGAAGTGACATTATTGTAGTTCGAGTTTGTTTGATTTGTCAAAACATGGCTTCCGAAGGAGATAATTTGACAAATCTGACATATATTTGCACAAACTAACCCAAAACCTAAACTTTTTTAGGTGCCTACCCGTTATCCCGTTTACCTAAAACTTCTACAAATAATCCGCACCAAGTGATACTAATATTGCTGTGATCGCAAATCACCCGACCGCACCTTATAATATGCTACAGTCAGAGTAGTTATTTCTGAGATTCTTCTTAGCCCTTTATTTTTAAAAAATCACCTGGCTAATGATGGCACGAGATTTATTGAAATTGTGAAATTTCAAAGCTTGACTATGGATGCGTCTCATTTTGTACTAAACTTCCTGGAATTAAGTAAAGTTTCCATGAAATTAAGACGCAAGAAACCAAAACATGTCACACCAAAAAGTTTATTATTTCTCAAAATTTTAGGGATATGTAAATTAGCGGCTAATATACAGTGTTTTTCTTTAAATTTCACTCTTACTAGATCGAAATAGTACCGAAGATGACCCAGACAGAAGAGTAGAATTTTGCGAAATAATGACGGAATTGCGGAACTTCCGTCCTATCTCTGTAACATCTGGTTCAGCAACGAATATACATTCTTTCAAATGGCAAATTCCATAGAAACAATTTTTCAGTATTGGAGTGACACAAACCCGCATGTTTTTCGGGAGATTCATACCCAGCATCCACGAAAAATTAATGTTTGAGCTGGGATATAAGGAAACCACATAGTAGGATCTCTATTCATCAAACAAAACTTAACACGAGAATTATTTTTGGATATGCTTAAAAATGCCATCGATCCCCTCATCGCCGAAATCATTGAGGAAAACCCAAACGAGTTCAACAGGATGAAACTGCTCCGCATTACTCCAGAAATGTGCGTAACTATTTAGATACTAATCTCCACCCGATCTGACTGCGTTGGACTTCTTTTTAGAGGGGTATTTGAGACAAAGGTGTTTGAGACGGAACCTGCTTCGATTCTGGTATTTGAAAATATTCGTCGAAAAATCTCAGACAGATTTTTTATGTGTCAGGACCTTTTGAACTGAATGCATAAGATTTTGCTCTTATTTAATAACACTAAAAATGCCACCATTTTGAATTGAATAAAGATACTAACAATATTCTACGATTATAAAGTACTCGCTTAAAGCTTCATCCCATCTAAAGTCTTATTTCAAAATAGAGCTTAGGGTCCATCTTAAATTTTTGCCAATGGCCACTAAAACGTAGCACATATTTATACAGTAATGTAACCATTACTGTATAAATATTACTTTAATATGGATTGCTGTCGTTTTAATAGATGTCTAGTTTCTGTGAGCCTGTTTCATAATCAGTGATAACCTTTTGATCAGTCAAACAGAAGTGTCTGGAGTGGTTTGGATTGTAAGAAACTCTTTTGATTTATACAATAAAGTGCTCTCTGAGAA
The DNA here is from genome assembly GCA_016904865.1 of Pissodes strobi. NCBI lineage: Eukaryota > Metazoa > Arthropoda > Insecta > Coleoptera > Curculionidae > Pissodes > Pissodes strobi. The sequence goes on along the minus strand of MU182907.1, from coordinate 20,897 downwards.
TATTAAACCACTAAATGATACAGTAAAGATGCTTAATACAAATTTTGAGGTAAATATTTAGATGTCAAAAAACTGACAAACAGGTATTGATGACTAAGAATGTGGCAGTAGATAAAGAAGTATTAATCCAGCCGAGGGACCAGCAAAGAGATACCAAAATTTGTACTAAACAACTATCAGCAACTATTCATGAATTGCAAGCGAAAAATAAAATTAATGAAATTATTTATTTAAATAGTGATGATAGTGATGCCCCTAATATAAATAAATTGGAAGCAGCTACCTCTGGTGAACCTCACACCAAGCAAAAGAAATCCTTAGGTAAACAAGGTTTGCGAATAAATAGCTCCATTAAAGGAACAAGCTCTAGCAAGGAACTTCTTATCAGCTCAGCCGGACAAAGAAAATGGTACTACATTGGCAATCTTGATCCAACAACTGAGAAGGAAGCCATACAACAACATCTTAAAAGCTTTGAGATCACTATTCTGGACTGTGCAGACTAAAGCTAGCCACTTGGTTGCTTTTAAGGTATCAATCAAAGCTGAAGACGAAGTAAAGGTACTAAATACCGAAATATGGCCACAATCTGTCATACATTTTTAATTGGAGAGCTAATCAGCAAAGAAACTATAAAACAACCAAACTTTTTTTCGAAGGAACGCCAATCGAAGGAGATTCTAAAGATATAATTCAACCCAAAAAAGATTTTTTGACACTTATGCATTTGAATGTACAGTGTTTGTCAAATAAATATATGGAAATCAAAGAACTTCTTATTCAAAATTCAAGTATCAAGAAAGTGTGTTTAAATCAGCACTGGCTTAGTGAGGATCAGCTGCAGTCCATATGCCTACATAATTTTAAGTTGGCTAGTTACTTTTGCAGAAGCAGCCTTAAAAATGGGGGATGCTGTATTTATGTTCATCCTAATATAGGAATAAGGAATCTAGAAAATCTCAAAAGTATGCCCGTTGAACAAGTATGTGGAATCTCTGCATCTTATTCTAAAACCTTGTTAGTATATATAGATCTACGCAACTTAGAAATATAGAGAACTTTTTAGAAATAATGAATGATGCTCTAGACTTGGTATTCCAAATTGATAAAAAAAATTAACATAATTATTGTTGCAGGTGACTACAATGTCCATTTCAATACTGGGTTAGATGAAAATGCGCTTATGGTGATTCAGCTTTTTATGTCTTTCGGCCTCCATCAAGAGGTACATAAACCTACCCACATAAAAGGTCATTGTTTAGACAATATATTTACAAATCTTAACTGTAGTGAGACACATGTAGATTGTCTGGGTTTTTCAGATCACTATGCTGTAAAGACAAATTTCACTGTTGAATCTTTTTAGCTGATTAAAAAACATAGGTTATATAGTGGCAACAAATATAAAGCATGGGACAATTATCTTTCAAAAGAATCCTGGACTGATTTGTATAAAGAAAAGTCAGCAGAGCTTAAATATGCCAATTTCCATACAGTCTTTCTATATTACTATAACATGTGTTTTCCGGAATGTATTAACAAAAATAGTCCAGAAAAGAAAGGCTGGATCACTCAGGAGGTAACAGAAGCAAAAGATAGGCTTAGATTTTACTTTGAAGTGAAACAAATATATCATACTGAGGGAAATAAGCAAATTTACAGAGACTTTAAACAAAAATATAATAACATTTTAGCGAATGCAAAAAGAAATTATTTTAATGATAGGTTAGCAAAAACAGATAATTATAGTAAAACTGTTTGGGACATAATAAATGCAGATACTGGGAGAAAGAATAAACGTAAAATGACACCTGAAAATATTTCCCCAAATGATCTCAATAAATTCTATATATCACATGCCAGAACATTAATTGAAAATCTTCCAAAAACAAATATAAACATAAACTGATATATAGATAAAAAACTAGAACAATCTGGCGCTATATTTTTCCAACCAGTGGATAGCTATTATATTAAATGTATAATAAATAAACTCAAAAGTAAGAAGACTGAGGATATTTTTGGAGTTAATGTTTTCAGCACTAAAAAAGCATCAGAGTTCTTGGTTCCGCCACTGGTAGATATAGTAAATGCCTGTTTGGAGGAAGGTTTGTTTAAATCCCAAATGAAATTTGCCAAAGTAATCTCAATATATAAAAAAGGGGAGTCAAACCTTCCTCAAAACTTTAGACAAATAGCAATACTACCCGTTTTCTCAAAAATCTTAGAAACAGATATTTTTAATCAGCTTATGACCTTCCTAGTAAAGCATAATATAATAATCCCTAGGAAGTATGGCTTTCAAAAGAATGTATCAACCTGAGATGCTATTCTGACATTGGTAAATTGTATAAAAAAGGCTTTTGAAAATAGGGACTAATTTATAGGTTTATTTACTGATTTAACTGCAGCTTTTGACTGCGTAAACCGAAGTATTCTCTTAGATAAACTGTATTTCTATGGAATAAGGGGTGTGGCTTTTAAACTTTTGAGATCTTATCTTGAGGAAAGGTATCAAGTAGTCTAATATGATAACAACAATGCAAGTGAGCCTATGCTTGAAGATACTGGGGTGCCTCAGGGATCCGTGCTCGGACCTCTCTTATTCATACTCTACATTAATGACCTCCCACAAGCTTCTAACATTCAAACTACTCAAACTGTTGTTCCTCAAAACATTACAAAAACTGAATGCATTATCTATGTAGATGATGTCACATTTGGATTATCTTTTAAGGGAGGTGAGGACTTGGCCGGATTACTGGAGGCAATGCTGGATCGAGCTAGGCTATGGTTCACTTCCAACCAACTTGTACTAAATGAAACAAAGACTGAATCCATAATATTTGAAACAAAAAGTTTGGCTGGCATTGAAGAAAAAAGAAGTTTTAAATTTTTGGGGGTTACCCTAGATGCTAATCTCTTGTATGTAGAACATATAATTAATATGGGAAATAAACTAAACAAGGCTATTTATGCTATAAGACGGATCAATAATACTGTAAGTCAGGCAGCTGCACTTACAACTTACTATTCTCTTTTTGATTCTATTTTACGCTACGCCATATTAACATGGGGTTCTGCAGCAAAGACACATCTTGAAAAAATCTTCAAAATTCAAAAGTCTGCTGTAAGGTGTATTGTAAATATAAAAGGAGATGAATCTTGCAGACTCTATTTTAAATCATTTGAAATAATGACCGTATATGGTCTAATTATTTATAATAAACTTGTTCATGTTAGGAAAAATATCTTAAAGTATTATACAGCATCAGATATTCATAAACATGCTACCCGAAACTGTAATATCTTGGCAGTACCAGGAACTAGATTGGCTAGAACAAACACAGAAGAAATAAAATTGTTTAATGCTCTGCCTCAGGAAATAAGATCTCAACAGCTAGGCAAATTTAAAACAAGTTTAAAAAAGTTAATCACCAGGGCATGTATCTACAATTTAGAAGTATACTATACCTTGACCAAAAACAGGAAAAATTTTCTTAGCCTGTAAAGTCGTTTAAAGATCTCTATGTTCTATCTAACTTGATGTGATGATGTATCTGTACTTAGGTGTAGTATGTTGTATTGTAGGCAGTACTCGCTACTCGTTTTTATAAACTCTATTAGGTATGATAAATTGTATTGTGATTTAATACTTCCTAAGTTTTAAGGTTTTAACCAAATTTTTGTAAACTCTTTGACATGTGTCCAATATCTTGAGCAAGTGTTTGGGTGCCGAGCTCCACACATGGGAACAGTATTTCAGAGATGGTCTTATCTGGGCCTTATAGAGCAGTAAGAGGTGATGAAGTGTATACAACTTTTTTGCTTAGGAACTCCGGCATTGATTTTAAATTCCTCCGAAACATGTCCATCAATACCAACTCGGATGCTTCGATCCCTTAAGAAATTGGAAAGCCTTAGAAGCAGTGCTGGTGGTAGTCCGTATTCTGTCAATTTGCTTAACAATCCGTCATTCCACATCATATCAAATGCTTTGGATATATCGAGAGGCACTGCACGAGATTCGCCGTAGCTCTCGATGACTTTGGTCCACAGGTGGGTCATGTAAGTCAGGAGATCTCCCGTTGATCTCTGCTTGCGGAAGCAGTACTGGCCCTCGCTTATGATGACTGACGATTCGAGATATTTTAAGAGCTGCTCATTGATGAGTTTCTCCATGACTTTGAACATGATGGGAACTAAGGCAATTGGACGCTAGATATTTGGAATTGTTTCTTTACCTTTCTTCGGGATTGGTTGCACTTGAGCGCATATCCAGCTAGAAGGAAAGCATGCAGTTCTGTATGATAGGGAGAAACACCAGCATAGTGGAGCTGTTAATTGAGCAGCACATTTCTTAAGCACTATTGCTGGAAACGCCATCCGGTCCTGTGGCCTTGTTAGCGTCTCGGCTTTTGAGTATTCGTTTCAGTTCGCGTTGGCGCAATACCAGACCTGGCATTGAGTAATTTACTCTCGCGATAGTTGGGGGAGTTTTTCCTCGATGATCTAAGGTAAAATTTGATCAAATATTTCGGCAAGAATGTTCGTTTTTTCTTTGACCGTTTCCGCTATTGAGTTAGTGATGGGATTGACGTATTTGAGAAACTCTGATTGACAGTTTTGGCAACTGACCAAAAGGAGCTTGATCCGTTAGGACAATTTAGAAGCTTGTTCTTGATCGGCTCATTATATCCCTCCGTGCTTTCGTCAATGGTCCGCTTACACTGGTTTCTAGTCGTAATGAATATATTTCGATTTTCGGCTGTCGGATCTCGGCGCCATTTGCGGTAGGAGGCATTTTTAGCATTGACTGCTCTTGAGCAGTTTTTCTTAAACCATGGTTTACTGTTTGAGATCGTTTCATAGAAGAGATGATGAAAGCTTCCATACCAGCTAGGATAGCTTGAGTTATCCCATCAGCAGATTCAGGGGTACTTTGATTTCTAAAGCAGACATCCCTCCAAGGAAAAGAAAGATACAAGTCGCGAAGATCACGCCACTTTGCAGATTTGTAGTGTCAAACCGTTCGAGGTTGAAGCGGAATTTATGACCGTTCTACCCGAGAATAACAACCGCAGAGATGCGACAAAAGCCGTCGGCATCACTGAGAGAAATTTAATGAAGGGAAAAGAAATGCTGTACACCGATAAAACATGTTTATTATTTACATTATTAGAAATGAGTGATTTTTCAAGGTCGCATCACGACATATGTTTTCGTCTCGCGTTACGAAATATTCGTATCGTTGATTGGGCGACTAACCAAAATCTATTAAAATTGTTTATAGCGTATCGAAACCGGCTCAAATAAGTAAAATAAGTTGAGACTAAGTGAAACTAACCCAAAGTTGATTCGACGACTAACCCAAACTAACAAAATTCTTTAAAATTGATTATGAAATACCGGAACCGCTTTAAATGACTAAAATAAGTTGAGAATATGTGAAACTAACTGAATGTTAAATCGACGACTAACCCAAACTAACCAAATCTATTAAAATTGATTATAACGTATCATAACCGGTTCAAATCACTAAAATAAGTTGAGACTAAGTGAAACTAACCGAAAGTTGATTAGACGACTAACCCAAACCAACCAAATGTATTAAAATTGATTATAACGTATCGGAACCGCTTCAAATGACTAAATTAAGTTGAGAATAACTGAAACTAACTGAGAGTTGATTCGACGACTAACCCAAACTAACCAAATCTAGCAAAATTGGTTATAACGTATCGGAACCGGTTCAACTGACTAAAATAAGTTGATAATAAGTGAAGCTAACCGAAAGCTGAATGGCACACGATGCATTATAACGTACGACTGTGCGTTAGTACTCTTTACGCATACATGTGTGTAAGAATTGTTTTACTTAATAAGTAAACTGTACACGGTGATCATTTATAATGTCTCTTTTTTGTTTTTCGCATTAGACAAAAATGTTAAATACAAAAGTTGTGCAGAATAATGTAAGCTATTTGCAGAATACATTTATATATATACAAGGTGTTGCAGAAATGAGTGGCAAGTGAAAGTTATATTTTTTTAAATGAAACGCCCTGTATATTGTTAATTTTTTGGAATCTCCTAAGAATTCTGAATATTTTTTCTATAACATGTCCTATACCTAAATGTCATAGTTTTCGACATATTCGCATTTTAAATAGTGGTCTCGTATTGTAGTTGCCTAATTCACGGCCACCTAAGAACTGAAATCTAGAATATTTATTTTTGAATATAACTGCTTAGTTAAAATGCGAATATGTCGAAAACTATTACATTTAGGTATAGGACATGTTATAGAAAAAATATTCAGGATTTTTAGGAGATTCTAAAAAACTAATAATATACAGGGTTTTTCATTTAAAAAGTTATAACTTTAACCTGTCACTCATTTCTGCAACACCTTGTTGAATGAATGATAAATGAATTCTGCAAATAGCTTACATCATTCTGCACAACTTTTGTATTTAACATTTTTGTCTAATGCGAAAAACAAAAAAGTTAAGAGGGGGGGACATTATAAATGATCACCGTGTACATAAGAAAGTGTTTACTATAAGAGTAGAAAAAAATATTTTACAAAAAAATTATGTGCCTCACCTTTATAAGCACACAACTGAAAGAGATATTGGTAATTGAGTTTTTATCTTCTTTTAAGCTTTTTTCAACTTTTGCCCCCGGTTTCGACCGTTTTTTTTTTCAACCTTTTTCGCCGAAAACCGTGTTTTTCTTCTTTTTTTTTCTTTTCAGTTTTTTAATTCGTTTTATAATACTTTTATTACCTCTCCGAACAGTTTTTCCTTTTTTTAATTATTTCCTTTTCTTATTTAGTTTCATAATACTTTTAATAACTTTCCGAACAATCTTTTACGTCTTTTTTATTATTTTTTTTTTCTTCTTTCCTTTTATAATACTTTTATTAACTTTCCGAACATCTTTTACGTTTTTTTCAGTTTTTTCCCATTTTCAAAAAAATCCATAAAGTTTTTTTCTTCTTCCCGTTTTTGCCATCTCCGACCTCCTTCGTCTTTATTTGCCGAAAACCGAGTTTCCCAAACCTTTTTTTTCTTATTTCGTTTTATAATACTTGTACTAACTTTCCGAACAATTTTTTACGTATTTTTAAAATTTTTTCGAAATTTTTTGGAGATATATCCAGGGAGGTGGGGGTATAATTCCAACCCCGACTGACAGATTTTTGGGTCGAGGATCCGTTGCAGAGATATCGGCAAAAAACCTTTTTTCCCCAAAATCCCCCTTAAATTAGAGCCCCGGTCCCCCTATATGTTCAAAGTTAGCCCCCCATGAGGCGCAGCTACCATAAAAATTTCGACCCCGGAACCCTTCTCGTTCTTCTGAAATCAATTATTTTAGTTTTTTCTTCTCTCCCCTCTCCTGGCCGAACGGTGGGGGGTACGGGGTTCGGTTTTCGTCTGGGATCCTCATTTTACCCCTGCCACATCTCCTGAAAATTTCAGCCCTCTAGCTATACTGGAACATGCGTAATTAAAAAGGCGTTTCATTTTGAAAACGTTTCACTTTGATAAGCGTTTCATTTTTTCTGTCTTTACCCTCGCTAAAGAAGTCACTTCAATAATACTTAACACACAAACAAATCAAAGGAAACTGGCGTTCACGCAAAAATTTTGTCGTCGACGACTGTACTAAACAAATCTCGGACTAAACTAAACTGACAAGCACGTGGAGATGACAGTTGGCCGGTTTACTTCCCACTCCAAATTTTTGTGCGGGATTTATGTTGTCGCTTCTCTGCGGTTGTTATTCTCGGTTCTACTCTAGGCAGTAAATATTTTATAATTATTGAGCGTTCGGGACTTTTTTTTATGCGAATGTCTCGATAAATCCTAAATACCTACCTGGTTTTAATTCTATTATTGCTTTTGTTACCGACTAGTAACCTCTGGAGAGTTTTACCAATACTAGTAGCAATACCGAGCAGGACCCTTAATTGGGTTATTTTATGTTATGCACCGCTTCGAACCAACCGTAAGATGGCGGCACTTGGTTGAAACGGTGCTGGTAATTTCACGGCCTTTCGTACTTTTTCGCGTTGGTTGGTTTGCCTTAATTTAGAGGGAAGTACTTGTATCTTTTCTTTTAAAATAATTGCTCAGATTCAAATTCCTATCATTGTAGGTACTATTTTTTGTAAATTTTTTCTCGTTTCTTATCAAATTTGTACCGCAAGCCAACAGGCAAATTTCACATTTGAAATACTTATTTTCCAAACCTTAAAGCTGACAACTGTTGATTTTTGTTAGTAAGGTTTCTTTTGTTTATCAAATTAGACCAGATAATAAACCAAGTGCCAGGTAAGTGCTTATAGAAGTTCTATTAATTAATATTTGTATGGAAGTATTTTGTGGCCAGTTAGACTGAATAAATTAGACTTGTTTTATAGAATAATTTATTCTATTATTTTTGTAAATTGCATTTCGTATTTCTAAGATCCTCTTAATTGTTCCAGCTTTTTGGAAACTGGAAAAATAAATCTCCGTTGCAAATAAAATCCTTCCTCATCTGCTCACCAAACTGACGTTTTATTTGTTGGCCTAACCCACGTAAATCAACCGCTTCAAGGTACCTGTGGCTCCTGTGTATATTGATAGCAAGTTCACAGGTTGCGGAGATAAGATTGTAGTCTGATGAGCCTAAGGGAAGTTCGATAGACTGATGCACGCATTGTATGTGTATAGTTAAAAGATTTGGGCAATATAAATCATATTCTCCCTCATTAAATAATTTCTATCCATAAAATAGTTACTGGAATGAGGTACTTACTCATTATGGTTATATAATGTAATATTTAGTGAAAACTCTGATAACTGTTAAAAAGCAGCTAATATCACTAAAGCAAACAACAAATTTCTTACTTGTTTCCTCCATAACCACTTGTCGATGGTTCGTCGCCGCTGACATGACCCACATCGCCGAATCCTAGGAAAGCCTTAATGAAATTTAAAATGCCTAATAGGGGAGTCAGTAGGGACCAAATAAAGCCTGATATTCCTCCTGCGCCCTGGTTGGTTGACACTGTACCATGGTTTAGAGGTAATACAAGGATTACTGCGTTCGGAGTTAGCTGAAGTTCGGCTAAAGTTTGGGAATGATCACTTTCGGTGAATTGTCTCCTAAAATATAAATAACTGGTAGTAAATTTGACATCTACAGGACATCTGATTATCCGAAAAATATAGCACGATAACTACCTGCATGAGAAACCTTATTTTAACCAATTTGTTAAGTAGTATATGTACATACCTTGGGAATGTAGTGGCCAAAGTAAATTTACTCGTGGACAAATTCAAATTTGCTTTGATGTAATTAACAACAGATAAGAGTTTATCAGAGCTGGGAAAATCTTGTGTCTTGGACGATCCATCGGGCATTTTGAATTGTAAACGCGCAGTTTTGGAATCTGACTTGCTTGTTGATGGTCCTGGGATAGGCTGAAATAATAATTTCGTTTATTTTAAGAGTCTGGAAAATGTAGACATAATTAATTTTGTCATTTTTATTAATATGAAAATACCTGAACAACTGGTTCCTTATTTGTAGGAGTAGATGAAGCAGCGGGCTGAAACTTGGCAGCCCTGTCTGCTTTATCTTGGGCTATTTGCGCCAAAACTCTATCTCTAGCTTCTTTTTCCAGTCTCTTTTCCTTTTCTCTCTCATCTTTGAGCTGTTTCAGTTCTTGATCCTCTTGCAGCTTCTTCATTTTCTGAACTTCCTGGCCTATTTTGCGTCGTTCAAGTTCTCTTTGTTTCTCAAGCTAAAAGTCGAAAAAACATTAACTAAAATTACGAACACAATATATTAAATAAAGAATTACTGACTCAGTCATAAGTTGACTGTGGAAATAAATAAGAATATTAGAACAAACGCAAAACTTCATGAAGAATGACTTAATTTGCGGAAAATGTGATTGGATGAATGCATGTTCGCATCTTCAGTTCCGAAAGCCCATGTCAGATGCTGGATGCATGTTAATTCTAAGGAATGACAAAAAAACATGATCTACTATTTATGGTAATACTATAGTAACTCTATTACTTACTTATAGGAACAAACAATTGAGCTCTACTAAACTTGAAGCCAAGATAGGTGACAGATTCGAAAACTATTTACCTCTTTCTCCTCTCTCTCTTTCTCCAGTCTTTTAGCCTCTAGTAATGCCTTAGCTCTCTCTAGTTTATCTTCTGCACTCACGGCTTCTTGATCTCCTTCTACTATGCTGGCTGAAGCATTGTTTTGCGCAGGATCTGGCTTAATTTGACACACACCATTTTCACACACGACATTCGCTGGTTTGGGAGCCAATTGCTCAGTTTTTATAAAGCTTTCGGAAGCGGAAGCTAAAAGATATGTTTCGAATTTCATTTTTCTTTAATCCTTGTATACCATGATTTATTGCGACATGTTTTTTTTAAGCTTACACAATTTTCAACAGGCAAAGCAAAGTACTAAGACAATATGCAATCACAAGTTAAAATGTAAAGCATAATTAGCTAGATAAACACTACGATTTTTGTAAAAATAAACATTACCCTTTTTTTATTAAGAATCTGAGAAGTGGATATGGATAAAATGTTCTGTACGCTGATTTATTTTACTAAAAATTTTAAGTCTTATCATTGCAGGTGATTTAAATGTAAATTCCTTAAGCAATAGTTCAATGGAAACAAAACAGTTGCTTGACTTGTTGGGTTCTTTTAGGTTGCAATCATTGGTGACTGGCCCAATCAGGATATCAAAATATAAAGAGGGTATCACGGCAACATCGATTGATTATATTGTGACAAACCTAGAGGGAGAGAGTAACTGTGAGACCATTGAATGTGGCTTCTCTGATCACATGGGTCAGATATTTTCATGGAAGAATGATGTGTACTACAGGAAACTACTGAAAAAATTATTTTGGCTAGGAAGTTTAATACTGAGACCATGCACGAATTTAAGACACTATTTGGGAGGTCTCAGCTTATCTTGAATACACATTGTAATGACATTGATTGAATCTTTGAGAAATTTATCTCAGAGGTATCATGGAATTTGAATTGTGTTTTCCGAAAAAAGAACTAAAAGTATCAAATACCTAAAAAACAAAATATTAAATTCTCTGAAGAGTTAATTGTTGATTTTGATAATTTAAAAAGCCCAAATTTCCTTAGGAAAATTGTTCCTAATAATTACTTGGATGAACAATATAAATATGTTAAAAAAATGCAAAAAAATAATATTGAAAAAGAAAAGAGAGCATTTCTTGCACAAAAACTCAATAACTCAAATAATAAAACGAAAGCATTAGGGAATTTTGCTAATAATAAGTTAGGTAGGGGCACCTCTTATACAAAAACCATCGTTCTCAAAAACATTGATAACAATATTATTCAAAACCAAAAAATAGTTGCTGATATATTTGGTAAGTTTTTCAGTACATGTATGGTGGATATGATTAGCCGTACGATTTTTACCACCAAAAACTGCACAAAATGCGAGCGAAAAATAAACTCGTTTTTTTTTTCATGAAGTGGTTAAAGCTATAAAGAGCCAAAAAAGTTAGAATTCGGCTGGTTTTGATGATGTACCGGGTAGGGTTCTATGCGGCTCTGCCAGTGAAATAGGGCCATATTTGACTTTTATTATAAATAGGTCAGTAGAGTTGACAATTTCCTAATATACTTAAACAATCAAAAGTAGTTCCACTACATAAAAAGAACGATTCTCTCAATGTAGAAAATTATAGATCAGTATGTATACTCGGTTGTTTTTCAAAAGTAATTGAAAAGACTATATATGAAAAAATAATAGCTTATCTAAACAAATACAATATTATAACGCCGTGTCAGCACGGTTTTCGTAAGAACTTTTCCACGGAATTTTGACCTTTCCAGGTATCTATTTATACAAATTATTGACATACATTCATTCAAAAAGAGCATTTCTAGAAAAGCGGCATATAAACATGATTATCCGACACGAAATCGTAATAATATCCATCAAAACTCATTCAAATATATACAGTACAAGTACAGTATGCTGGAATACTTTATTACAACCAGTTGCCTGAAAGCATGAAAAATATGGAAAGTCTACTTAAATTTAAAAAGCAAATAAGGAAACTTTTGGTTAGGGAACCCCTATATAGTTTGCAAGAGTATACGAAGTGATTAAACTCTTAAGGCTAATGCACTTTTGTTTTTGTTTGTATTTTTGTTGTTTTTTTTTTTAATGTTGTTTATAGATTTGTAATTTTAGGTATATTCTTAGACTAGGATAGGATCTACCAATTTAAATAATGTAAGTACTGTATGTGTATCTTGTATTTTACCAAAGAAAATAATAGCTATTATTTTCTTTGATTTGACTTATCTCATTGTATATTATAATATATTAACAAGACATTAATAATAAAATAAGTAAGGAAGTGTCTTGGAGTTTTTCTCTTCAGAATAACTAAGTTGATTTTTACACAGACAAAGTTTACAGAAGCTATTTTGCCGTCCATTAGTTAGTTTTTCTCTATGATTTGGTACTTATATTGTAGAAATTTGACCTGTTGGTCAGAATGTATTACACATCAAGTGCTTACACAGACTTATCATCCTTACACTTGTCCTCTTTTATATATTGATAATTATTTTATTTAGATAATGTTGGTAAATAAATAAAAAAAAAACGTCAAATGAAGAAAGCATGGATCTTTCTTTCCTAGAAATTTGACGGATACTCAAGACTATTAGTAAATTTCAAAAAGGAGTTAGCGAGACCATTAAAAATATCACTCCCATAAAGATTCTCTCTTAATTTCCTGAAGACTGAACGAATCCTCATCTGGCAAGAAGAGATGTAGATATGTTCTATATTGTTATGGAGGATTCATATTTACCTTATAATTGTTTGCCTTTTTCTCCACTAATGTTACTTATATGATGGAGCCTTTTTGGCTCTGGCTCCAGGATATAAACAGCACAAGTGCTAGTTTAGTGACCCTTACGAAGCTGAAAAACCTAAAGAACAGTCGACGTTTCGAAGATCAAATCTGTCCCCATCGTCAAGAACGAACAAATCTAAAAATTAAAATGGTTAGTAAATGCAAATAACAGTAAAAAGCTATCGCAAAAATTTGTATCAATCAACTTAGTTATTCTGAAGAGAAAAACTCCAAGATACTTCTCAGACTCTTAATAAAAAAATGGTAATGTTTATTTTTACAAAAATCATAGTGTTTATCTAGCTAATTATGCTTTACATTTTAACTTGACAAATTTTTGCAATAGCTTTTTACTGCTATTTGCATTTACTAACCATTTTCACTTTTAGATTTGTTCCTCGAAACGTCGGCTGTTCTTTAGGTTTTTCAGCTTCGTTAAGGTCACTAAACTAGCACTTGTGCTGTTTATATCCAGGAGCCAGAGCCGAAAAGGCTCCATCATATAAGTAGCATTAGGGGAGAAAAAGGCAAACAATTATAAGGTAAAGAAGAGATACCATGACACCGTTCCTAACACTCTCCAAAAGGTATCGAATTATCACACCTAGAAGAGCAGAATGGGAAAACCCAGAATTTAGCTTTCCAAATCTGAGAGGCTCATCTTTGGTGGCCGGCAGGGCTGGAGCGGGGGATCTTCGGGAGGCGGCCATGAACCAGAATAAGTCTCGCTTTTCATCTTCTCATCAATCCATCAGGCTGAGTTCACAGCGGTCTTAACTTGCGTATAAGAAAGCATCGGGAGACGTTATCACGGTAATAAGCATGCACTGACAGTCAGGTAGCGCTTAAAGCTTTGTCCACGAGCAGTTTTATCTGAAGGCTGACACATTATTGCATGGCCTTTGAGTCCAGAGCCGGACTGGAAAGGAGGGCTATTGGGGAATTTCTCTAAGCCCTGACGTTGCGATTGAACGGGGCTCTTGTTCATGAAAATAAAATTGTAGCTTTTGTGTAACATCGCTGCGTATTACTTAGTAGACAGATAATTTTTTGTCACTATATAGAGGGTGACCTTTAGTCATGTGGAATCCCTATACATTTATAGGGTGTTCAGATTTCCGCTGAACAGCGAGGAAAGCTTTGGTGGGTCCAATAAGTATACAAATTGACATGACTTGGCATCCCGTGATACAAACTTGTATATATTAAAAAAATATATACCTAATTCATATTCAAACATTCTGTGTTCTTATAAAAAAAATCACACTGGTGAAGCCTCAACTGTTGGAGCAAATAAGAGTCGCCATTGAGACAAGGACTCGCATAAAATTACGAAAAGTGGAAACCTAAGGACTTTGCAGGCCTTTCTCTGGTGCGCCTCAACAGATCAGAACACAGTGAGCCTAATATGAGTTCCTGGCTCTAAGGGCGAGCGTAAAGGACTTAATTATCACCTTCATAATATCGGGCTCAGCAATATACCGGAATGCAAATTTTGTGCCGAAGTAGCATTTGGTTTGCCAATGTGACATCCTAAACAGTAGACTACAACACTTAAGAGATGTAGGTATACGTTGATCTCGAAGATGACCCGAGATGGCACTCTGTTAGTCCTCGTGAGCATAAGTGCCGAATTTGGGCTCCCCTTTCTAACCTAACCTAACCACAGTTTCCGACAGCATGAAAATTATTGCTCAGGTAGGTCAATGGAAACAGCAATGGTTGCCGTGGGTTTCTTTGATCTTTCAAAGGCTTTTAATAAAGTCTTATATGATATAAATATGTAGTTAATATGGGAATTAGGTGATATTAGTAGATATCCACTGCAGACCATATGTTTAGCCATTTAGCCAAGTCACATCTCTATTTAAGATTTTAAATCGATAAGTTTAAAATTATAAGTATGTATTAAATAGTGATAGAAAGCATTAAGTACAATGATGTTCCAATTTTTTATTAACCTGCACTTTGACTGGATCCCTGTAGGGTGGTTATTCCTGCCTTGTCTAAAACTTCATCCAATTCTTTGGATAGGCTACTAGCATCTGTGGATTCTGTTATAATTTTTATTGGCGAACCACTTTTACCAATAAAATATATTGAAGGCACAGGAGTTTGTTTATCTAGGATGTAATTGTAAAGGAAAAATAGCATATTATCATAAAACGTATTGCAACGGAGCACCCTCAGCATATTTAAATACGACAAATTGGCAACACAAGGGTAGGTATGTGTAAAACTTGATTGTTGATTTAACTCTACTATAATATGAAAATTATCCTTATTCACAGTTTGTTAGCTTATAAAATTGAATGCTCTTAATGACAACATCAAATATCAAAGAAAATTGCATTTCCATAACAACAAAAGAAGGTAACTTGAAACATATCACCAAATTATAATATTTTTGATTTTATTTTACTAATATAAATACCCAAATATTTGATTTGGTACAGTTGTAGAAAAAATGTGTATATATCACGGGCGCCAAAAAATGTCGCACATTTGTCTGATATACCTACTCAGTCTCATGTGCGAAATTGATTTTTGCGGCCTTGTTATATACCTAATATACTATTTCGGCCTAGCTTTCAAGGTTCGTTTCAAGGTGTTTAAGATCATATTAAAAAATTTGCAGTCCTTAGGATTTTTGCTCTAGGACAGTTTTGTCTGTAAGATGTATTACTTCTCTTTCTTTCCATACGTTGCAGATTTAAAAATTGTTCCATTTGCACATAATTCCAATTTTCTGAAGGGATGCTCATTTAAAATCTGAACTTATCCTAATTTATTAATGTATGTCCAGTAGATCAAATTCCATAGCATAGAGCAGTTCTCTATTTGGGATTGGACTACGGAAGTATTAAAATTTTAGAAGGTTAATATACAGTGTCTTTCAAAATGTTTGCATCATATGGGAAACTTTTTTATTGGTTTCACAGAAAATTTTATTCTTGATAAAAGTTGATGCTTGGAAAAAAACTAATTTTGACGATGCTACATTAAGGATGTTATACAGAGTACTTAAAAAATACAAAAATTAAGGTTACAAAAACAAAAATTTTTGAATATCAGAAAACCTTCCAAGGAAAAAATAAAGTTCCTATTAAGGCAAAAATAAAAGCCAAATACCATTTTTTCCAAGCAGCAGAGAAAATTTATATCAATTATTGAAAAAAAGCTGAAAAAAACCTGCTTTTTCTTAATTTTGTCATTATTTTTTTTTTCAGGAACGATGCACTTTTGAAAAAAATGGTATTTGACTTTTATTTTTATCTTAATAAGAGCTTTATTTTTTCTGTAGAAGGTTTTCCGATATTCTAACTATGTGTTGGAGGCCTTGGAGAGAAGGTGTCAAGTTGACGCCATATACACTGACTTCTCCAAGGCCTTTGATAGGGTAAATATAAATATATTGGTTCAGAAGCTCCCATGGCTCTTTGCTTTTTTGGATACAAAGTTTCCTCTCAGGTCGGAAACAAACTGTCAAAATCCATAACTGCCTGTCGGAAACCATTGAAGTTTCGTCGGGTGTCCCTCAGAGGGGGCATCTTTCATCAGTTTTCTTTAACTGCTTCTTGAATGATATCATGCAGTGCTTTGAGCACTGTGAAGTTCTGTGTTACTGTGATGACATAAAGATATTTAGGGAAGTTGCTGATATTAATGACTGTGTCTTAGTTCAGCGAGACTTGGATAGGTTTTCTGATTATTGCTCTATGAATGGTTTGGAGATGAATATTAGCAAATGTAAGAATATGAGGTTTCATAGGACAGCGAATCTGCACACCTTCGACTACCACATTGATGGGGTCTGCTTGGGGAGTGTGGGAAGCATGAAGGATCTTGGATACTTCGTTATCTTTCAGAGAGCATTTTGAATACGTTTCTAACAGGGCACTGAAAATGTTGGGTTTTATAAAGCGTAGCCTATCAGAGTTTAATAATATCTATAATTTTAAAATCTTATACTGTTCACTTGTGGAATCTGTATTGGAGTATGCCTCTAATGTTTGGTCACCTTTCTATGATACACATATAAGGCATCTCCAAAAAGTTCAAAATAAGTTTCTTAGATTCATCGCGTACAAACTAAAAATCCCTATTGAAGAAATTAATTATGATGATATTGGGAAATTGCTCAATCTACCAAAACTCAAAGCAAGACGAGATTATTTGGACGTAGTTTTCTTGTACAAAATTGTTAACGGAATTGTTGATTGCCCCGGTATATTGAAGAGGGTTTCTTTGTCGGTTCCACAGGTGAATTTGAGACATAATGAACTTTTTCACATTGAATATCGTAGAACTAATTATGGTAAAAATCTTCCCACTCAGAGGCTGTGGCCTCAGTAATTTATTGGCCAAAGATGTTGATTTTTTCAATACTAAGATTGATCATCTTAAATTGTAGATAAAAAGAATACTCCTATGAATGTTGTGAATAATTTTAATGATGCGTAGTGATAGGTCCTAACATATGTGATATGCGATATATGTGTTATTTTATTTTTATTCTTGTGACCTGCTGGTATTGTATTGTATTAATGTATTGTTGTTTCTTATTTTGTAAAACGGTACATCCGTGAAATAAACAAATAAAATTAAAAAAAAAATATTCCAAAAATTTGGTTTTTGTAATCTTAATTTTGGTATTTTTTAAGTACCCTGTATAACTTATCCTTAATTTGACATTGTCAAAATTAGTTTTTTTCCAATCATCAACTTTTATCAAAAATAAAATTTTCTGTGAAATCAAGATTAAAAAAGTTTCCCATATCATGCAAACTTTTTGAAAGGCACTGTATATAGATAAAGCCCAATAAGTGCTGAGTTTTGAATCAATTAATATTCCTAGCTCTTTTATAATATCAGCCTTATCAAACTATATTTTATTTATAATTGATATGCTAATGGCTCTACCAAATTTTATATGTTTGCACTTTCAATATTGAGGGTCATTTTATTTGAGATACACTAATGATGAAACTGGTCTAGGTCTTCTTGAAGTTTTTCAGAATCATTTTAATTTGTTTTTATAGATTTTCAGAACATCTGCATACCAAATAAACAAATTTAGAGCTTACAAAGTATTCTTCAAAGCCCCAAATAAATAAATTAAATAAGTGATTAATGGTGATAAGTAGCCTCATTGGGGGAGACCCAAAGTGCCTTAATATAAATATAAATTTATCAAGTCAATAAACATCCTGATATTCCATAATAAGACAATTTCTGTATTCATAAATTATGATTTATTATTTATTGAATCAAAACACTTTTAGAAATAAGTATAAATTGAGTCAACATAATTTCTATTTGTTCGGAAAAATAATTCGAATATAAAAGTAGATTTGACACTAGTACTTTTGCTCCATAAAACCATGTTGATTAGATATAATATTTTTGAAACAATTCTGTAAATATTTTGTGATCATAAATCATAGATTCTATTAGTTTTGGTATTTGGGAGCAAACACTCTAGAATTTGTCTATAATTTTCAGTACCATTGTCGCTGTTATTATTTTTAAAAGCAGATGATATAATTATGTTATTTTCCATTTTGAAGGAAAAATTAGCTCTATTGGCTTTAATCGATATTTTGAGGAATAATGGGAATATATTGTCAGGGGCAGGACCTTTATTGGTGTTTATAGAATCCAATCTTACAAACATATCTCACATTTTAAAATAGCAGTTACCTAAATTTAAATAATTTGTACACAACTATTGGTCTCGACAATTTGTTGTTTCTTTCTTATGCTAGTTTTACACTGGCAATTTATTCGTGAATCTTAATTTATGAAGTCACTTTCTGAAGAAAATTGACAAATGTAAAACAACAAAGTGAATTCAGTAGTGCTAATCACAAAAATAATGTGAGGTTATAAATTATATTTGTGTTAAGTAGCAGATATCAGCTCGGTTCTGGCAAAGTTCATGACCCACGAAGTTTCTCAATTTTTTACTAGAAAGGGGGTGTCCTATAGAGTGGCTTAAGAGAAAAAATCTGCAGATCCCCCACATTTGAGCCGAAAAAAACCCCCAAAGTTCGAATTATGATGTTGATTGATGTAGAACAGCGAACTTTCACTACTACTTTCCTACACTTTTGGTTTGTTTAAAAGCTTACCTTAAATAGAACAAATTAGAACACAAAAATCGGTGGATCATATACTTTTTCTTTGAAAAAAATCACAAGTAAAAAAAAAATTTTTCCTTGATTTTGGGTATGCCTTGGATTAGTTTTATTTATTTATTTCTTGAAGTATCAACAGTTTTGGTTAGTCCCTGTTTGCTGAGCCCCCGGAGCGAGCGAAGGGCGCGGAGGGCCATGCGCGCGGAGGGCCATGCGCGAAGTGAAATATTATTAGAATGATAAAAAATTATTAAATGAAATATGGACAAATCAAGTATATTATGACAACTAGTTGCTAAAATTTACTTATTTTCACGTCACATGGGAAAGTAGTAGCGAAAGTTCGCCGTTCTATGTGAATTAACCTCAAAATTCGAACTTTGGGGGCTTTTTTTCAGCTCAAATGTGGGGCATCCACAGATTTTTTCTCTTAAACCACTCTATAAGACACCTTCCTAGTGAAAAAAATAAAGTTGCGAAATTATGTGGGTCGTGAACTTTACCAGACCCTATTAGCTCTTTGTTCATAATTTTAAATAACACATTGTTTATATTTAAATATTTTAAATAATAATTTGTTCAAGACGCACACAAAAACAAATTCTTTCCATATAACCTAAAAATTGTTTTGTGTTGGTGACTGGTGGCACTGAAACATTCGAGAAGTTTTAGCACATGTAAAGCATATGCTAATTCACAAAAAAATTGACGGATAAATTTGTGAACTAATTTGCAAGTAAATTGTCAGTGTATACTAGCATTATACATAGAAGAAAAGTACCTTACAGTATGCTTTTATTAGTTTGAGTATGATGGTATGATCTTTCCAAAAGAACTTTATATCATTCACAATAGATAGATGAAATTATATGCTTTGCGACTCTCTTTTACAGATTATGCTAAGCTTTTTAAATTAACTATTAGTTTGAGTTCATTTTTGGTAGCTTTCGGATATTTCTGGCTAGTAGAGAAGAGCCGAGAGTGTTTTTTTCAATTAAAATAATTGAGATATTTTAAAGGATACAGAATTCGCTGAACTGTTGATGGGGCACTGAATCCGCTTCTACCTTGATTGCTACAAATTTCTCGCTACCCAGTTTATGAGCAACTTCATTGTCCTGAATTAGGGTAGTAATTTGCTGGGATTTGTCATCTTTTCCTAAAATCATATAAATCACCGTATGAGTCATTACAAGATGTGAAAAATTTATTAATGAACGAATATTGTATACCTATCGCTTTCTAGAATTGAAATTCGTGATTTAGTAAAACTTCACTTACCTTCTATATACACTACAAAAATTGCACCCTTAGATTTTGAGTAATTTATTGCCTCAGCTATTCCCCCGTTATACCACTTCATGTTTTGTTAAATTTTACCTTTTTTTAAATATATTTTGTATTTTTATTTTATAATATGACGTAGCTTAAATGAATTTTATCATCATGTTACCGATTTTCGATTTTTTAGACAACTTTGACAGTCCTGTCAGCCTGTCTGTCAGAACCATAGAAACCCAGCAGTGGACGTTTCCGAGACCCCGGTCACAGGCCTTCAGAGTTGCGCGCGCATTACATTGTTGACAAACACCATATCTTTATGATCCAGCGACAGCGAATTGCCTTCAAGTGGTCTCGTAGCTCAGTGGTTGGATGCTGTGTTTCTGATACGGCGGCCCGGGTTCGATTCCAGTGGCAAGACACGTTTTTTTTTTAAACTTATGTTTGTAAAAGGTTTTTTTCTTGATTTTGGGCATGCCTTGGGTTAGTTTGGGTTAGTTTTGTTTGGTTGC
>MU182906.1:213794-255328 GCA_016904865.1 Pissodes strobi | reverse complement strand
AAAAAACCGTTTTTGTCAAGAGCCACTAAACTGCACTTTTATCAAAATTTTTATTTTTTTTTAATTAATAAGTTTTTCACGTTTTCAACGTTATGAGAAACGCTCAAACACGTCAATTTAGTTTTTCAGTTTCCTACATTCCGACAAAATTCATTTGTTTTTTTATTGACATCTGTCAAAAATATGACGTCATCGACTTTTTTTTTTAAATGGCAATATGTGGCATGTGATACATCATTTAAAAGGTCTTTTCTCACTCAGTATGTTCCTAGATTTTTGGGCGATTCTGTTACGTCGTTTCAAAATGGCGGCCGTTCAGTAAAAATTATCTCAAGTTAACTCCCAGTAAAAGGAAAACTCTTTTTTATTTCATTAGAAACAGACGCAACCTATTGAGCATAGTTTTATGGATATTTACACTAAAACAGCGAGCAGTATTGAATAAAACAAAAGAAGAACATAACAGATAAAGAACAATCATAATTTATAGAAATATTAATAAAATAAAAAAGATCTGCTAACCATTACCATTCTTATGGTATAGAACTCGTTGAAAAGCTCATGGGAAATGGAATCCAGCCATACCAAGTAGACAAGTTTTATGTTTGCAATAACGAGGATTTTAGTTATAATAAACGTTTTAATTTATAATTTAAAAAACCTGGTTATTTCAAACATAAAACTTGTTTATATGGTGAGGCTGGATTCCATTTTTCATGTGCTTTTCAACGAGCCTCCACATAGGTTTCCATTTGAAAAAAAAATCTGAGAATATCTACTAGATAAATAATTTAACTCGACATAAAGATCCATACCCAACGTAGACGACGAAGCTACTAAATAAATAACGTGAATAATAACCGCATGACGTCATGCGCAGACTGGATGAAATTGGCATTTAGGTGATTTAGCATATTATCTTGTTTTCCTTGTATTGTGTATAATATACTATTATAGATTACCGTAGAAAATGTATGGCTTATAATTTTTGCAATTCTTCATGTTTTAGGGGAATACTGCTTGTTGCTGCGAAATCGAAAATAGATCCGAGATGTGTTGGCAAAAAGAACCAGCCCAAAATATAACGAATGCGGGAAAAGATTGCAAAATTATTTATATTTATATAGCGCACAACGTCATCGAAAAGGGAAATTTGTATCTGGCGATATTTTTTATAGCGGAGGTAATTATAAGTAGTTATAAGCGCTACTATAATAATCGATAACGTTATAGGTAAAGCATTTAATGTTTTCAAACAAAAGTTTAATTTTTCAAAATGTTTTTTTTTCAGGGACCTTACCGAATTTTATTGAAAAATTTATTTTCCAAGCAGTCTTTTTTAAAAAAACACCATTTCAAACATACTTTTCGAAATAAAATCATAGCACACGACCTTTGAAATATATTAACCCTTTTATTTCTCATTTTGACTTATGAGCACCCTAGGGAATTGGAGATAAAGAAGTAATTCCATTTTTAGGCGACTTCGTTATTCTTCGGCAGCTTGGTCTTCTATACTGTACCACGATATCCGGACGAAGAGGATATCGAAGAATCTGACGAGACCCTTGTCCCGCAATCGCAAAACAAGCCTGAAAAAGAAAAGAAGCGAATGGGCTTAATAAAACTAGTCTTAATATTTTTCATTGTGAAACGTATTGTTATTATAGGAATATTCGCGTTGTTTACCATTATCATTTATGCCATCAAAAAGATAACCGAACCGATACCTGTTCAGCTTTCTGAAGGAGCGTCCATCAATCTCTGGAAGCTGATAAAGGCCATGTTTGGGTTTAAAGCTTGAGGCAAAAATAGAATTTACCAAAATTACTTCTAAAATATTTTGATTTTTGCTACGGCTTGCTATCGAATGTTTTTCGATCAAGAAAGACCATGGTCTTGAAAATGAGACAACCGTACAATTTAGAGTTGAGGCCTGATTCAATTTTTTGCTTTGATAAGCAAATCACCTACAATTAATTACGAAAAATAACTATTTGTCCGACACTGTTATATATTGTGAAATATTGAATTGAAATCCTTTGGACAAATTTATTAACCCCAGGGATTCGCAAAACTTTTAAATTTATTTTCTAACGATACCTTTTTTAGTAGCCACCCATTATTTCGGACTATACTTAAACTACATCGTATGTAAAAAAAGTTCTCTCAATATACATTTTTAAACATTCATTTTATCTCGTTTTCCGAGCAATTTCACCCTGAGACATATGTACAGTGCATGTCAAGACTTCAAATGTATAAAATTTTGATCAAAAAATCGCAAGAAAAAAATTGGGGGGAAGAGGGGCATTGTAAGGAATATTTATATACAACTGCTGATCATTCTAATATTTTCTTTTTGATCTAGTATATTTTTAATACCAAAAATTAAATTTTGCTTTGAACTTTTTGTCTAAAAAGAAGTAGTAATGCGCCAGAACAATAAAATGTAAAATTATTTTCTCAAAGATCACTTTAAATTTTGTCTTAAATTCAAGTGCCACAAGCCCAAGAAGTAAAAAACATAATATTTAAAGACACCCAACCCCTTTAAATGTTGTCTTGAATTCTAGTGTATTTTTTTGATATCTAGTACATTTTTAATTTAAAAAAAGAAAACCTGCGTCTAAAAAATAAATCGTGTAAACCAATACAGTACATTTTTAGTGCCAGAAAAGAAAACCTGCGCACGAAATAAATAGAAATCGTAATATTTAAAAGAAACACCTAAATCCTTTATATTGTGTCTTGAGTTCTGATACTTTTTCGAAATTTAGTACGTTTTAACATCAAAAAGGAAAACCTTCTCCTGAAATAAAAACATAACATTTTTAAAAAAGGAACATTCCAAACACCTTAAATGTAGGGGGTAATGGTTAATTTTATCTAACATAATTTTACGTTTTAAATTCATGTTCAGGTTTATTTTTGGTACCAAAAATTTACTAGATTTCAGACAAATAGTACTAGAATTCAAAAGAAAATTAAGGAGTTTGGGTTGTTTCCTTTTTAGTAATATTGGATTTTTATTTCATGCGCAAGAGGTTTTCTTTTTTGATAAAAGTACTAGAATCTAATGCAAAATTTAAGGAGTGTTGGTTAATTTTTAACATAATTTTACATTTTAAATTCATGCTCAAGTTTTCATTTTTGGTACTAAAATGTACTAGATTTCAGACAAAGGGTACGAGAATTCAAAAGAAAATTAAAGAGTTTGGGTTATTTCCCTTTTAGTAATGTTGGATTTTTATTTCATGCGCAAGAGGTTTTCTTTTTTGATACTAAAAATTTCATTAGGTTTCAGATAAAAGTACTAGAAACTATGGCCAAATTTAGGGAGTGTTGGTTAATTTTTTTAACATAATTTTACGTTTTAAATTAATGCGCTTTCTTTTTTCATACCAAAAATTTACTAGATTTCAGACAAATAGTGCTAGAATTCAAAAGAAAATTAAGGAGTTTGTGTTGTTTCCATTTTAGTAATATTGGATTTTTATTTCATGCGAAAGAGGTGTTCTTTTCTGACCTTAAAAAATTCGCTAGCTTTCAGATAAAAGTAATAGATTTTAAGGCTAAATTTAGGGTGTGTCGGTTAATTTTTTTCATCATAATTTTTCTTTTTAAATTCATGCTCAGGTTTTTTTTGGTACTAAAAATGTACTAGATCTAGAAAATATACTAGATTTCAGACAAAGAGTACTAGAATTCAAGAGAAAATTAAGGAGTTTGGGTTGTTTTCTTTTTAGTAATGTTGGATTTTTATTTCATGCGCAAGAGATGTTCTTTTCTGACACTGAAAAATTCATTCGGTTACAGATAAAAGTACTAGAATCTAAGGCAATTTAATTTTACGTTTTTAATTGATGTTCAGGTTTATTTTTGGTACCAAACTTTTATTAGATTTCAGACAAATAGTACAATTTTCTTTTGAATTCTAGTACTCTTTTGTCTGAAATCTAGTACATTTTTAGTACCAAAAAAGAAAACCTGAGCATGAATTTAAAACGTAAAACTATGTTAAAAAAAACCAACAATCACTAAATTTGCCTGAGATTTTATCTGAAATTTAATATTTTTTTTAGTGTCAGAAGAAAAACCTCTTGCGCATGAATTAAAATCCAGCATTGCTAAAAAGAAAACCACCCAAACTCCTTAATATTCTTTTCAATTCTAGTACTATTTGTCTAAAATCTGGTACATTTTTAGTACCAAAAAAAAACCTGAGCATGAATTTAAAACGTAAAATTATGTTATAAAAATTAACCAACATTCCCTAAATTTTGCCTTAAAATCTAGTACTTTTATCTGAAACCTAATTAATTTTTTAGTGTCAGAAAAGAAAACCTCTAGCGCATGAATAAAAATCCAACATTACCTAAAAGGAAAAACCCATACTCCTTAATATTCTTTTAAGTTCTAGTACTATTTGTCTGAAATCTAGTACATATTTAGTACCAAAAAAGAAAACCTGAGCATGAATTTAAAACGTAAAATTATATTATAAAAATTAACCAACATTCCCTAAATTTTGCCTTAAAATCTAGTACTTTTATCTGAAACCTAATTAATTTTTTAGTATCAGAAAAGAAAACCTCTTGCGCATGAAATAAAAATCCAACATTACTAACTCAAACTCAAACTCCTTAATTTTCTTTTGAATTCTAGTACACTTTGTCTGAAATCTAGTACATTTTTAGTACCAAAAAATAAAATCTGTGCATGAATTTAAAACGTTAAATTATGTTAAAAAAAAAAACCAACATTCTCTAAATTTTGCCTTAGATTCTAGTACTTTTATCTGAAACATAATGAATTTTTTAATATCAAATAAGAAAACCTGTGCCTGAAATAAAAAAATTTAAACTATTTACTTACAATTGGTATTTTGAGGTGGTTACCAAAAAAGGATACCTGCGCATAAAATGTCTTTTACAAAAAAAATCGAACGGCCTGAGATCAGATTCTCTAACAGGCCAACCAGAGGACCCTTTGTTAAAATTATTTGTTCGCTGGAAAAGATCGTTCTCAAAACAACTTAAAGAAGAACCTTTGTCTAAATTGATCCAACGATACTTTTCCGAGTTCGTTTCAAAAATGGTTTCTATCGACTGTTCCTTAAAATATTTTTTTCTTGTAAAAGTTTTTCCATCGTCTACAGTTTCCTAAACGTCGTTTGGCTAATTCAGTCTAGGACATCCTGCATAAATAAGTTTTTGTACTTCACCTAAATGCCTAAACTTAATTCGTATAACATATGCTTCGTCCAAATGTTTTCATACAAAAGCTGCAAAAGAAAAATCGAACGGTGCAAGATCAGGTGATCTACCAGACCACCCTACCCTTTGTCAGTCTCCAACGTCCCATTGAATGTTTTTGTCTTTACGTCCTGCATAAAGCATGAAACTTATTTTAATTCGTCTTTTTAGATGTCAGCCTTTGGTTTCGCCGCAATCCAAATCCGATTGGTTAAGTCTGAAGAAGGCGACGTGATCAAACGAAAGAAACGTCGTGGACCCCCCAAAGGAAAGTTCCTAAAGGCGTACGACAAATGGAGGTACATTGTGTGTAAAAGATTCTTGTTAGTTGTCTTTACTTTGATATTCCTTTTGAGCTTGGTTCTCATCCGATTATGGTACAAGGGTTTCAAAATCATGGTGGGCGACGTAAAAGTGGATCTCTTTGACTTAGCTTCGTATCAAATTAAAGCATATTTTGCGCAGTAAAATTTAAAAAATACAAATTTTAAGTTTTATGCGTTCTGTTACTTCACTATAGATATAAAAGAAGTATGCCAAATTCATAATAATATTACCGTAAAATTTTCATCAGTTTTACATTTTTCATATATTTCATCGTGAAGCTAACAGAATGTGTATATTACAATGTATTTATTAACTTGGATTGATTATAGCGTAACTTATAATTAAATGCAAATTATGTACTTTTTTGTTAATTTACGGGTATAGATATTTATTTATTATTTATAGTATTATAATATTGCGAAGCTTTGATTGATAATACAAAAAATATGTATTTGAAATCAACAGCTGATTTAAAATATTTCTTTGTATTGTCAAACTGCCAATAATCCTATAGGTAATGAACGTTATGGAATGTTCGGTGGTAATTTATATGTATATATATATTTTTTAAATAATTTCTCGTTTTATTGGAGCTGGCAATCCACGGCCGAATCTCGCCGACCCTACGGCACAAGCTACATAAAACTGACACGTCTTATGGCAAGTATTACATTTGTTTACCATTCGACGATTCAAAGGCCCGACATTTAAAAGTCTTGTACACGCAGTGCTTTTTGTCTAAGTATGTCTGTGTAACACATTCGCGAAATCACTTCTAACCGAAACTTTCCATTTTTCTTGTCGGCTTTTCGTTATCGTCGAGGAAAACGAGGTCTTCTTACATTCATTTTAATTAACTTAAGTTACAGCAATAAATTCGATCAAATAGTCCACATAGGTACTCCTCAATAACATATACAATTATAAATTATCGTTTTCTAATTTTCAGGGATTTGCGTAGGGCTAGGCGATTATGAAATGTTATATCTAATTTATTACTGATTATATAAAAGAAATCTTTTTTTTAAGTGAAATTTCTTTAGCGAGGGTAAAGTCAGAAAAAATGCGTATCAATGTGAAACGTCCCTTTAATTAAGCATGTTCCAGTATAGCTAGAGGGTTGAAATTTTCAGGACTTGTAGCCGGGGTAAAATGAGGATCCTGGACGAAAACTGGACTGAATTCCGATTTTAAACTATGAATCCAAACTGTTATATTCCTCAGAGTTTAAAGCCTGAAATAGGGGGCTTTATCTCAACATCAAAAAAGGATAAATTCAGACTAAACTCTAGATATAAGCATATTTTTGCGAGATCACGTCTTCTTTTAGAAGCATGACGTAATGACATTTCTCGTAACCTAAAATTTAGCCTTGTTTTTTTTTAGTAATTGTAGGAATAACCGTTATTTATTGTTTAAAGTAAGTGAAATTAATAAAGCGAAATTTTATTTATCTAATATAAAAGCAGTCAAGATCTAGAGTTTTCCGTTTTGATGCACGTTTAAAAAAAAAACGATTTTGTTTACCAGCACAGCAAATTATTTCTATATATGAAAGAGAACATCATTGTCGGAGTGTATTTTGTGAAGAATAGATCAATAAATACTTAAATGAGGACTTCTTTTTGCTTTTTCGAATATGCAAAGCAAAATCACCAAAAATAAACATAAACAAACAATTAATTAAACTGTCATTTGTGTCATCTCCCCACTTCCGACCGCTGACAAATTTTCTGGCATCCTCTTGACGCCGCGAGATTCCGCTTAAAGCGTCTTTAAGCGTGACGTCATGACTTATTCGCAAAAATGCACCGCTGTAAGCTGCTTGTCGCATCTTATTCGCGACAATTTAGCTTTGTTTTTAAAGTGAAAACAGATCTTAAGTTTCAAGGTCATACCTTAAATTTCCAGTTCAAAAGATACCTAAATTCTAAATTCTGCTGAATTTAGGGTTTATGGTTCGAATTGACTGACCTTTGTACTCTGACTATCGTGCTCTAACTTTTATTTTTTACTTTAGACTTTAAAAAAAATGTTAATTCTCCAATGATTTTTCATCATTTAAAATTTTATCTAAATTATGATTGAATTAAATTCAAACTTAATATCTGAATTCAGATTTTTAAACTGTGATTTAAAACTTTAATGTTCACATTTCGACGTCGTAGCTAAAATTCAGACTTCGAAGCCTGTTCACATTTCAAAGATTAAAATTATATTTAAGATATGAATAAAAAAGATTAAAATTTAAGTTCGGAATTTTTTACTAGAATATAGACTTTGAAATACCTAAATTCAAGCTTTAAAGTTTTAATTCAAAAAGAGCTAAACTAAGAAAACCTTTCAATACGAAGTTCAAAGTATGAATGCAAGAGTTTAAAGTCTAAACTGCTAATAATCCAGTAATATTACAATTTATATCGGACAAAAGTCTGAAAGTTTTGAAAATTGGTAGAAATGTTAGCAATGACATAAGAAATACTAAGCTGAAAAGTTCCCACCCCTAAATACTGTGCTTCATCCCCTAGAGCGTCGTTTTTACCCCCTTTTTTAAGTTTTCTAGATTATCTCGAGAACGTTGCACTTTTTGATAAAAAAAACTTATATAAAAAAATATTCCCCATAAAATTTTCTAAAAAAATGTTCCTATACATTTGTTCCTAAAATTAATAATAATGTGAGAAATAAGGCGTATACATAAGGGTTAGTAACTGGAAGTTACACATGATACAAATAAAAAGTTGTATCATGGCAACAGCCCATGATACGTATTTAAAGATCCTTTACACAAATAGTACACTATGTAAAAATCGACCTCTCCTATTGGTCGATCCATCTCGTATTACGATATGTCTGCGTGATGCAATCGGTTTCTGTCAAGAGCCCTCGTGGTGTAGAGGTTTATACAGCTGGGTTTCACCTGGACGGCCGAGGTTCGAACCCCGTTCCTTTTTTTGTTAGATTATGTTTCTAAACAGTTTTTCTTGATTTTGGGTTTGCCTTGGGTTAGTTTGGGTTAGTTTGGGTTAGTTTCCTTTTCTTGAGCCCCCGTAGCGAGCGAAGCGAGCGGAGGGCCATGCCATGCGGATCGACTAATAGGAAAGGCCGATTTTTATATAGTGCACTATTTGTGTAAAGGATCTTATAATGCCCATGATACGAATAAAAAGTTGTAGGTATCATGGCAACAGCCGTCATTTACATTTGGAGCCCGCTCTGAGAGCAATGCATTATCGAGTGACCTTGAGTCGTCACAGAGGGTGTAGTGGGAGAAAATAAAACTTATTACACTCTCGAGTGTGAAATAGTGGTTACCGATTTGTATTTTGTACTTTTTTTGGGTAAGACCACTTTGGGCGCTTTGGATAATCAGCCATATATTTAACGAATTATATATCCCGCTCTGATTTCGTTTGCGCTTTATTTACCAAACAATGAGTAATTTTAGGGGAAATTGTTATAGAACCTTTTTTGTAGAGAATTTTAAGAGGAACAACTTTGTATATAAGTACTTTTACCTACCATGCACTGTTTCGTCGATATTCTGAAAAAAATTAAAATTGGGTTGGAAAAAATTTTGTAAGGGATGAAGCACATTCTTTAGGGGTGAGAACTTTTTAGTTTACTAATATTTATGCTATTCTTAATATTTGTACCAATTTTTAAAACTTTCAGAATTTTGTCCGATATATTACAATTTTAACTGTAATATTACTGAACTATAATTCAAAATCTGAATTCCGAGATTTGAATTAGCTCATTTGAGTACGAACTTTTATCTATTACTTAATTTTAGTATTGAAAATGCTATTTGGATCACTTTTATGGAAACTTAATAAGGATGTCTTGACCTCGACCGGCGCATACGGATAATATTGGATTTCGTGACCTCGACATAATAAAATTCCGACACCGAATCGGCGCGGTTAACGCTCGGTAAATAAAATATTATCTTGCTTGTGATAAATGAAATATCTTGCTTGTGATAAGACGTAACGGATACTTTGACGACGCCGACGGTGTGTTGTGGGTTTTTCTAATTCTAAATGTTCGAATAATATTGTTGAATAAGGTAAGTTAGTGTTATTTTATACTGTGATTTAAGATTTAAATCTAAATTTAGATCTAGATTTAGACGTAAAGATTAAAATGCAAAATTTTTATTACTTATTAGAAGCTCGATTAGAAGATACAGGGTGATTCTCAAAATATACCGATTTTATGACATAGTATCTGTAAAAAATGTGAAATTTGACAGTTTCGCTGTTTAGGAACCGATTTGAGTGAAATTTTATAAATGGACTAGGAAAAATAAATGTTAAAAATGTCAAATTTGACAGTTTCGCTATTTATGAACCGAATTAGATTAGGGAAGATAAAAGGAAAATATTCTATGACGTACTTAGTGCCTATCTGTCAAAAATTTCAAATTTGACAGTTTCGTTATTTATTAACCGATTTGAATAAACTTTCAAAATATGTATATTTTAGAAAAATATTTTTAACAGAGTATGTGTCAAAAATGTCCAATTTGACAGTTTTGCTATTTATGAACTGATTTAAATGAAATTTTATAATTAGATTAGGGAAAATAAAATAAAAATAAGTCTTGACATATTATGTAGTACCTGTCAAAAATGAAATGAAATTTTATAATTAGATTATGGAAAATAAAAGAAAAATAAATCTTGACATATTATGTAGTACCTGTCAAAAATGTTAAATTTGACTGTTTCGTTATTTATGAACCGATTTGAATGAAATTATATAATTGGACTAGAAAAAATTTAAAAAAATAATTTTATTAAATTATTTAATTGTACTAGCAAAAATTTTAAAAAATAATTTTTTAAAATAGTGGCTATTTAAAATGTCAAATTTGACAGTTTCGCTATTTATGAACCGAATTAGATTATAGCGAAAATAAAAGGAAAATATTTTTTTATAATTAGATTAGGGAAAATAAAAGAAAAATAAGTTTTGACATATGTAGTACCTGTCAAAAATGTTAAATTTGACTGTTTCGTTATTTATGAACCGATTCGAATGAAATTATTTAATTGGACTTGGAAAAATAAAAAAAAATAATTTTATGAAATCATTTAATTGTAAAACTAGGCAAAATTAATTTTTTTTTATCATAGTATCTGTTAAAAATGACAAATTTGAAAGTTTCGCTATTTATGAATCGAATTATCTTTGGGAAAATATAAGGAAAATACTTTTTGACGTAGTACCTATCTGTCAAATTTGACAATTTTGTTATTTATTAACCGATTTCGATAAACTTTCAGATTAGATTAGGGGAAATGAAAGACAAATATTTTTTGGCAAAGTATGTGTGTATGTCACAAATGTCAAAATTGTCAGTTTCGTTATTTATGGACCGATTTGAATGAAAGTTTAGACTTAGATTAGGGAAAATAAAAGAAAAATATTTTTTGTGATAGTATCTGCCAAAAATGTCAAGTTTTACAGTTTTGATATTTATGAACCGATTTGAATGAAATCTTAAAATTAGATTAGGGAAAATAGAAGAATAATAATTATTGACTAGTTTGTCAAAAATGTGAAATTTTACAGTTTCGCTATTTATCAATGTTTTAAAATTCTTGTTTACTAGGTTTAAATTTTTTAACATAGTATCTATTAAAAATGTCAAACTTGACAGTTTCGCTAGTTATGAACCGAATTAGATTAAGGAAAATAAAAGGAAAATATTTTTTGACGTAGTACCTACCTATTTTTCAAAAATATCAAATTTGACAGTTTAGATATTTATGAACCAATTTGAATGAAAGTTTAGAATTAGATTAGGGAAAATAAAAGAAAAATATTTTTTCGTGATAGTATCTGTCAAAAATGTCAAATTTGACAGTTTTGCTATTTATGAACCGATTTGAATCTTAGAATTAGATTAGGGAAAATAAAAGAAAAATAATACTGACATAGTCTATTAAAACTTTCAAATTTTACAGTTTCGATATTTATCAATGTTTTAAAATTCTTGTTTACTAGGTTTAAATATAATATTTATCTATAAACGAAATTTAGACCGTAAAGACCAAAATTCAATATTTTTATTACCTATAACTACTCGTGACAGATGTAAATCATAAGTTTTCTAAATTTAAAAATTGTGTCAGGCATTTTCAATACATAAGATGCTTGCGTAAGGTGTGAGATCCGTGAATTTTTGAATTTAGATTTAAAGCTTTGAATTAGGATTTAAATCAATCAAAATCAAATCAATCTGAATTCGGAGATTTTGATTTCAACGTTTGTGATCTTTTTTAATATTTCAAATATTAAACTCTAAATTAAGACTTTAAACTGAATTGATTGTGATTTAAGTTCGGGATTTAAACTTTAATATTCCAGTCGAAGTTTTAAAGTCTAAATTCAGACTTTAAAGGATGTTCAGATTTAAAAGTTCGAATTCAGATTTTGCACGGGGTTATCACTGGGAGGGGGGGGATTATATCCCCAACTCCTCGGATACCCAAACCCAACAATTCTCGAAAAAATTGAGAAAAACGTAAAAAATTGTTCGGAAAGTTAATACAAGTATTACAAAACGAAGTAAGAAAAAAATTTAATTGAAAAAAAAAACTAGGGAAATGCGGTTGTCGGCGAAAAAAAGGCGAAGAAGTTCAGCTACAAGGTAGAGGATGGCAAAAAATGGGAAGAAAGAAATGCTTTATAAGAAAAAAACACAAATTTTTTAAAAATTTGAAAAAAATTGAAAAAAACTTAAAAAAAAATCGGAAAGTTAATAAAAGTATTATAAACCAGAATAAGAAAAAAAAATTGGCGATATCCTATGTCGACATGAAAATCTAATAAAGTGGTAGAAATCGTGAGAAGAACTCCAAGTGTAACAACAGTTGTTCAGGTTCACCGATTGCACCGCCACATCTTGCAAGAATCATTCAGGATTCAGGCACCCCCGAGACCGGTTTCTACCCTGTTAGGCGTCATCAGTCGGGTTTAGCCTCAATGACTCCTGCAAAATGGGCAACTTAAATCAGTGAACCCGTCGTCCAGCGGCTTTTCTGCAACACTGGCGCCATCTGCTGATTGCAGTTTGAACGCCAGATAGCAAGGCTGCCTAGGACATAGCGGCGTTCGCCAAAAAGTCAAGTAAAGTGGTAGAAATCGTGAGAAGAACTCCAAGTGTAACAACAATTGTTCAGGTTCAGGCGTTGGGATCGGTGAACCTGAACAACTGTTGTTACACTTGCACGATTTCTTCTCACGATTTCTACCACTTTACTTGACTTTTTGGCGAACGCCGCTATGTCCTAGGCAGCCTTGCTACCTGGCGTTCAAACTTCAATCTGCAGATGGCGTCAGTGTTGCAGAAAAGCCGCTGGACGACGGGTTCACTGATTTAAGTTGGCCATTTTGCAGGAGTCATTCAGGCTAAATCCGACTGATGACGCCTAACAGGGTAGAAACCGGTCTCGGGGGTGCCTGAATGATTCTTGCAAGGTGTGGCGGTGGAATCGGTGAACCTGAACAACTGTTGAAAATCTAATGCCACCTTAGGCCGCGTGACGCCTGAATATAGGCAACCACTTATTTGGAAATGGTTGCCTATATTCTGGGGTTAGAAAGAATACGTTTTACACTAACGGACAGCCTGCAAAACACATTTCCGTCACAGATACCGCTTGACGTGCGTTAGATACATTTGTAACGTTTATATTAGAATGTCTAATATAACACCTTACGCATAGCCCTCCGCTCGCTTCACTCGCTAGAAGGGCGCACCGAACAAAATCTGACCGCAACTAACCCAAGGCATGTCAAATCAAAATCAAGAAAAAACTTTTTACAAATATAACCACAAGAAAATTAAAAATGGGATTAAATCCAACCGTGAAAATCAACGCGAGCGAAGCCGCGAGTAAAAGCTATAAGTGTCCTATGTTCTTTAGTATACTCTTGAAAATATCTGTACAAAATTTCATGATAATCAAATCAGTACGAAAACAACATATGTCCCATAAATTAAAAACTCAATAGCAAAAAAAGTCAGTAACCTTTAGCCCCTCTTTGTCTTCCAAAAATACGCATTTATAACCCACAATACGCATACAAATATAGTATTGCCTCAAAATACTGAGTTATTTAAGTATGATATTTTTCATGTCTCCTGGAAAATTTGCATTTTGTGACTTACGTTGTTTTCGAAATGACCGGTTCAGTTGTGGTTGAAGGCTTTTATTTAAGTTTCATTATCGTAGGTTATTGGGTTGTTTTCTTTATCTTGTCTCTAATATTTCTGAATATACTGAACTTAAACTCAGAATTCATAGAGTAAGAATTTGAAAATGTATCTTCTGGGTAAAATATGTTTCGAAAGGCTAACTGAAATATGTTTTAAAAAACTTTGTTGTTGAAGAAATAGTTATTAGGCCCCCCTCATAAGTTTGCATCGATTTCAAATTTTAGACTCATTCGATTCTTCAAAAACGTTGGTGCGGCCAATGCCGGTCCGACATACCAGCCTAACGGGACGCACCTTTACCTCACCTCTCGGCTTGGCCACCCGACTATAGTCGAACGCAGCGACTTCGATAGGTTACGTTCGTACGAATTCTTCAATACTTCTTGCAAAAATCGCGATAAAAATGCTATAGTGTCATAATTACAGTGCTTCTAGTGTCTCTCGCCGTGTTCTTGGATATATATTCCGTGGATTTACCCCGAAAAATAAGGTAAGAAGAAGAAACCTTCGGTTTTTTCGAACCCCGGAGGAATGTTTTGGTGACCTGCTGTAGACGGCCAGTATGGAGGTTCTCATATTGGTTCTTGAAGTCACGGCGTATTAAAAACTTTCGTTTATATTAACCTCTTTTTCGTTCATTCAGCAAAGTTTTGGAAGATTTGGATATATTTTCGTAACTTGTATAAAATTCGAGTACCTACTAGTATTAGAGCCTTTGTAAGACTCGATTTATTTGTTTCAATTTGGGTTAATTTAAGTAGAATTTGTAGTAGGAAAGGTAGTATTTTCTTACTAAAAATAATCCAAACTAAACAAATATAATTATTTAAAAAAAAAACTTGATTCTGCGTTCTGTGTATTTAATACGGCTAAATTGCTATAAGAGAGGGTTTTACAAATTCGACTGCTAGGGCATGTATTTGTAGTACTATAATTTATTACAATTATTATATAATTTACGATTTTTTAAAATCTGTCTAGCGGTATTGATTCGTGTTAATCATTTCTTCAGCGAGGTGGTTAGTAAATCAATTTAAATAATTGTTTTTAATTGTATTTACAACAAATATAAATTATATTTTTATTTAAAAAGCACCCTTTAATAAAGGACATCAACGGGCACTTAAGCGAAGAACCTGAAGTCGGTCGATCTTATGGCGCATCCCTCGAGGACCTCAACAAGCGTATACATAAGAAACCTAAATTGTCACTATTTAATAATAGTTGCAAAACACTAGTGTTCTACTTAACATATATTAACTATCTTAAACGCATTTCAGTGATTGCAGAATAGTTTCAAAATTTAGGGTGTTCGATTTAAAGTAACGAAGTTGAAATTAACTTCTGGTGCAACCGGAAGGCTCAGCCTCTTGAAAATATTTTAGATAAAATGATCAGTTTCTTAGATGTCAAAGACACAGTTTTAAATTTTGGATTTACTGGGTATTTCACAAAAGCGAAGCAACTTAATTTTAAATATTGTTAAATAGGAGACCCCATACTTTCTACCTGAATTGTTTCCTCTATTTGATACCTATGCAACTCTGGATTCGTTTTTCCATCGGATACGGCGTTGTCAAGATATAATTTACTACCCTAAATGTTTTACATTTCTAGAATCGTAAATAATAAGTTACATTTAATTTATTTATTTAGGACTCGGTAAAGAAATTGCAGGCAGCATATATTAATTGAATATAAATTGTATCAAGGTTCTATAAACGCAACTTAAATATGTATGA
The DNA here is from genome assembly GCA_016904865.1 of Pissodes strobi. Classification (NCBI taxonomy): domain Eukaryota; kingdom Metazoa; phylum Arthropoda; class Insecta; order Coleoptera; family Curculionidae; genus Pissodes; species Pissodes strobi. The sequence continues at coordinate 239,765 of MU182906.1, read as the reverse complement.
ACCGGTTGCTAAAATTTCATCTCTAAATTTTGATGTCAAGGCGAAATATCCTTGATTTTTTTAAAGCCACTCAGTATGTTCCTTCCTTAAATATTTTTAAAACCCTTGACGACGTTGCCGTATTGCTTTTTTTTGCTCGAAATATGGTAGAATTCTATTCTACTGATTGTTGGTAATCAAATTAAATAATTGTTTTTAATTGTATTTTACAATAAATATAAATTATTTTTTATTAAAATTAAATGGGCTCTTTAATAGAAGAATTTAATGATGAGAACATCAACGGACACTTAAGCGAAGAACCTGAAGTTGATCTATCGCGCATCCATAGGAGACATCAATAGGCGTATATGCAAGAAACCTAAATTGTCATCTTAAATAGTTGCAAAACACTAGTGCACTACTTAACATTAAGTTTCTTAAAAACATTTCAGTCATTGCAGGAAAATTTTAAAATTTAGGATGTTCCATTTAAAGTAACGAAGTTAAAATTAACTTCTGGTACAACCGGAAGTTCTAGCATCTTGAAAATATTTTAGATCAAAAGATCAATTTTTTGGATGTCAAAGACATAGATTTAAAATTTGGATTTACTGGGTGTTTCACAAAAGCCAAGCAACATAAATTTTACTATTGTTAAATAGGAAACCCTATATTTCTACTTGAATTGGTTCCTTTATTTGATACCTATGCATCCTTGGATTCGTATTTCCATCGGATACGGCGTTGCCAAGATGTAATTTATTATCAGAAATGGGTGAAAGAAATTTAGTAAAATTCTGCCAAGAAGAAAATCTTGTTGCGGCAAATACGTGGCTTAAGTTGCCGAAGCGAAGGCTGTATACCTGGAAGTCCCCTGGAGACACCAACGCGAACATAATTAGAAATCAAATTGATTACATATTAATTAATAAACGTTACCGAAATGGGATAAGGGATATGAAAACATACCCTGGAGCTGATGTCGGATCCGATCACAACCCTGTCATGGGAACAATATACATAAAACTAAAGAAAATCAGGCATCATATTCAACGAAGACCTGATTTTGAAAAACTGAAGAATCCAGAAATCTGTAGAGAAATAACTGAACAACTAAATGTAACAATTAAACAAACAACACCGCAACAAGAACAATCAATCGAAGAATCTTGGAATTTCTTAGAGCACACAATTAACCAAATACAAACAGAAAAACTTAATAAAGAAACAGCAGCAGGAACGAAACCATGGATGAACAATTAAATTCTAAACCTAATGGAAACCCGAAGGAAATATAAGAACATAAACATCGACAAATATAAAGAAAACCAAATCAACATTCAAAAATTCTACTGATATTCATCTACAAGTTGCCGGCTCTTCTTGCTTTCCCTGAGGCATGACTGTTGAAACTAGAAAAGGTTCGACCAATGGCGGCGCTACGCAGCTTGTTATTTCAAAAGACAAAATTCGTGAAATTATGCAATCTGTTCTTAGGGCTGCTACCAAACCTCTATTGGATAAAATTGATGTACTGGAACAAAATATTATGACTCTTCGACAATCAAGCCGCCAGCAGTCAGTGATGACTTAGATGCTTCTAACTCGTCAGTGGGCACTGGCATGCCAGCCGATGTTAGGCCGAACGTCCCCGTATCGTGTAAGACAGGTAAAGGTAATAATAGCACTGAAGCTTGCAACTCCAACAAATTTCAATCCCCTGACAATACACATACAAGGCGATAGGACTCTAGAGTTATTAAAGGAAATCTAGGTATGTAGAATGATGCAGGACTTCAGGCTCCAGAATCCACGATGTGGGTGTATATTAGTCGCTCAACTACAGAAAATAATAATCATCTTAGAATTTTATTGGCCCAATCAGCAGTTTGAGATACAAAAACTAGACTCTAAGGGAACAAACTCCGCTTTTCGTATCAGTTGCTCTCATTACGATACGACTTTCCCAGCTTTATGGACCGAGCAGATGGCCAAGGGGTATTTTCGAGGGTATTTTGGTCAAGCAATTTCGTTTTTTTTTCGGAAGAGCGTCAACTCCAGTAGTGGAGCAGTCTTCCGGTGAGTCTTCCAATGGGAAAAAATACTATATGTCACTTGAACATTAGAAGTGCAAGGTCGACGATGACTGAACTCAGTGTTCTCTTCGACTCTCTATCATTTCCCGATGTTGTTTGTTTGACAGAAACTTGGTTCTCGAATGATGAGATGGACTCTATTGTTTTTGGTAATTATACACTTGCCACTTACTACTACCGCTCCAACTCTTTAGGAGAAGGAGTGGCCGTTTTTGTGAGAGACAGCATTAAGTTTCAGGACGTGGCGTTCAATGTCGACCCGAAACTTTGAGCTTGTTTCTTTAAAAATCTTTTTAGGTGATGAAGTGTTGAATGCTATTACTTCATATCGGCCCCCTGCGGGAAATCTAGTTACCTTTCATTGATTACTTGAGAAAATTCTATCAGAGGGACATCGCTACAAAACGGATTGTTTTATTTATGGAGACTTTAATATTAATTTTGATCAGGATAAACTGAGTTATGTTTCGAGAAATGTAATAAATTTGTTCGCCGCCTATGGCTTTTCAATGTGTGTAAAGGATTTTATTAGAATTCAAGAGAATTGTAAATCGCTTATTGACAATATTTTTACCAATATTTGTTTTTCTCGGATTGCTTCTGTTACTGTTTTTTGTGATTTGTCGGACCATTTTATGCAGCATATTCAGTTGGAAGTTACAAAAAAAATTGTCAATCGCGGCTCATATGTTTATCGCAGAAATTTTAAGAGCGTTTACAATATAAATAATTTCATTGAATCTGTTCGAGCAGAAGACTGGAATGCTTGTCAAAATAATGCTGATGAGATGTTTAGTGTTTTTTTTTTTAATAGATTTAATTTAATAATTTTAAGCTGCATTCCTAAAGTAAAAAAAATATAGATCCAATTTTACGGGAAATAAATGGATTACACCTGAAATTAAGAACACGGGTCAAATTTTAAGAGACATCTATATAACCTATAAAAATTGCAACTGCCAAAAGTCATAAGGAGTATATATCACCTTAAAAAGTAGCGAAGATCGATATATAATGCGAAGCGAAATTACTTTAACAATAGGATTTTAAACGCCGAAAACAAATCAGCGGCTACATGGAGTATCAACAAAAATGAAACCTCGGCTAACAAGTCGAGAGATTTGCCTAGCGAACTGAAAAATGGTATTGTATTAATTAATACTGGAGATATTGCTGAAGAGTTTAATAGATTTTTTTTAGAAACTTCAAAAAACTTGTTTAAAGGCTACCCCACCCCTTCAAATTTAAATTTAACTCCATTTATTGGAGAATCGATGGAGCTGCTCCCGGAGGAGGTTGGTAATACAATTAAGAAAGTTTCCAAAAAGGGATCCAAAAGGTTCGATGATGTACCGTGCTCACTATTGAGTCACGTTACCGAATATATTAAGTGTCTTCTGGCTGTGTTGATTAACAGATCGTTCGAGGATGGCATATTACCATCCTTTTTAAAGCAGGCTATCGCTGTTCCTATTCATAAAAATAAGTCAGTTGAACAGATCTCTAATTATCGTGGCATTTCTCTGCTTTGGGCTTTCTCAAAAATATTGGAGAATCCTTTTTGTGACAACTTGAAATACTTTTTAAATACCAAGCAACTATGAAACCCATCTCAGTTCGGTTTTCAGGTGGGTAAGCCTACAGAAGATGCTTTGTTCGAGCTATTAAGGTATGTATTGTCAAATTTGGACAACAAAACTGAGACTATATGTCTAAATTTCGACTTTTGACACAATCCGACATGATTTGTTGATTCTCAAATTGAAATCATATGGGATAACAGCTAAGCCATGGTCTTGATTAAAATCATACCTTGATTTTAGAAAACAAAAAGTAAGGGTCAACTTCTCCAATAATTCTAGAATTTAATCGCAGCCTCAAGTTTTGGATTTGGAAGTTCCTCAGGGAAGTACTTTGCGGCCGATCTTATTTGTACTCTTTATAAATGACCTAATAGATTGCTTTCCCGACGGCTATGTTTCTTAATTTGCGGATGACATTAATATAAAAATTTTCGCTAAAAATGATAAAGACCTTTCTGCCAACGCGAGTATTTGCGCGGAGGCATTGAGTGACTACTATAAGCGGACCTTTTTTTCTTTGAATGTGTCCAAAACGGACATGGTCTGGTTTACGTCGGGCATAATTAATCGTAGCCTGTGTGTTTACACCAATGGAACAACTATACACTAAAAAACCAGTGACAAGATCTTTGGAATTACACTTGGATGCTTCTTAGATGGGTGAATCACATCGAGTGCATCTGTAAGAATCTCACAACAAAAAATTGTGATTTGTTTAAAATCAGAAACTTCGTTTCCATTGATTTTCTTAAAACATACTACTATGCACACATTTATTCAAGAATGAATTACTTCATTATATTATGTTGGTGTGGCTCACCACTGATTGACAGTGTTCTGATTCTTCAGAACAGCATCATAAGAACAATGCTTTTCAAGTCTCTATTGCATTTGTGTAGGAGCCTAATTAAGGAATTGCAAATCTTAACCGTTATTTCAGTGTATATTATTTCGTGTGTGGTACAGGGTCATTTTTTATATTTTGCCACCCCCCTTAACTTTTTTGTGCCACTGTTTAGAAAAAGGATGTAATGCTGGAGAAGTAGTTCTCAGAAAACATATTTTTGTCTATACAGGGTGTTGCAAAAAGTGCAAAAAACTAAAAATATATATTTTTTTAAATGGGACACCCTGTATATTTTTCCCCAGGACGAAATATCTTTATTCTCCGATTACAAAAATATATAATTTGTCTACATTTGCTTAAGCCATTTCCGAGCTATTTGCCTTTAAAAGTTGACAAAGCATGAATTCAAACCAATCGAAGTAGCCTTGCTCGCCATTAAGAAAAATATGAAATGTGTCAAAATAGCCGTGAATGACAGTGACAAAAACAGCTATTATGTCAAATTATTGGCTCTATTTTTTATGTAGGTTCCCTAACTGGCGAAAGATATTTACAATTTTTAAATCAGGAAACAGAGATTCTCTTGGTATGCTTCCAATTCGCCATTCTGATCAAATAATAGGAGACGAACCGTCCACAGGCCACCGAACAGCCCAGATCTAACGCCCTTAAATGTGTTTTTGTGGGGATATTTAAAAACAAAGTATATGCTCAGAGAAGTGCCATTATTGAAGAGCTCAGAGATACCCATACAAAGAAACGAATTTGTAGCACCCTGTATAATAATAAAAAATTATTAAAACAATTATTTATTTTATCTAAATCAACTTTTAAAGTAGACAAATTATATATTTTTGTAATCGGAGAACAAAGATCTTTCGTCCTGAGGAGAAATATATTTAAAAAATATATTTTTTTTTGTTTTTCATACTTTTTGCAACACCCTGTATAGACAAACAAATGTTTTCTGAGAACTACTTCTCAAGCACTACAACTTTCCTATTACATATTTTTTCTACACAGTGGCACAAAAGAGTTAAAGGGAGTAGGAAAATATAAAAAATGACCCTGTACATGTTAGGAAAATCCACATTTATCTACACATTTTTCTGACAGAGCGATCAATTATAATAATAATTTACGTCACACCTCTAATCTCCTCTTGCTTCAACATAACTTAGAATTAGTGGCGAACAGCGTCACAGTTTTACCTCTAAAAATCTATAATCATTTACCCCTTAAACTGAAAATAAAAAGCATTCCAGTCTTCAAACAAAAAGTAAGAGATATGTTACTTGGACACAGCTTTTATAGCTTAAAAGAGTACCTTGAATGTGAAAACTTGTTTTAGCTGTTATCTATTTTTTAGTATGCTGTTACTTCTCTTTATTTAGATTTAGCGATAATATGTATTGGTTTATGGCACTTGGGTATCTCACTCGCTATTCAAACGTTTGCCCCACGTGTTGTACATGTCAAGGAAATAAAGAGTTAAAAAAAAACAACCTAAATATATCAAGGCGAAATATCCTTGATTTTTTCAAAGCCATCCGTACGCGTCGCCGCATTACGTTTTTTGCTCAAAATATGGTAGAATTCCAAACTTAAATTTTGAAATATCAAAACACGGTGATTTATCTACGAAGCTTCAAATTTCTACAAAATTATCGATTACTTTTATTTCAAGTATTATATTATTCCCGATTTATTTATCGTAATATTTGTTTTAAAGTTTGTCAAGTGGTATTGATTCATGTTACTCATTTCTTCCGCGGAGTTGTTAGTAATCAAATTAAATAATTGTTTTTAATTGTGTTTTACAATAAATAGGAACTATTTTTTATTAAAAGAAAAAGCGCTCTTTAAAAGTGGGTTTTAATGATGAGGACACCAACGAGCACTTAAGCGAAGAACCTGAAGTCAATCGATCCTATCGCGCATTCCTAGAGGACATCAATGCGCGTATACATAAGAAACCCAAATTGCCACTATTTAATAATAGTTGCAAAACACTAGTGTTCTACTTAATATAAATTAGGTTTCTTAAAAATGTTTCGGCGATTGGAGGATAGTTTAGAACCAAAAATTTAAAAATTTAGTGTGTTCCATTTAAAGTAGGAACGTAAACCCAGCATCCAGTATGTCAAAGACCGAGATTTAAAAATTTGGATTTACTGGGTGTTTCACAAAAGCGAAGCAACATAAATTTAACTATCGTTAAGTAGGAAAGCCTATACTTTCTACTTCTATCATTAAATAGGAAACGCTATACTTTCTACTTTAGTTGGTTTCTCTATTTGATACCTATACAACCCTGGATTAGGACTTTTCGAATTTTAGGACTGAAAAGTTATTATTAAGTACCTTGGCTTTTACAAAAAAAATAATTGCACTAGAAAGAAAGTGTCTTATAGAGTAGTTTAAACCTAAAAATTGTTGAATGCACGACATTTAAGCTGAAAAGAGCCACAAAAATTTTAGTTTTGAAGTTAAATTGACATAGAACAACTAAACGTACACTAAGGACAAAAGGACATTTTAAGAGCCGACAATGCGAAGGTCTTAGTGCATGGTTGCCAAACGTTGCATATTTCCTTAGCACAAAGTAATTACTTACCGTGGACGGCTATGCACGAAGTAAAATATTTGACGAATACATACTACAACCCATTCAAGCAAATAGTATATTCCAATAGGAAAATAAATCGGTTAAGTCAGGAATAAATGTGGCAAGTTACAGCACTCTACATGTGTCAGAATCAGTTAGCTCTGCATAAGCAATAAACTGTTTACCCTGTTGCATAAAGAAACATATTATGACGTGTTTCTAATCAGATTATCTTTAAATAAGTAATAATTTAAACGATAAAATATGATTTTTTTAAAAAAAGACTTGATTTGCTTACATAAAATGCAGTGTTTACAATGATTTGATTATATTGAAGATATGCTACCTAGGTGTGTGTGCAAATAAGAGCTACGTTCCAATTTGTTTTCTTAAATCGGGTATTTTACAGAAAAATAATGGTTTATCCAAAAGTTTTTCTGACAGTGCTTCAGAGAGGGCCACCTTTCCATTGTATATTCAGAAATGTTCAAATTCGTACTTAATATCGACATTAAATTAACATAGAAATCACAGACCTAGGAAAACAAGCAGCCCAATGTTTAATTTATAAAACTCCTGGAAAGGCAAATCATTCTAATTGAAATTGGGAATCCTTGTGTTGTCAGAGTGCTATAATAGAAATAAGGGAGGAAACTCTAATAGAATTTTCAGATTCAGTGTCTACAAGATTTAATAATAAATACATAATTATATTGTGAAGGAAACTGAACAGTAATTTTTAATTAAAGGAGTCGCTAGGAGCTATTGGAATTTCAAATAAATATAATTTTGCTAGCTCTGTGGGATTTTGCACGATATTGGCAACAAATAATATGCAAGTCTGGCTATGGTGCAGTTATGATAAACACAAGGCGGAACAACGTTGGATCATGTTCAAACGTGATCAATTGGAACTCCTTTTTTTCTAGGTCTGTGACAAAAACCAATTCCAAATAAAACTTATGAGGTTTTTTATTTATTAAGAGTTAAATGTATGTTATGTTTTGAAATACTCTGTATATTTCGGTAATATTTTTAAAATGGCGACCTTTAATACTCAATAATATTTTGTATAGCATGATATTGTAAACTAGAAAGCGTAATAACAAAAGAACACTCAGTCTAATGTTTGAACTTGATACTTGACATTGAAGGATCAAATATTATGAGTATTATCTAAAAATGTTTTAAAAACAATCAGTCAAATATCAACAAAATTTAGTATAAAAGAACGGGCCAATCAAGTAGACGACAACTTATCTGGTTGAGTAGTTCCCTTTTAATTAAGGCAAAACGCTCCTCTTGTAAGCTCAAACCCTCCCGATCCTGATGATCTGGTTAAGTAGTTCCCTTTTAATTAAGGCCAAACGCTTTTCTGGTGACCAGGATCAAACCTCCCGACCTTGACTATCTAGTTAAGTAGTTCCCTTTTAATTAAGGCCAAACGCTTTTCTGGTAACCAAGGTCAACCTCCCGATCTTGACTTTCTGGTTAAGTAGTTCCCTTTTAACTAGGGCCAAACGCTTCTCTGGGAATCAAGATCAAACCTCCCCTAAAGTTTCGTCAGTGTAAAAGTAAAGTGTAAAAGTAACGTAAAACTTAAAGTACAAAGTAAAGTGAGCCATAGATAAAAGTGAAACCTAATTAAAGCATACCAATATAACTGAAACGAATCAAAAAGCTCATAACAATTTAAACTAAAAGTAAACTCAAGGGAGCCGAATAGGTCGAGTCCGGTCAGTCCTCATCGAATGGTCATGCGTTCTACGCTATTCTAGTGAATTGTATTCAAACATGGTCGTCATTCTAAGTGCATTCCTTCCTGTATCTGAAGACCAATATACGTACAGTTATTTCGAATTAAGCGAGTCGTTATTCCATCTGATCTACAACCCCCAGCTCAAGGAGGAACGCCGTCAGTAATCCCACTCAGCAGCAAGCATCTGGGAAGCGCCCAAAATCCTCTTTGACAATATAATGAATTAAAAAAAAAGAAAATGCGATGTTGCGAGATCTATCCAAAACTGACAGGGATTTTGTTATTTTGTTAGATGGAATATGTGTATATTTTTTAGATAGGTACCCTAGACCTATATCTATCTAACTCTTGTAATATTTGGAAAATTTAGTACTACAGAAAAAGATACGAAAACAGAGCTGCTTTATTTTCTATTAAACCAAAATGTGTACAAACGACCCTAACAGAAAATGTAATAAAAAAAATTGAACTACATAAGATCCCGATAACCTTACCGTAATGTTTTTTTTTTCATTTTATTCATATTCAGTAGTATGTTAACTAAAGAAATAATTATTATAACTAAACCTATCAAGGCTTTCATTTTGATTCATGAAAACCACATTAGGTGCGAAAACTAGTTTTCTCGAAGATAAGAGTACTATACTTACAACGCATTTTCGTGATGGTTAGTTAAAAGAAAACGCCCAGTATTTCACATTTCACCGTAGGTACCAATAAGTAACTATCCTAATGTTGAAAATTAAAGTATTTGAAAAGGTTCCATCACGTTCGATGGCGATAATACGGTTCTTTGCTCTTAAATAAGTATATATATCGGCTTGGTGCATTACCTCCTAATACCTCACGCGTGACGTCATCAAATCTAGGCAAAAGTTGTTTACAGGGGTATATTTAAATGTGCAATTCCTTTTTAAATTTCACAGTTAAGTAAACATTTTATGTGCAAAAATCTCGAAAAAAAATTTTTAAATCAAAAACTAAATTGCAATTACTCTCCTTTCTCTGCATACATAAATAATATTTAAAGCTTCCGGTTAAAACAAGGCTGCGAGTCATGAACTCAGTTCTTCTCACTCGTTTTTTTTTAAGGAAAATTAAAATTCAAAGCAAAATCCTTTGAATATTCAGGTTATCAAAATAGGTAGGTGGTAAAATGTCACTAAAAGTATAAAGGTGTCATGATAGATAATGGTAATGTCAAATTTGTTAGTGTGATTTCTCGATCCCAAGGTTCCCGCAATATTTAAATGGAAATTGGTTACCCGTGATATTTGGATGAAGTTTGGGTAGGTATTAGGTTTGTTTTAGCAGCGATTTCAAACGGTTTCAAACCATCCGGAGTTTGCGCATAACGATATAAGCTATGCGCAAACTCCGTACGGTTTGGAACCGTTTGAAATCGCTGCTAGAACAAAACTATATTATTAGGGATGTCCTAGTCATAATTTTTGAACATGGGCACAACCTTGTATATATGACCGGCGAGCCGGTGTTAACTGTCAAAAATTGGGATCTAATATCCAAGGGCATACTAACTATAGTCAAAAGCGGTCTTATCGTGCGGGTCCAAAGGTCACATTTTTCATTAAATGTCATTCCTTTGACAGATTTTACACGCAAAATCTGCCAAGAATGAAGTTTTTACTGAAAATTGTGACCTTTGGACCCGCACGATAAAATCGGTTTTGACAATATGACAGATCTTGATGTTGGTGATATCGATTTCTAGTAAGTCGACCAAGGTAAATCGAAAAATATCAACCATTTTGATACCTGCCAAAATTCTGCCAAACGACAGTACTCATCTTTTTCAGTTTTTGATATTTTATGATGTCATTTGACCTTTTTGACTTGTATGAAAATTGATACAAAATACATCGAAGACGGCAAGCTGGGACTCGGAATTCTAGTCGTCCAGGGTGGCAATCAACGTTTAATACTGAAGTACACGCGACAAAATAATTAACACTTTTACTGGGCTCCCATTCAATGGTAATCTCATGCCAAAGGGTTTGACTAGATGTTATGACGTCACTGCAATTTTAATTTGAATCAGTAGATCTTTCTGTAGGCTGTAGGAGGTATTGAGGTACTGCCTGGTACAATTATATATTAGAGCAGCCGTTATCGTCAAATTCTCAAACTAATGGTTTGATACAAAATACATCGAAGACGGAAAGCTGGGACTCGGAATTTTTGTCATCCAGTGTGACAATCACCGTTTAATACTGAAGTACACGCGACAAAATAATTAATTAATACTTCTACTGGGCTCCCATTCAATGGTAATCTTATGGCAAAGGGTTTGACTAGATGTTATGACGTCACTACAATTATTAATTTGATTCGGTAGATCTTTCTGTAGGCCGTAGGAGGTATTGAGGTACTGCCTGGTGGCGCAGTCAGTTACACTGAGTTCGAATCTCCGCCCGAGTATAATACTTTGAAAAAAAAAAGTGTGTGCTCTGAAATTTTGAGAGCCACAGGCCAGTACAAAATGTATTTGCACCGGGCAATATCATGCCACGCGTTGTTCGCCTGAAACCGGACACCTTATTTTTCAAATATTTCTGGTGACATATTCCAGTTGACAAATTCGCACGAAAAATCACACACATTTCTTACCACCCATTCTTCAACTAAATTCGCTTTATAAATGAATCAGGTACAACCAATGGTGTTTTTACTTCAATCAGGGTCTAGAACTTGCTTTATATTATTCCATGATAGAGACCATCAGGGTGCATTTTGTTTCCTTCGCCTATCAACAGTCCTAGATTGATGACCAACCTTAAAAGACTGAGTTGGGGTTTGGATCCAGTTTTAATCATTAATCATCTCCTTCCTGTTGATGCTCACATGGCTTGCGAAACGCACGTCGAGTGCAGAAATTAGTTTGGGTTCGTTCTAGTTTGGACAAAAAATTTGAAGTAAAACTTCTTTACGCACGGTGAAGCAAGTTCCTTTCATGCGAGTTGCTATGTAACGAAAATATGCAACGCTACGTAGTCGAGTTAGTAGTGGAGATCGCTCGAGTCGTGAACGCGCTTCAATGCAACGTTCGTTACAGGCAGAAGTTTCACTTCAGCAGAGTGTTATAAGATTGCAAGTTAATTTTTTTTACAAATTAATGTTTTGTGTTTGTCGAATACTATATTTAAAATCAGTTTCGATAGCAAATTGTTGTTATCGGAAAAAGGGACGGGTATAAGTCGACTTGTTGCAATCTCGTGAATGTGTGCGGGGCAGAAGACCGAAAGGCGCCCCGGCAGTGTTGTCAAAATGATTCGAATGTCTTTAGGTTTGGGTTAGCTTTGATTTTCGTTTTCTAGTTTAGGTGAGTTGGTTTTGGCTATTAAGCTTAATGAGCAAACTCTAGGAAGCGTCTATATTGCTAGTTAAAAACTTTGCGTGCTGTTCTTAAAACTAAAAATTCACGAGATAAAAGCACGATTTCTCGGCAGCCTTGTGAGACTTAGTCAAGTATCCTTGGGATTGAGTCGTTCTAAGCATCATTTGCGAAAATTTGTACTTCATTAATGAAAAACCGTTGCTAACCAATCGTATGATGAATAAAGTTTAGAGCTCTCCCACAATTAGTAATCTATACCGTTCGATAGTCGACTGATGACTACCGTCGACTTCCTCTCCTACCTGATCTAAACACCATGGATAAGGCGTAAGGCCACTGTACCTTAAAGGTATTAAATTACGGGAGTTCCCACCATTGTTTGGTTTTGAAGAAATACATGGGTGATTCGTATCGAGGTCAACAATAAGTTTATCGTGGCTCGAAGCAGGTTATTTTTGGTAAATGACTACTACTTATGATATTCAGGGTTGACAAGGAATTTTGCTTTAATTTATAGATATTAGCTTGAAGATTGAAGTAGGAATATAACCAAAATGAATAAAGAATTGAAAACAAAAGGGCATTTTCTTCTAAATGTAGTGTAAAGTTTCACGGAAGATCCAGGTACATTTTTTAATAAAAATGTATAAATGTACCGTACCTATACCTAAGTGTCTCAAAATATCCACAAGATCATCTGATCCAATCCCACTGGACTTTTTTCTGAAGAATTTAACTCGTTAGTCCTGAAATTTGAAGCTTAAAATGTTCATAGCCCGTGTATTGGAAATTCCTAAAATGACCCAAGCATTTAAAATGGAACCATTCTAATGATACCGCCATTAGTATTCTCTGTAAACCCGACGATGTCGAGGATATACCAAATAGTGGCTAGTGTTAACTGTTTAACGACGGCACCGTGAATCTTAAATCCTTCGATTTGAATATATTTATTGTTTTAGAAATTTCTTTAACCCGATCGACGATGAAAAGAATGGAAGTACTCTTTCCGGTTTCTTGACCTCATGACCAGACCATATATAAACTATTTTTTACTGGAACTGTTTAAATTGTGAGAAATACAAAGCTAACATTATTGAAAATAGAAACGGGTCAAATTTGTGCCAGTCCAAATATTTAATCACAAATATGTTGTGGTTCGTTAGGAATCTTCCGTAATTTTATTATCTATAACTTAACTAGGGCTAAAAAAGATGCTCTTATTTTTCATCATTGTTTGCATAATTTATTGCCTCTAGGAAATTATTATTTTTACAAATGCACACATGGTATTTGGAAGTTTAATTAGTCAATTAAATATGTCAAAAAAATTTAAGAATTATTTAATCTTTAAACTGTGAACAGGCTTCAAAGTCTGAATTTAAGCTGTGAAGTCGGAATTCGAACATTAAAGTTTAAATTTATAGTTTGAATTCTAAATTCAGATATTAAGTCTTAATTTGTTTCAACTATAATTTAAATAAAATCAGAAATGTCGAGAAAATCATGGCTGAATTAAAAATTATAAAGTCTAAACTAAAATATAAAAGTCAGAGTGCAAAGATCAGTCAATTCAAACCTTAATCCCTGAATTCAGCTCAAACTAGAATATAGTTTGAATTAGGTATCTTTTGAACTGGAAATTTAAAGTATGACCTTTAAGCTTAAGATTTGAACTCAGACTTTAAAGCCTATATCTAGAGTTCAGTCTAAATTTATCTATTTTTTATTTTAAACTAAAGCCTAAATTCAGGCTTTAAACTCTGAGGCATGTTAGAGTTTGGATTCAAAGCTCAAAATCGATATTCGTAAATTAATTCCGAATTCAGTTAATTCAAACTTTGGGCTTGAACTCAGAACTTAAGGTAAAAACATTGTAGTTCTGAATACAAAATGTAAAGTTTTAATTCAGACTTCAAATTGTGAATTGATAGTTTGAAGCCTGAATAAAGTTGAATGCAAATTCAACCTCTTTTGAATTTAAATTTGAAAGCCTGGCCTTGAGGTTAAAGTCTGAACGCAGACTTTGAAGTTTGAATTCAGGGTTCTAGTTCTAGTTCTAACTGAATTTTATTTTGGGTTAGTTTGGTCTTTTTAATTCAAATTTTAAACTATTGACTGTCAACTTTTACCTTTACTCGGATTCAGCCTTCTTTAATCCAAACTTTAAGATCTCAATTTTAAGGTCTTAGTCAAATTTTCATAAGCCAATTCGAATCTCGAAATTCAGATTTTAAATTAGTAGTTTAGCCTTTAAGCTGTTGCATTCAAACTTTATACCTCGTATTTAAAGTTTTCTGAATATAGCCCTTTTTGAATTAGAACTGTAAAGCTTAGATTAGAGATTTCGAAGTATATATTCAAGGAGAAAAATTGGAACTTAAATTTTAATCTATGAATTATTTTATCTTTAACCTGTGGATAGGCTTCAAATTCTGAATTTAAGCTCTAAAGTTTGAATTTGAACGTTAAAGTTTAAATTCATATTTTAAAAACCTGAATTCAGATATAAAGTCTGAATTTATTTCAACTATAAATTGGATAAAATTTTAAATGTTGCAAAAATCATGGCTGAATAAAATTTTTTATTCAGTCAATTCAAACTTTTTAATTATTGAATCGGCTGAATTTAGAATTTTGAACTGGAAATTGCAACTTGAGGTTTAAGATTTGAACTCAGACTTTAAAGCTAGAGCTCAGTCTGAATTTATCCTTTTTTTATTTTAAACTAAAATTTAAATTCAGGCTTTAATCGCTGATGAATATTACAGTTTGAATTCAAAGTTTAAAATCGAAATTCGGAGATTGAGTCTGAATTCAGAACTTGAAATATGACATGGTAAAAACATTGTGGTTCTGAATACAAAATTTAAAGGTAGAGTTAAGCCTTCAAACCGTAAAACTTTAAAGGCTGAATAAAGTTTAATGTAAATTCAGCTTCTTTTTAAATTTAAAATTGAAAGTTTGGGCTTGAGGATAAGGAAGTTTGAATTCAGAGTTCTAGCTGAATTCGTTCTTCTTAATTCAAATTTTAAACTATTGACCTCAGATTTTTACCTTTACTCGGAATCCAGCCTTTTTTAATCCAAATTTTAATTTGAAAATCAGTCTGAATACACAGTGTGATTGTAGTTCTGAAAACAAAATTTAAAGTTTGAATTCAGCCTTCAAAGTGTGAATTTATACTTTAAAGCCTGAATAAAGTTTAATGTAAATTGAACCATTTTTTAATTTAAATTTGAAAATCTGACCCTTTAAGTAAAGTCTGAATGCAGGCTTTGGAGCTTGACTTTAGAGTTCTAACTGGATCTGGCCTTCTTCTTAATTCAAATATTAAACTATTGTCTTCAGACTTTTATGTTTGCTCGGAATTCAGACCCTTTTCATCCAAACTTTAAGATCTGAATTTGGAAATCAGTCTGAATACTATTTACAAGTGCACACATGGTACTTTAATTCAATTATTCAATTCAACTTTAATTACTAAATTCAATCTTCAATTTGAAGTCATACTCTCAGTTCTCAATTTAGCCTGCAACCTTTTGAATGCATATAATTGTAAGCTTCAAAGTTTAGTCTGAGTTTAGTTTTTTTTTTAATTCAAACTTTAAGTTGAAATTTAAGATAAGAAAATTAATTCAGAGTTTAAAATCTGAATTCAAACTTCAATATATGAATTCGGACTTTCTAAAATCCGAATTCAAACTTTTAAAACTGAACATCCTTTAAAGTCTGAATTTAGGCTTTAAAACTACAACTGGAATATAAAAGTTTAAATCCCGAATTTAAATAAAAATCAATTCAGTGTAAAGTCTTAATTCAAAGATTAATATCTGAAATATATAAAAAAAAACGCAAATGTTGTATTTAAAGTCTCTGAATTCAGATTGATTTGAAAAGGGCAAAAAAAATTATTTAATTCAAAGCTTAAAATCTAAATTACAAAATTAAGTAAGAGATGAAAGGTCGTACTGAAATTTTCATAAGCCAATTCTAATATCGGAATTCAAATTTTGAATTCGCAGTTTAGCCTTTAAACTATTACATTCATACTTTAAACCTCGTATTCAAAGTTTTCTGAGTTTAGGACTTTAAAGCCTTGGATTTAGAGATTTCAAAGTCGATATTCAAGTAGAAAAACCTTAAATTGTAATCTATGAATTTTTAAACTGTGAACAGACCTCAAAGTCTGAACTTAAGCTATGAAGCCGGAATTTGAAGATTAAAGTTTAAATTTATAGTTTAAACTTCTGAATTCACATCTTAAGTCTGAATTTAGTTCAACTATAATTTAGATAAAATCTGAAATGTTGAAAAAAATCATGGCTGAATTGAAACTTAAAAATCAAAACTAAAAATTAAAAGTCAGAGCACAAAGATGAATCAATTTAAACTTTAATCCCTGACTTCAACTGAATTTAGAATTTAGTTCGAATTAGGTATCTTTTGAACTGAAAGTTTAAAGAATGGCCTTGAAGATTAAGTTTTGAACTCGGACTTTAAAGCCTTAATCTGAGTTTAGTCTGAATTTATCATTTTTTGATTTTAATTTAGAGTCTTAATTCAGGCTTTAAACGTTGAGGAATATTGCAGTTTGAATTCGAGTTTAAAATCGGAATTCGGAGATTAAGTCTGAATTCAGTTAATTCAAACGTTAGGCCTGAATTCAGATATTAAAATATGAAATGGTAAAAACATTGTAGTTCTGAATACAAAATTTAAAGTTTGAATTAAGCCTTCAAACCCTGAATTCATACTTTAAAGCCTGAATAAAGTTTAATGTAAATTTAGCCTCTTTTAAATTTAAATTCGAAAGTGTGGGCTTGAATATAAAATCTGAACACAGACTTTGAAGCTTGAATTCAGGGTTTTAGCTGAATTCAGTCTTCCCTTTAATTCAAATTTTAAACTATGGACGTCAGACTTTTATTTTTACTCGGAATTCACCCTTTTTTAAACCAAACTATATCTCAATTTGAAAATCTGCCTGAATACATAGTTTAATTGGCACAAATTTGAATACAAATCTTAAATAAAGTTTGATGCAAATTCAACCTCTTTTGAAATTAAATTTGGAAGTCTGAACTTGAGGATAAAGTCTGAACGCAAAGTTTGAAGCTTGAATTCAGAGTTCTAGCTGAACTGGGTCTTCTTCTTAATTCAAATCTTAAACTATTGGCCTCAGACTTTTATGTTTACTCGGAATTCAGCCTTTTTAAACCGAAACTTTAAGATTTTAATTTGGAAATCAGTCTAAATACATAGTTTAATGTCTGGATGAATTTAGAGTGCAGAATGATAAAAAAATCGAGGTCTCTCTATGCTTCCGTAATTTTCAATTTGGCTTTATTACGGGATTGATCAGAACCAGTTCTTCGCTAAATTTTCTTCAACTGAAGGTACGTTGGGACTTTTACTTGATGGAAATTCGTTACACATACAGCGTTCCGTTGAAGTATTTCGATCAGATCGCCTGAGTCCACTGATTTTTGTCCTAGGGAATTTGACACCGGTTTATCAGGAGTTTTTTTTTGATAACCAGTATAATGAGGAGAAAATCAATGCCAACCTACTGTAGTAATGTTTACTCGTGTAAGAACAGTGGCTGGAATTTTGATTTAATAGTACCTTAACTTTTAGTGTAAATTGGCATGCTATAATTAAATATTAATTTGTTCAGCTACAATAGGAACAATTTATATTTGATCTGTTCTGTTTTTTTCTTATAAACTATTGTAGATATTTAAAATGTCATTCCTGCTAACTAGTAGTAATAATAATTATATAAATCGGTCACAGTGTAATAACAATTTATGCAATAAAGTAAAAAAACTTACGAATGAAAGGCAATTTTGTTCGGTTACATCACGAGCGGAGCTTATTTCTCAAGTAATTTAATTCTCATATTAATAATTAAAAGCCGCATAGAAAATGAATCAGTCTATTTAGCGAACGACATTTCGAATACATAAATTCTTCAGAGCTAGTTGCGAAGCTAACGCTTCGATGTCTGTAAACACCGAAAAAAAAATAATAAAGAACCTTATAAATTTTTGTAATGTGACTGGAAAGCGGTCAATACCTAGATGAGAATTTTGTCAATGATTCTTGTTCCGAGAAAGTTCATTGATTTAAAATTGTCGACCGGTCTTCACAACATATTATATCCTTCTATGAGTAATAGTATTTACAAGACCTCATTTCCCTCGAAGCGTATATACGCAACAGATTGGCGTATATCTTGCAATACTTTTTGCATTCCTTAAGATTACGAACTGTAACAACCGAGGATAGTAAATCTTGTATATCGCTCGTTATTAGCAAATTATTTTGTTTATAACAATTGGAGGGAATAAATACAGTATTTATTTTTATTTGACGAGATGCCGCGATCATGTGGAACACAAATAACACGAGGTCTAAAATTATGAGAGCCATGCACATTTTTATGCAAATTTATGAATTCTTTCGAACGGTGAAACTGGTTTTCAAGCAATAGACAAGCCTTGGATTTTATATGAGCATTTTTGCTTATTCATTAATGTTTGTTAAATTGTTAACTTATAGTAGAAAAAAATTCACAGTACCAAATCCAACGCATCTTTGTAGATCTGAAACTTAGTGGAACGTTGTATTTATTCCATTTGCTTCGGTTTTATAGATCTAGATCTTCTTTTTGAAAACTTCTACTTTAAGAGACACTAAAACTATTATGCAATTTTAATTTTAAGAAATTATACAAGATATGTTTGAAAGTGCAAAATGACATAGTGATAACCTAACTGTGAGTTGAAAATTTCGCCCTATTAAATGAGCGAGTCCTATTTATAAAAATGAGGCTAACTATAAGGATTATATGTTTGTTTATTATCGCTCTATATATTTTTTCGCTTCACTTTTTCAAATATTATTTTATCTACTCGTATTTAGCCTCTCCACAAAGTGGTTTCTATATTTTTTCTTAAATGAATTCTGTTTAGAACCGCCCTATATAAACGTCACTATTATTTGGTTCTATATCAACATTCTCTAATTTTTGAATGAAGCCAGTTTGGGAACGCGGTGTATAAACATCGCTATGAGAAGTATTTGCTTAAATAAGAAAGCTCTATATTTCTTCCACCTCATTATTTAATTTCAGTTATTTCTTTTCTAGACTAGAATTTTACTTTGGAGCCTTAGATGATTTTTAGTCTGCTCATAAAGTGGCACCTCTAATTTTTTTAGTAAATTCGGTTTTGGAACACTGTTTGTAAATATCGCTATGAGGATTATTTGCTTAAATATGAAAGTACTATATTTCTTCCACCTCATTCTTTCAAATATTTATTGTGTAGTGTTTGGCCTTTGGAGCCATAGATGACTTTTAGTGTCCCCCTAAAGTGGCTTCTCTAATTTGTTGAGTAAATTCGGTTTAGGGCTACTGTGCATAAACATCGCTATGAGGACCATTTGCTAATATATCAGGGTTCTAGAGTTTTTCCACCCCATTTTTTCAAATATAAATAATATTTCTTTTGCAAATTAGCATTTTGCCTTTGTAACTTAAGATGATTTTTAGTCTGCCCATTAGACTTCTCTAATTTTTTCGAATATTTGTTTTGCAAGTTATCATTTGGCCTTTGCAGCCTTAGATGACTTTTAGGCTGCCTATAAAGT
Organism: Pissodes strobi; assembly: GCA_016904865.1. NCBI lineage: Eukaryota > Metazoa > Arthropoda > Insecta > Coleoptera > Curculionidae > Pissodes > Pissodes strobi. The sequence continues at coordinate 219,876 of MU182906.1, read as the reverse complement.
GTCTTCTCTAATTTTTTGAATACATTCGGTTTGGGGACACTGTGGATAAACATCACTATGAAAATTATTTGCTTATATATAAACGTTCTAGATTTCTTCCGCCCTTTTTTTTCAAATATTTCTTTTGCAATTTAGTATTTTGCCTTTGTAGCTTAAGATGATTTTTAATTTGCCCATGAGGTGACTTCTCAAATTTTTTGCGTATATTCTGTTTAGTAACGCCATGTATAAACATCGCTATAAGGATTATTTGCTTACTATGAAAGTTCTATATTTATAATTTTTTCAAATATTTGTTTTATATTATTTTACTTTTGGAGCTTTAGATGATTTTCAGTCCTCCCACAATGTGGCGTGTCATGTATAAACATCACTGCTTATATACTAACGTTCTAGACGTCCATTTTTTCAAATATTGATTTTGCAAATTGGGATTTTGTCTTTAGAGGCTTGGAAGATTGTTAGTGTCTCCATAAAGTGGCTTCTCCAATTTTTTGAGTAAACTCGGTTTAGGGACACCGTGTATAAACATCGCTATGAGGATTATTTGCTTAAATATGAAAGTTCTATATTTCTTTCACCTCATTTTTTCAGATATTTGTTTTGTATTATTTTACCTTTAGAGCCTTAGATGATTTTTAGCCTCCCCACAAAGTCGCTTCTCTAAATTTTTGAGTTGGTTTAGGGACAAGGGACATGATGTATAAACATCGCTATGAAGATTATTTGCTAATATATAAACATTCTAGATTTCTTCTGTACAATTTTTTAAAATATTTGTTTTGCAAATTAGCATTTTGCCTTTGGAGCCTAAGATGATTTTTAGTCTGCCCATGAGGCGACTTCTCTAATTTTTTGAGTAATGAGTGTTTAAGGACACCGTGTATAAACATCGCTATGAAGATTATTTAGTTATATATTAAAGCTTCAGATTTCTACCGCCTCATTCTTTCAAATATTGGTTTTGCAAATTAGCCTTTTGCCTTTAGAGCCTTAGATGATTGTTAGTCTCCCCTGTTCAGGGGCTCCGTTATAAACATCGCTATGAGGATTATTAAATTTCTTTAACTATGAAGTTCTATATTTCTTTTACCTAATTTTTTCAAATATTTGTTTTGTTAACCTTTGGAGCCTTAGATGATTTTTAGTCTCCAGGTGATGATGATGTGAGATTTGAGCAATCACTCGGTGCTAAAGAAGAAGTTGGACGTGCTAGAACATCTTTTGCGTCTCCATTCGTAAAGTTACAACTCGTGTTTTTAATGTGGAAGAAATTGGTCCGCCGATTGTTCAAACAAAAGCTCATCAAATAATTGGCAATTGCTAAAAGACAAATTGGAGCACTAACTGCAGCTGAAAGAAGGTCAACAATGATAGTAATCTATGGCATGACGACTGGTGGCAGTTTCATACCGCCAATGCTAATATTTTTCCGTAAAATGTGCGGTGTTTACATTATGTGCACATGTGTTGCAGCTGATCAAGGTTATATTTGCTGAAGAAAGCTACTTTAATGGTGTTTTTGGCTAAATTTCAAGTTGTTATTGAAGCTTGAGTTAGTACTGTTGCAGTATAGATGCTTGGAGCCAGTTTTATTGAGAAAGATCGAATTTTCAAAATTTGAGGTTTAGTTGTTGTTTACAAATTACGAGTGCTAATTTTCTCTCTAAAATGGGGCGCAATAAGAAGGATGAGACCGATGCTGAAAGTCAAGAGGAGGAGGTATCGAGGCCATGCAGAATTTGCAAAAGATCAGTAAAGGCTCTCATAACTTGTGATGGGTGCAAGGATTATTTCCATAGCTTCTGTCTTGTACGTGTAAAGGGCTTCAAAGTTACTAGGTACAACAGTGTTTTGTGCCCAGAATGTGGTGTTGAATCGTCTGATGCCGTTCCAGCGTCTACTGAAGAGAAATGTAAGCTACTCGAAAAAGCGCTGACTTCATTGGTTTTCGAGCTTTTGGAAAGCAAAGAGCTCTTACGTGATAAAATTTTCTTGTTAGAAGAAAATAATGAGCTGTTTCGCAAACAAAAATTACCATCCCTGAACGAGATATCACACCCTACTGGGAATAATTTGCCAAGTTATGCCTCCCAGTTGCGGCAAGCTGGGAGGGATGTCCCTATAATCAATGAGTTTCATAACTTTAGTAACGAAACTGTCAGTGGTGCTGTTGATAATGTTTTGGCTTCATTGCAAAACCCTCCTAAGAAAATGACATCTGTTGGTACGGGAAAATCATCGGACAGTTTAAAAACCATTCCATTGCCTAATAAATCTTGGCTTTATCTGGGTCGACTGTCTGAGGACGTTTCTAGTACTGAATTGAGCTAATTTGTTCAAGATAAACTAAAGATAGAATACTCTGAAATTAATATCAAAGAGTTAGTTGTCAGAAATGGCATGAAATCGTTTAAACTTGGTGTCCCGAAGATACATTTCCATCAAGTGAATGAGTGTAGCTTCTGGCCACAGGGCGTACTGTTTAGGGAGTTTGAATTCAAACCTTATGTTGGACAGCAAAATTCAGGAGTCAGGCTCAATTCTAATGTGTCAGGTCAGTCCCCAAAAGACAACAATAATTTGGACCAACATCAATCTCTGGCAGGGGGTTTGGTGGACTCTACACCAGTATTGATACAATTGAGCATCTTTTTGTGTTGGTTAATTTTGGTGACCAGAGACTCTTATTTGGTAATGTATATCTGCCCCCAGAATCTTCTAAGCAGGTTTATGAAAAGTATGTTACTTCAGTGACAGAGGCCTTAAGTCTATGCAGATATAACGAACGTCTAAATGTTTACCTATGCGGGGATTTTAATCGACCAGGTGTAAATTGGATAAATGATTCATATGAGACTAGGGCAGTTGGGAAACAATCGGATCAAACTAAATAATTAGCTGACTGTATGGCATTTTTTAAATTATTTCAAGTAAATAGTATTTCAAATATTTATGGTAACTATCTTGACCTTGTATTTTCTAATTTACAGTCCACTAATGTGTATGCATCAGATAGCTCCTTAGTCAAGCTAGATAGTCCACACCCTGCCTTAGAATTTAATATTGAGATGTTACATATTTTGACGGGCAAGTTGGATTTCGATTACTCTTGCCTAAATTTTAAATTGAGCAACTTTCATGAAATCAATCTATATTTGTCCTGTGTTGACTGGGATGAAATTTTAGGTTTGGATAGCATAAATGCCATGATTGAAGCATTTTGCAATGTGTTATTTTTTGCTATTGAGCTCTTTACTCCCATCTCTAGAAGAAAAAAATCTAATTTTCCTGAATGGATGGATTCTCATCTAAAATAGTTAATTATTTCAAAAAAGAAAGCACATAAATTTTATAAGGAATTATTATCTTTAGTAGACTACCAAACCTTCTCTCAGCTTAGAACTGAATGCAAGAATTATTCTTCTATGTGTTACAAAAATTTTATTTTAAAAATCGAGTCTGACATACAGGAGAAACAGGGTTTTTGGAGATATATTAGATCTAAAAGCGAAAATAGTGGTTATCCGGGTTCTATGATATGTGAGGATAAAGAAGGGAACTCTCTAGATGAGATTGTGGATCTTTTTAAACAACATTTTGCTGCAGTTCATGCTGATGTTTCAGAGTTAGGTGCAGATGTTCATTTGGCTCAAAATGGTAGACCGGGTGATATACTTTTCGACACAATTAGTTTTAATGAAATTGGTGTGATGGAGGTATTTAACAAAATTTCCTCCCTAAAGGATAGGTTCAGTAGTGGTCCTGATGACATACCTGTTGTTCTAGTAAAAAATTGTCGTTTTGTGTTATCAGAAGTATTATGTAAAATGTTTAATAGGTGCTTGCTTTTGGGGAAATTTCCTGATGTATGGAAACTCAGTTATATAACACCAGTATTTAAAAGTGGGGATAGAGCTGACATAAAAAACTACAGGCCAATTTCTAAAATATCTATATTTTCAAAGGTCTTCGAATGTATAATAACTAATAAAATTTCTCCCCATTTCAAGCACATAATTGTGCCTCAGCAACATGGTTTTGTTAAAGGAAGGTCTACTGTGACAAATCTGCTGATTAAAGAGGAGGCTCTGTTGGAGGGGTTGGAGAGTGGGTACCAGATTGATTCAGTCTACACCGATTTCTCCAAGACCTTCGACAGAGTCGTCCACAGTATATTGATTAATAAGGTAACGACTCTTGGTGTGCATGGGCGCATCTTGGACCTGATACATTGCGCACTGTCTGACAGAAGACAAGCAGTAAAGATTGAAAATTGCATTTCTTCCACTTTTCCTGTAACTTCTGGTGTGCCCCAGGGTGGACATCTTTCTCCATTATTATTTAGCATCTTCATTAATGATTTGTGCAAGGTTTTTCTCAACTCTTCATTTTTATTTTTAGCAGATGATGTAAAATGTTATAAGGTTATTAAAGTCCCTGAAGATGCTCAATTGTTTCAGAGTGATTTGGACAGATTTTCTTCTTGGTGTGTCAGTAATAAATTTGCATTGAATTTTAATAAATGCAAAATTATAACATTTTCAAAGAAAAGAAATACTTATATACACTCATATTTTATTAATAGTGAAGAAATTGTGCGTGTTGAATCTATCAGAGATCTGGGAGTCTTCTTTGATCAGGAATTAAGCTTTGTAGAACATATTGATTTTATTGCTAATAAAGCCATGACATTGTTGGGTTTCGTTCTTAGATCTCTGAGGGACTTCGACAATATCTTTACTTTAAATAATGTTTACTGTGCTATTGTAAGGTCTGTATTGGAATATGCTTGTCCAGTGTGGTCTCCTCATTATGAAATTCATAAACTTAGCCTAGAACGAATACAGAATCGATTTTTGAGATTTATTGCTTACAAGATTAATATACCGAGGGAATCTGTTAATTATAATGAATTGAGGGCACTATTAAATTTAAATACTTAGGAGGAACGGCGACAGTTTTTTGATATGTGTACAGTATTTAAAATTGTTAATAACATTACTGATTGTTCTGATTTGCTGTTAAGAATTGGTTTTGAAGTTCCTCTAGATAATTTAAGGAAATATAATTTTTTTCAAGTTAAATTTCATAGGACCAATTATGGGTTTTTTTCTCCATTATCAAGAAGCTGTCGTATGATTAATAAAAAAATAATTTTGTATGGCATTGATATGTTTAATATTGGCTTTAACTCTTTTAAATCTATGATAAAAAAATAATTATTTTGTGTTTGAAAATTCCTTTGTAACATTGTACATTTGACTTTGTAAGAATTTGTTTAACTTGTAAAATGGCAAAGCCGTAAATAAAGATTCTATTCTATTCTACTCTATTCTAAAAATATGTCCGATAATCTTATGAGAATGCCCTACTCGATTCAGTAGAGAAGTGCCTCGACAACCTATTTCGTGACTAGTTTTTACACTTTATTAAACATGCTAAGCCATTTTCAAAGTCCCCAGTGGTATTATTGCCGGATGGGCACTATTCACATACGCGAAACATCGAAATTATACAACTAGCCCGGGAAAATCATATCACCATATTACGTCTACCACTGGGTTCGATACAAAAATTCCAACCCTTCTAGGGTCGAGGCAATCAAAGATGTTTCTCCACCTCATCCAGGAATACTAAAACACCTTATAACACTGAGTAAGAACAATCTCCACGTCCTCACGGGCTTTCTTATGGATCACTGCCGGTTGAGAAGGCACTGGGGGAGACTAAAATTTGAAATCGAGGACAGTTACCGGTTGTTTGAGAAGGGGGATAAAACCCCGGAACACCTTCATTAATGTCTGTCTTTATGTCTCAAATCAAAATATTGCAGATAGTGTTGGCAACATCCCAACCAATTAAAACCAGTGGCTTTCCCGAAGATCTCGCCACCCAATTTTTTTCCATTATTTGCTATAAATAAATTAATGAAAAGTTAACATTTTACGTGGTTACCATGCCACCGGACCGTGTTTGCCATTTTTTAAGATATAAATGTAAAACATATCATATACTTTATACTATATCTAAAAAATGAACAAGACCGGCGGCCTGCTCAAAGGGCTCGCCATCATTAATA
>MU182906.1:203070-213394 GCA_016904865.1 Pissodes strobi | reverse complement strand
AATGAACAAGACCGGCGGCCTGCTCAAAGGGCTCGCCATCATTAATATATATTTTCATTCTCCCCTCTACGAAATTATAATTTTCTGTTTTAAAAGGTCAAGCGAAAGCGAAAGTAAAACATGCTAGGTGATAGGTTGCTAAGTACGAAAAACTTTCGTGCCCTGGGTGACGAAAAAAATAAAAATGTCAAGTCAACGTTGTCAATGTCAAACGTTATTTAGAATAAAAATTAAATGAAAATTTACAATTGTTATATGAACCTGAAATATTTAATGGCAAATGTTGATTGAAATCTTGTCCAAAAGCAACGGCGCCACTGCCAATAATGCGTCTTACGTTATTAGGGACACATCTGTAGTTGTACACCATTTAACGAAATTTTCATAGACTTGATTGTACCGATTTTTAGATTTATCTGGTAACGAACTACAACTGCACGCAATATTCGCTGCATCTTCAATACAACGAGAATAATTATTAATTTCTCGATGCTTCAATAGAACTCATATTTTGTTAAACTCTCGCTAAATACCAAAGTTATCAACTTAACTATTCAATAATATTATTATTTGATAAATGTCAAACTAATAATTTTTAATTGACTTGAATGTTACCTTAGTAACGTTAACAAGCAACTATGTGATACTGGTATTTTTATAACAATAAGCCGCCTTATATCAATTTTATTACAATCGATTGGGGATTTTCAGCATCAAATTTGAATATGTTTATTTTAAGAAATCAAGAGGGGAGAATGAAAAGTTTAATACATTACACGCTGCGAAAGCCCTTTCAGGTGCTTGGAGTTTTTTAAATAGCCTCGGCTACGCTACGCTTCGCCTCGGCTATTTAAACACACCTCGCACCTAAAAGTAAACTTTCGCAGCTTGTAATGTAAATATATTTGCAGTTCAATATGATCGTTTAGAGTTTTAACATTGGATATGTTTTTGTTTTCCTATTATGTGGTATCAAATCGCGAAAAAGTGCATGCTACATTTGGCACATCACGTTATACGCGTGAGAGATCGTGTTAGTTTGTTTATGCGAACTGAATCGATTCAAATAACAAAAATAAATCAAAACTAACTGAAACTAACCGAAAGTTGATTGAACGACTAACCAAAAGTACCCAAAAGCACCGAAAAGGGTTAAATTGTATCGGAACAGATTTAAAAAATAAAAGTAAGTTAAAACTAAATCAAACCGAACATTGATGACTAACCATAACTAACCAAAAACATTAAGATTGGTTATAACGTATCGGATCAGGTTCAAATTACTAAAATAAATTGGAACTAACTAAAACTAATCGAGAGTTGATTAATCGACTAACCAAAAGTAATCAAAAGCACCAAAAAGGGCTAAAACGAATCGAGACATAATAAAAATATTAAAACTAACCAAAACGAACCGAATTTTGGTGACTAACCAAAACTAACCAAAAACATTAAATTTTATTATAATGTATCGGAGCTGGTTCAAATGACTAAAATAATTTAAAACTAACTGATACTAACCGAGAGTTGATTGAACGACTAACCAAAACTAATCAAAAGGCGCTTAAGAGTATGGAAAACTAACCGAAGGTTGATTGGACGAGTAACCAGATCTAATCAAATCTATAAAAATTGATTTTAACGTATCGGAACCGGCTCAAAGAAGTTGGTTTGGTTGGTTTCTTTGTTTTGGCTCTGGTCCTAAAAGGCCAATTTGCCAGTGCACCCTTCGTCCGGCGCTTAAGGAGAGGTAGAGCTACCCTTCTACTTCCGTTACACGTTGTTCCAGTTTGAAGGGCTTTGTATTCGGGGTGGTGACCGCGACGTTGTCGGGCTCTGGACCCTGCCACGACCACCGACTTTTCACACACACAAATAAAAATCTATGAAAGGCACGACTGACTGATGCAATGAGGTTTCGCGCACTGTAGGTATAACCTTTTCTGTCAGAGACTCCAAAATCCCCGCATGAAAAAACCACGACCGCCTTCAGGCCACGCTACCGCGCACAAGGATAAAACCCAGAGTCCTAGTAGGAATCACCCTCCACTACGTGTCCCACCCCCTACACCCCCAGACGGCTCGACTTTCCAGCCCCCCAAACGGGGGATTACAACACGTTTTCTAAGCAAACGCTTTCACTTCCCGTGCCGAATTTTGTAATCCGTTTCCAACGTGTTGATCCCTCGACGGCAGGACCGGATGAACGGCACAGACTACCCTGGCTATGAGGTCCGATTCTTCCTCGGGGAGAAAAACGATCACTAAACGTTTACCACGTGCACACCCAATGGCCTGTACCAAAGGAGACAAACGAGCCGCTACGGGACGACGTTATCTCAACCGAAGACGAACCGGAACTGACGGCTCAAAGAAGTAAAATAAGTTGAGACTAAGTGGAGCTAACCGAAAGTTGATTAGACGACTAACCAAAACTAATCAAATCTAATAAAGTTGATTTTAACGTATCGGAATCGACTCAAATGACTAAAATAAGTTGAGACTAATTGAAACTAACCGAAAGTTGATTCGACGGCTTACCAAAAATAACCTAATCCATTAAAATTCATTTTAACGGATCGTAACCGGTCCAAATGACTATAATAAGTTGAATCTAAGTGGAATTAACCGAAATTAATAGACGACTAACCAAAACTAACCAAATCTATTAAAATTGATTAAAACGTTTCGGAACCGACTCAAATCACTAAAATAATTTGAGAATAAATGAAACTAACCGAAAGGTAATTGAACGACTAACCAAAACTAACCAAATCCATTAAAATTTATTTTAACGTATCGGAACCTGTTCAAATTACTAAAATAAGATAAGACTAATAGAGACTAACCGAAAGTTGATTGGACGACTAACCAGAACTAACCAAATCTATAAAAATTGATTACAACGTATCGGAACCGGCTCAAATAGGTAAAATAAGTTTAGGCTAAGTGAAACTAACCGACAGTTGATTAGACGACTAACCCAAACTAACCAAAACTAACTAATTCTATTAAAATTGATTATAACATTTTGGAGCCGACTCAAATGACTAAAATAAGTTGAGACTAAGTGAAACTAACCGAAAGTTGGTTCGACGACAAACCAAAAATAATCTAATTTATTAAAATTGATTATAACCTATCGTAACCGGTTCAAATTACTAAAATAAGCTAATACTAAGTGAAATGAACCGAAAGTTGATTAGACAACTAACCAAAACTAACCAAATCTATTAAAATTGATAATAAAGGATCATAACCGACTCAATTGACTAAAATAATTTGGGACTAAGTGAAACTAACCAAAAGTTGATTGAACGACTAACCCAAACTAACCAAATCCATTAAAATTAATTAAAACGTATTGGAGCGGGTTCAGATGACTAAATTAAGTTAAGACTAAGGGAAACTAATAGAAATTTGATTGGACGGCTAACCAAAACTAACCAAGGAACCGGCTCAAATAAGCAAAAAAAATTGATTAAGTGAAGCTAACCGAAAATTGATTAGACAATTAACTCCATCTAACCAAATCTAATAAAATTGATTTTAACGTATCAGAACCGACTCAAATGACTAAAATAAGTTGAGACTAAGTGAAACTAACTGAAAGTTAACTACTAACCAAAAGTAACCAAATCCGTTAAAATTGTTTATATCGTATCGGGACCGGTTCAAATGACAAAAATAAGTTAAGACTAAGGAAGACTAACCAAAAGTTGATTGGGCGACTAACCAGAACTAACCAAATCTATGAAAATTGATTATAACGTATCGAAACCGGCTCAAATAAGTAAAATTGGTTGAGGCTAAGTGGAACTATCGAAAGTTGATCTGACGACTTACCCACACTAACCAAAACTAACTAAATCTATTAAAATTGATTATAACATACCGGAGCCGACTCAAATGACTAAAATAAGTTGAGACTAAGTGAAACTAACTGAAAGTTGATTCGACGACTAACCAAAAATCATCTAATCTATTAAAATTTATTATAACGTATCGTAACCAGTTCAAATGACTAAAATAAGCTGATACTAAGTGAAATGATCCGAAAGTTGATTAGACGACTAACCAAAACTAACCAAATCTATTAAAATTGATAATATCAGATCGGAACCGACTCAATTGACTAAAATAATTTGCGACTAAGTGATACTAACCGAAAGTTGATTGAACGACTAACCCAAACTAACCAAATCCATTATAATTAATTAAAACGAATTGGAACCGGTTCATATGACTAAAATAAGTTAAGATTAAGGGAAACTAACAGAAAGTTGATTGGACTACTAACCAAAACTAACCAAACCTATTACATATAAAATTGTAACGGAGCCGGGTCAAACAAGTAAAAAAAGTTGAGACTAAGTGAAGCTAACCGAAAATTGATTAGACGGCTAATCGAAACTAACCAAATCTATTAAAATTAATTATAACGTATCGGAACCGGCTCAAATTACTAAAATAAGTTGATACTAAGTGAAACTAACCGCGTTAGATCGAGGATTGAGAGACGAATCGAATGCAGTTTTTACAACCACCACTAATGTTATAAATTGTGAAAACGAACGAAACTTGAAGTAATATGGATTTATGTGGTATATTTTGGTAAACTAAACTTACGTAATCTGCTAAAAGTAATTTTTTACATTAGATTGTGTTAAGGGCGGGTGACGGTGACTTTTAGTTTCTCATGAGAGACTAGTCGTATTTCATTCCGTTAGATCGAGGAATGTGAGACGAATCGAATGCAAATGGTCTTTTGCTTTTTACAACCACACTTGTAACGTTATAAACTGTAAAAAAGAACGCAACTTGAAGTAATATGCATTTATTTGGTATATTTTGATAAACTAAACTTACGTAATCTAACCTAATCTCACCCAAACTTCCATCAACTCTTATGTTTCCACACAATTATGAGTGTTCTCAGATCTCAAATTTAATAAGCGTTGCAGTCTGCTTCGGTATTTTCAATGCCTCCTCGGTTGCATCCTTGTGAAGGACTGTGAATTTTTCCCATGGAAACTAGGTACGTTCCGCGAATTTTAGGGAATAGAGAGCAACCATTCCGGGCAAAATGCGTGTAATTCATTATTGATTAATTCTAAGTTGTTACGAAATTAACATAATGTTAATAAGCACAGCGACTTGTGAAGTAACAACTATGCCAATTATAATAAATAGCTGTCTATTAGTAATTTTAATCTAAATGAAACAACAGGTGCTCTTATGCCAAACATCTTAAGTATGATGGATTTCGTATATTTAAACTTGGTTTACCTGATTTTATAGAAAGTGACTCCAACTCGCGGTGATAATAGTGATTGATGCATTACGTTTGCGCTGGCGATTTTGCACTTTTGCCTCATGAGGAACGCGTTTATGAAATTATTGGAAGTCTTGACGATGAGAAAAATAAAAATAATGTTATGCCTATCAGGCAAAATCACAAAAAATAGACATATTGTTATATTAAATAAAATTATTTGCTTTTTCAAATATCAGTATCATACAGGGTAATAATTAAATACGTAGGTACCACTATAGATCCATAAAATGTATCGTTGAAAAATGCATGACAAATTTTGTTACTGTACTTATCTTGCTGTGCTGTCGGCCTAATGGATGGTAAATAGAGCCAATCAATGCTGCATCTTTTTCGAAGTAAATATATTAGACAATAATAATTCAAATACACTCTTCAACTCCGTTAACATGCTATCTTAAACACACGTATTGTAATGGTTACAATGCAAAATTGCTTTGACATATTAGCCATTATATCTTGTTCAAGGTCTCATACGACATTCTTCACTAACAAATTCTTTATTAGTCATCATGATTGCAGCAAACAATTTTTTCTTCGGCGTTAATCACATTGCTTTAAACTGGCTATAAAACAGTATTTGAAATTTAAATGTCTAATAATTATTGGTAAAAAATTTAGTCCCGTTAGTTTTCTATTATTGTATTATTGAGGTACAGGGTGCCTCTAAAAGGTCTGTATAAAATAAGGCTACATATTCCTGAGGTCAGAATAAGCCGTTTAAAGTAACTTATATTAATACGAAATTGCTCCGGAGTCTGGTGACATATAGGTTGTGTGGATTTTGCAAATTTTATTTTTTTTCACTATTGATCGCCGACTTAAAAAACGATTAAAATTGATGTAAAAAATCACACACAACCTAAAATTAAATGCCACGAAATCTAAAATCCTTGTGTTGGGCACAGCTGGTCAACGGAATATTAAAGACAGTGTCCAAGTTCAGCTGAGTAATGATACAATACCTATTGTGAATGAGACTAAAAATTTAGGATTAATATTTGATAGCACACTTACCTTTGAAACACACATAAAATTAAAAATAAAAACTGCATATCTTCGTTTAAGAAATTTGTATAAGTTAAAAAAATACCTTTCAGCTAAACAAAAATACTACCTGTGCGAAACTCTGGTGTTGTCGCTGTTAGATTATGGTGATGTTGTGTACGGAGACTCCTTATCGTTGGCAACCCAAAGACTGATACAAAGAGTTCAAAGCAGTTGCATGAGATTTTCATTTAATATTCCCTATCGACATCACATAACGCCATATTTAAACAATGCAAGTCTTCTAAATATGAAACACCGTAGAAAACTGCATATGTATAACTTTATTTATAAGATTCTTAAAAAGAACAAACTTAGATATTTAAGTAGTATTTTCTTGCCTATTAATCGTCCGCAAAACACTAGATATAATGAAAATTTTGCTATACCCCCACATAGAACTGCCTCTTTCCAGCGGTCATTTTCTTTCGTGGCTGTACAAGTGTGGAATGATTTATCACTTGAAGCAAGAAATCTGTCCCCAATAAATGTTTTCAAATTTATCAAAGCCAAACTGCTTCAACAACAACATGTATGATGATATATCTTTATTATTGTTTTTTAATTTAAATTGCTTTTTCTTCCCGGACACGTGACTTTGGTGGAAATGGCCGCGGTCCATTTTCTTCCTAGTTGGTTGGGTTAGTTTTATTTTTCTTTCTCTGCGTTTCCTTCGCCGCTCCTCTGGTTGCCATTGCCATTTTCGCGTTTTTTAGCTTGTTTTTTACGTTTTTAGGATGTTAAGAGTATGTAGGTACTACTATTATTTTGTAATTTAAAGTACTTAATTTTGAACTAAATAAGAGAAAATATTAAACTCTCAGAGTTCGCATTAGTGAACACTTAAATAGGAATAACTCTGCTTCTAGAGAACATTTGCGTAATTGCGAACAGTTTCAGCCCTCACTCTAACGCAAAAATCCTTCATAACGTTTCATCAAAAAACTTCAATAGTCTGGATTTTCTGAAAGATATCGAGATCAACAACGAGCTGCTTACAAACAACCATTACCTCAACACTCAAGCAGAGAACAAAGATTTATACATTGACTCAAGTTAATCTCAACAGATCTTACATACCATTACACAGGCGACTTCTTGATTGAAGTTCCTCTGTCTACATATACTAAACAAATTTCACTTAATTAAGTATGTACCTCCCTTCTTTAAAAAACTTTTTTAACAGTTATCTAATAAGAGATTTTGATTTATTTTTATCGAGTTGAGTTAGTCCAGTCTAATCTCTTCTCTTAATTAGTTAAGCTCTTTCTTTTCTTTCCTTGTTCAGTTCTTCTCTTAATAATTAGTTAAGCTCTTTCTTTTCTTTCCTTTTTCAATTCTTCGAGTTGAGTTAGCCCAGCCTAATATTTCTCTTATTTACTTTCAACCAATTAAAAATTTCAAGTAAGTCTTGTTTGGTTCAGACCATTTAACATTGATCTTATCAATTTGTTAAGTCTCATCTGGCTTAGTGGCAGTTTTTCTGTAATTTAAGTATAATTTATAAATTAGGTGCCGTAACATTTTTATTCATCTTTCACACATCACATGTTTATGACTTCGAGCTAACAACAACAACTTTAATATAATATTTGTCTATATTTTTATGCCGTTTTTCGCCTAAAGTATAGCTCACAACTTCGAGATTTTTTGTCGGTGGTGTTGTCTACGATTTTCCGCAGTGAGTTTTCATATTTTTCTTGTCAAAAACTATTTTTTAAGCCAAATTTCGATCAAATTGGCACATTCTGCCTCCAAAGGAATTTCAAGAATTTGTTTTGGTTTTTTTTATACTGCTGAATTCATAAATAAATATATAGTGCGTTTCACCTGTACAATTCAGCAATTTTGTGGGGTTTTGACTAAACTATACTCCGTCTCACACACAAAATTCAGAAATTTTGTATTTCCATCTATCCATCTAGGATGTCCAACTGTTCAAGGTGCAACGCAGCCTGTGTGTTTAAGGAAGATAAGAATGAAATTTTTGGCTGTTTCTGTGACATATGTCAGGAGTTCAGGAGGTGGTGTGCAGGAACTGTTCTGGGACAAAGGCTTCGGAGGTTCGGGCGATGTCACTGCAGGGGAGAACTCTATTCTTTCTTTGCACTGAGTGTGTTATCAACATTCGTTCCATACGACAGCTGATGGACCGAATCCAGGCCCTGGAAACGGGCTTGGCTGCGTGCTTTGGAGCTGCAGAGCAACATGATCGCCTTCAAGCTAAACGATGCTGTCAAAAACTTTAAAGACACAGATTGCGAGCTTGTGGCGTTGCTTACAAACGGCTTGATGCCTAACCGACCCTCTAAGCCAAGTCAAGAATGTGACCAGAGAAAAAATGATCCTCTTAATGGTGGTAATTCACAGCCAAAGAGGACAGGCGAGATAGTGGGCCTGAGGAAGAACTGCGGAAGGCTGGTGGCTTCCACTCCACAAACATCAATCTTTGTATCCAAACTGTCACTGGATGTTGCTGTGCCTGACGTTGTTGAGTATCTAAAGAACAATTTTGGCGCTGACGAACGATATGCTGTGGAGATGACTGAGGTTAGGTCTGTGGAGTACAATGCATTCAAGATTACTACCAATAAACCACTGGAAGAAAACTTACTAAATCCAAACTACTAGCCTGAAGACATTGCCGTAAAGAAGTTTTCGTTTTTCGTCCCAACCTGCCAAGAAGTAGCAGGATGTTCAATTCCTCCAACTTCATCACAGTCAACAACCGAAATTGCTCCAGTAACTCCGCCTCAATCAACAGCCGTAATGGCCCCAGTAACTACAACTCTCGCAACAGGCACTCAAAGAAGTAGGATACGGATAGTAAATGTTAATGTAAGAAATCTTAGGATGAAGTGTGGACTGGAACTTTTTTGCACTGTGAGAACTACCCAGAAGTGATATGCGTGACTGAAACTTGGTTGGCAGATAATGAAGCCCTTTGCTTTAAACTAAAGAACTACTTTTGCAGAAAGGAATCTCGCGGGGGTGAAATAGCTGAAAATCCGTCCTACTCACTGAGTGAGTTTTTTGAACATGTTTTCTAGAGGTGCTCATTTATTTCTAGCCCTCTATTTGTATTTTGTATTTATGTTTTTTTAGTGTTTCTATGCTCCTGCACTTTTAACTATATCTACTTTTAACTTTAACTTTGTAATTTTTTATTTTATATTTTGACAATTCTAAAACATGTTAACTTGTCTACAGAAATATACGTAAATAAATGAATAAATAAAATCTAAAATTACCGCCATTTCTTGACGTATTGCTTTCCTGCGTCGGCGATCATCAGTCCACTTGTCAAGCTTGTCAACGGAGACATGCTTGTCGTTCCACCAAAACGTGGTTCTCACCTCGGTCTGGTCTTTTTGTTTAGTGTTAAATTATGTGAACCCTTTGAAAAATGTAACTTATATTTTTATATTTTGATGTGACGGTTGTCGTTTGATGTTTGTTCCTCTTCGTGGATATGTCTTTTTGTTCCATTGACAAGTGCGTGAAAAAATTTCCACCATTTTCTTTTCATTATAAGTACAAATCACAAAAAATCATCATTCTTGATTTACATTTTAAATTCACATATTTTAAGATATAAAATTCAGAATCTTAACATTGTCAATTGCATTATTTTCATTTCTTTACCTAAAATTCTACAGTATTAACTGTTTTCCACTAATGGATGGTTCTTATACTCACTTTCCAGGTAACCCTGAGGATGGCTCAGGACGAAAGCGCTCTGTTACGCTAATTTGGATTAAAATTATATGCATGGAATACAAAGGGTGTTTCATTTAGTATATTTATATTACAGTCGTCCCATGCCGAATCCCGGGTGCGACATTAAACAATAATAACCCAAACATCTCTGAAACGGCTTACTTTGGCGAATTTTAATAAGAGCACCTCTTTTGCCTAGAAATGTTCGGGAAAATGATTTCC
>MU182906.1:188629-203060 GCA_016904865.1 Pissodes strobi | reverse complement strand
CGCTTTTCGAAATCCACAATACAATTATATATGATTATCCTCAGCTCTTAGGGGAATCCTCATCGAAAAAAGTCTTTAAATTGTTAAACTTCGCATAATCTAGGCAATACTAATTACTACCCTAAAATACCGAAAAACAATTTTGTCCACCTAACTGTCGAACTACGTTCAACGGTATAAAATATATTCTGTCTCGGTCAATAACATGTCCATGATCATTCGATCGCCCAGAAACTAAACCCAGTATGCACATGTCCATTGTCAGAAAAAAGGTAATGTAATACCCACACGACAAACTTACACCGACAAAAAAAAAGAAAGTCAATGTCAGCAAGTTCTTAACAATAATAATTGTCTCGTGAAATAATTCTATCTACTGTACTTTAAGCTCGGATTGTAATACAGAGATATTGTTAGTTAACGCAATTGCTTTGAACTCGTAAGAGTGAAAGGATAAATAATTTGTTAGATTTTTGGAAATTGGTCTATTACGGTTCCGAAGGAAACCGTCTCGGCCAATTAGTATTCATTATTGACATCAATGGTATAAGTAGAACTTTAATTCTTTAGTGTCGTTTGTTTGCTGGTAAAGTGAGAAGAAGAAGAAGGCGGAAGGGATGCATCATCGCTTCCACCCACGGACTCTGAAAAGATCCGCTAGTGTGCTGGTGAGGTATAAACAGTCCAACATTGACAGTGGTCTAACTCTGACATAAATTGAATTAAATAAATTGTCCCTTTTCACGTTATCCCTCTAGTAGATCACATTTAACTACAAAGTAGTTACAGTGAAGCAATAAAAAGAGATAATCCTCCATGATTTAAACAAATAATTGATATAAAAAGTTTGTACAGTATACAACACTCACCTGCTCAAATAAAAGCACAAAATAAAACGTGATAGTTCATTCAAATTTATGCAGCAAAAAATTGTGCAGGTGCCACAACAAGTTTAAGGAATCACAATGCCGTCTATTATGAACATCAATATCGTTAAATTAAAAGAAATTAACATTAAAGAAATAATAAATGGTATCATCCCACACTAACCAACAAGAAAATTCGACACAATGCGATATCTAAAACCACATGATGTTGGCAACCAATAAAAATTAGACCTCTATTATCGACACCTAAACAGCTGTGCGATTTAAGCTTGCCGGCCAGTCAAAAAAAATTTGATATTACTGGATTTTCGAAAGCGCTGAAGCACTGAAAATGATAAATGCACAATAACAATTATCCTGTATTATTGTTCGTAGTAATTCCTGTTTTAGCTTTTTAGTGTTCTGCAGAATATGTTTGACAATGACAGTGTTGTTTGCATAGTATTATTTTCAGCGTGATTTCTGATTAATGCACATAAGATTATCTAAACTTATGATTTATTGGATACCGTGTAAGGTTGTGAATATTACAAAATCCAGTAGTGCAATCTTTCCCGTTTACTGGTCGATTTGTGTTGTCGATACTCTCGCTACCCTACTTCCCGCCACCTTATATCCTTTGTTCCGAGTCGCTTGAAAGATGAATCCGTTTGAAGCGCCACTTGATAGATGTGCTCTATATTTTTTTTGGGGGAAGTGGTGGGTCGGGATACTCGAGGTGAGCAGGCAGTCTTTCAGTGTCTAAAATTATCGTTGTTATTTTCGACCATCAAGTCTAAATACAGCCTTATTGATGAACCATTACAATAAAAATAAATGCGGCAAAGTTGGGCACTCAACAGTTTTAACGAATTCCGAAGAGGAGATGCTAGTCCATTATTTAATCAAACTAGGCGAATAGGGATGTAGCTTTAACAGGCTACAGCTACAGAGGGGTGTTCAAGAATATCTTCGCAGAATATGCCGGGGAAATCCGCTCAAAAATGGCATGCCAAGTAATGAGTGGAAGCAACCCATTAGTCGGCAAGTTGCCCAGAGTTTACCTAAAAATTGAGCCATTGCTGAAACAATCGCTGTCAATTGGAAAATATAATCTCGCGTCTTGGCTTGCAGAATAACCACCAAATTATCTTCAACTGCAATAAGATCCGCTTTCAGACCGGCTCTGATATCCTTAAAGTAATTTGCAAGAGGGGAAGTCGTAACCCTAATAAACTACTTGGAAGTATAACTAAAGCTACTTACACAGTTTCGATGTGAATTATATCTTTATTCAATACGGTGTTAAGGGGATCCCGAAAATGCATTATATAAGTGTTCTTCATTTGGATGGATAGAAGCTTAATTTCATGACTGGTTTGAGTAGTGCATTGTTGAGGAAACTAGCACTTTAGAAGGAAATACATTTTTAATATTGAATTTTTTGGATTAAAATTGCTTTGTTCAGTAACATAGAAATACTTTGTTTGCCAGTACACTCTTCTCATTTGTCGCAACCTCTAGACGTACCTAAGTGTTTACAAGTCAGTAATTCTAAAACAGTTTTGCCACAGAGCGGGGTATATAAATATTGACAAGTTAGTTTTTCCCTCTGTAACCAGCTTTAGTCGCTAACCGCTCATTCAGCTGTACTGACTCACTCAGCCGAGCCGTCTCGTCTGCAGTTTTTTTATTTTTAAAGGCGTGGATTAAAGTTTATGGCAGTTCTAAATACTGCAGGAAATTTATTAGAAATTTTATCTGTCTGAAAAGCGTGTAATAAAATTTAGAAAAAATTCCCTATGAAAGGACGTAAAAAAATTAGAATGAGATTGATTTATAGCTTAAATGTAGTTTCCAAAATAAACAATAAGGAATTCCAGTTTATTAAAAAAAATACTACTAGGGTAGAACAATCTACTTTCTTAAAATTTAGAAGATTTTCTGGTTACTGACGGTTAAGATTATGTGAGAACAAAATATGGAATGTCACTGAAGCCGACCTATTTATGTCACTGGTGGTAATTAATGTTTAAATTACAATTATATTGATTGCTATTGTAATTAAGTTTCATCTTGACACTCTAATACTAGAAATTACAATAATCAAGTTTCAATTATACGATTTAGGCCTGGTACTCACTACGATTTAACTTCGAATCAAAAAGTAGCACTAGTTATGGTACTTTAGCAAGTCTCTGATCAATAACTTAACATTACTAATTACTATATACATATCGCAATAAATTACCTCGATACTACTTAACGAGAAGAGCTATCTTTAAAAGAATATTTTAATATTATCCAGTTGCTATTAGTTAATTATGAATAATTTATATATAAAAATTAGGAAATAAATATTCACTAAACTACGCTTAGCTTATTCCCTTGGCAGCTGGAATATAGGAGACATCTATGATGGCTTCAAAATGCTAAACTAAAAGGGATTTACTGAAGAAAATAAATAGAGATATCGCCGCACCAAGTAAGGAGAGTTGATCTCAAGTCTACCGTTATCGGGGCGAGAAGTTCAGTAATAAATATTTTAATTAATTTTCTGCAGTGTTTTTAACAAGCAGACACAATAATTTGAGCATAACCTAATGGCTGTAATTGTATAGCATATTTTTAGGTATTAACGAGAATGAACGCGATAAAAGGTTTGCAGGGGTTTAGAGGACTGCGTTTTACAAAAAATAACACTAGATAAGGTTAGAGAACTGAACCTCAGTATCTCTTGACGTAATATTTCAGAATGTACTTCTCGGTAATTGTCTTTCGAGTTCTCACTAGGAAAATTTAAGGTATTAGCACGATAGAGCAAGAACTAAATTATAGCCAACACTTAATAATTTAAATAGCTTTAAATAGCTCCTACCGGGACTCGCCAACCTTCAGCCTTCCGTATGGACTGGATCCCAGTGTAAAAAGACGAGCTAGGTAAACTTCTCAGCTGGAAAGATCAGTTTCTCCACAAAACTCTAGGCCTGGCCCACTTCGGATAAGAAGGCGGGCTCCTTCCTGCTCAAGGAAGTCCCTCTAAAAGACCCTTTTTAAATAAAAGGGTATCACACCACCTTTCACACGGTGTTTTACAAACGCATAGTCGGTATTCTAACAAAAGATACACGTTACTACGCCTCGCAAATCTAACAAAAGAACTATCTGGTGACCATCCACCAACAGTTAAGACTTAATCGCTACCAGGCACCTTCTCGAAGGTAAGTCAATCGAGCGCATCAATTTTAACTTCCTCGTATATATCACCTCATTAATGAAGAAATTGTCCGAATCTGGGTCAATTTTAAAGCCATATGATATAGGGGCTTTATTTATTTTATTCTCCTGTTGGATCATAAAAAAGCTTAGAACTTGCTATTATGTCGGTTTTAACAGAATAAATAATTCGTCTAAGCGTCTACAAGAGTAAGCATAAAATTTTCCGAAAGCCTCACAAGTGATGACGTACGACGTGAGAGATTTCTATCAAAAGAAGACAAGAAATAAGCAAAATCAATCAATCAATTTATTCAAGATGCTAAGTACATTACATAAATGGCATTTCTATCAAAGTTTATAAAGGTAAACTAATACAGTATGAATTAATTACACCTTGGTGGGCTAAACCGCCTGTATATGCAAAAAGCAAAGTAGACTTGTTACAATTATCATGTAGTATTTTTGTTACCACACTGATAATAATCAAAGCACATTTCTCCAAATAAAGAAAAAAAAAAGAAAAGGCGGATAGAATAGAAAAATAGAATGAAAACAAAAATAACAATAACAATAGAATCTGGAATCAAAATAATACCTTAAATCTATCAAAATTTTGAAATATGTATGCTCTGCAGCTTTCATTATATTTTTTGAGACATGGCAAATTTCTTACGCTCAAAGGTAGTAGATTATACATTTTTGGAACCAAATATAAGAATGATCTTAATGTACTATTGGTAGGATGTTGCAGAAGTCTGTCGGTTTTGCTTCTGGTTTCATGACTATGTGTGATAAATCTCTTGAAGTTAGTGTGTTTATGAACGAGTGAACAAGTTGTAAGACAATACATCGCTCTTATAGTCAGTATTTCTTCACAATATAGTAGGTTAGTAGGAAAACGTTTATTTTTACTCTATATAATTTTAAGGACGTAATTCTGGATTACATTCAAAGGGCTTAGCGAGTTTTGGTACAATCCACCCCACACGACCACAAGCGACTCAATTAAAGCCTTGTAAACACTAATCAAAAGTTCCTGCTAGGATGTTCCTTAATATTTAGAATTTATACAGTAACTTTCTAATATTACTCGTTAGTCTCTTAACATGGTGATCCCACTTTAGGTTTCTATCCACAATGATTCATAAATATTTTATGGAGTCAACTTCATTAATATCACTGTCAAAATTTTCAATACTAACATGATTATATTCAGGTCAACTTCAAGGGTTATTGTAAAGGCTATATATTTAGTTTTCGTGACGTTTAATTTTAATTTAAATGAGTTTAACCAGTTTGTTATTTTCTTTAAACCCTCAATCATAGAATTCCAGACAGATAGCCATGAATCTCCTGAAAATACCACCACTGTGTCATCAGCATAAGACATCACAATTCCATCCGGAATCTGCATATCAGTAAAGGAATTTATATATAGTACAAAAAGGATTGGCCTCAGAACGGTCCCTTGTGGAACCCCAATTTTGATTTTTGATGATTGTGTCATCAATTTTTACAACTTGCTTTTTTTCGTTAGATAACTCAAGAAGACATCCAACACGCCCAGGGCCCCTTACCCCATAACATTGCAGTACTTCAAGAAGTAAGTCATGGGGCACCGTGTCAAATGCCTTCGCAAGATTCAGAATTACGGCAAAAGTTTTTTGGCCGTTATCTAGAGCCTCAGTTATGCAGTTACACAGTTCACACATAGCATCAGAAGTATTCAAAACCCTCACAAAACCAAATTGACGTTGTCATATAATATTATTTTGTTGTGTTGAATGAAGTTGACCAAGCGATCCTTAAGACACTTCCCAAATATGTTTGCGAATGTGCTAATCACACTAATTGGGCTAAAGTTGTTTACATAGGATTTATCACCCGACTTATGTATGGGAGTAACAACTGCTGTTTTAAAACATTCAGGAACTCTGCCTGTTCTAAAAAAAAGTTTATTATATAAACCAATGGGTCAATAAGATAGCTGTGAAAATATTTTACTATTTTCGGATTAATACCATATAATCCAGGGGAACAATTGTTTTTCAGGGAATTGATTTTTTTTATAATTTCCTTTCTTTCTGTCAGTTTTAAAAACATGGGCGATAGTGATGTAAAACTGTTTTTGAGGGAATTTGCAGCGGTTCTAATTCCTTGATACATTTTGTAATCTACGTTAACAAAAAATCATTACAATAATTTGACAAATCCTTATTATTATCAAATCTGGAGTTCCCATTGCTGGTTAGCTCCAAAATACGGGGTACTTTTTGTTTAAGCAGTATCAGTAACTTTGGAAATAACGTAATATATTTTTTTAAGATGTCCACTTTTATTTGTTTCAGCTTTGTAGAAATAATGTTTGCATTTCTTAATTACTTTATTAAGACAATTTCTCGCTTTTTTATTGTTTTCATTGTTATATCGTAGAAGTTTTTTCTTAAGTTTGTCTTTAGTTTTTATAGAATTAATGATTCCAATTGTTATCCAAGGCTTCAATTTTCTATAATTTTTGGTTTTATATGTTTTTATGATTTTAGCTTTATTCAGAGTATCAGTTATTATCTAGAGAAATTTTGTGTGGCATATTCTGCATCGTTACATTCAAATACACTGCTCCAGCTTTGTAGTCAATTTTGGAAAAGTAATGCAATTTACTTTCACCCACGTTCCCTGCCCCTGCATTTGAATTTAGTTCAGTGTTTAACATTGTAGAGTAATGATCTGTAAGGGCAGAGTGCAGTACAAAAGATAAATGTTTAAGATTGGTTCGTTGATTTTTTTTACGAAAATATGGTTCAGGACAGACTTTGTTTCAGACGTTACTCGCGTATAGTTATTTATGGCAGACAGGAAACCAACCAACCTAACCCCAACATAGTTATATAATTATTTACCTCATTGTCATTATCAGCTGCTAAATTTATATTCATATCGCCAATAAGTATATTAATCTGGTTACCAGAGTTATCAGTGTATAATGATTCAATGTCTCCAATGAAAGATGGTATACTTGTGGAGGGAGGTCTGTACAGGCAAGAAATCCCAATAGTTATATTATTTATAATTAAGTTCACCTTGATTAAAGTAACACCAGAGTAGTTTAATTTAGAAATGGAAACTTGATAGCCAAGAGTAGATTTTTATAAAGATCACTGTGCCATCATTCTTGTTGATGTCTGCATGGTTATAATGCATTATATAGCCATCAATATTAAAAGTTTCATTATTAATTTGCCAAGTCTCGGTAAGTACAATAATATCACAAAAGTTTAAGCTGTAAGTTTCAAGCATGGCTAAAAACTCGTAAAAAATTTTTCGTACACTACGAATGTTAACATACAAGATATTTAAAAGCTTATCATTTGTGTTAATTGTATATTTTAGCATACCCCAGTCAATACTTTCTTCGGGAATGACATCATCAGAAATATCTAGTTCATCTAGGATCTCAACTTCATCTTGATTAAAGACCATGGCGATAATCAATTTTGCTCCTTAGAACATTTATTAAGTATTGATATGATGGACATAGTGCGCCATTTGGTGGATTTAATGTTTGTTTTGAATTTTTCGTTTGCTTTTCTGCAGTTGCTGCATTTCTTTTATGATTTGGGGCATTCTGGGGTATCATGTTCTTCACTACAATATTCGCACAACTGCTTGTTGTTTGGACACTTATCACTTTTATGATAGAATTATTGACATTTAAAACAACGAGAGATGCTAAGGCCCTCATAGGTAGGACATCTCTTACAGCCATTATAAACTTTTTTGCAGCCATAAATTTATGAAATAGATTACTACTGCATTCTCCATAGATTGTATTTTGATTGTTCTTCTTGATCCTTTTTAGAAAAGTAATATTTAGTTCATCCTCTTTCTCAATGAATGGGTTTTGTTTTCTTAGGCAATTTTCTAGTTATTCCTTTTCCAAATTACCTTCGTATCCTATGATTTTTATTCTTGGTCTTCTCATTCTCGATACTTCTATATCATAGTCCTGTAATTTACTTTCAGCTTCTTTTTTTAGTATTTCCAGATCATGAGTGTTATGGCATTTAACTATTAAGTTCCAATTAGATGTGTTGCGAGTACCTTTAATATCAACTTTTAATTCAGTTGGGTTAGTTTTTCTTTTTATTACCGTATTTGTTGTTCCAGTGTCTTGCTGTTTCTTCGGCTTTAATATTAAGTTTGGTATGTTCACATTTTTTTCAAAACCCCTGGTATTTAGTTTCGTTATGTCACTGTATGTGACGTTCTTCATTTGTGTTGATGAAGATGTAATAATTCTGGCTTCCAATTCCTCTATCTGTTTCCTGAGGCTAGATATAACTTCTTCCTTGCTCATAATAATATCCAATTTATCATTTATTCTTTCTTGAAGTAGTGAGATTGTTTTCAGAGCTCGATATTGTTTCCAGTGAAGTATCATGATCCGCTCCCTCAATTGCAAAACTTTCACTTCCGACGATGTAAGGTCTGCGCACATTTTGCATAGCCCTACATTACATCCATCGTACTCAAATATTTCCTTGCACCTCCTTTTCCCCTTATAGGAGATACACTCCATGTTTATTTCGATCTGAGGTTAGAACCATTTTCCAACTAAAAACATATTTGCCTGCTCTAGCCAGGCTTGTTCCAGTGTACACTACGAGTATATACACGTTTGGCAAAAAATCTTTATCCATACGATTTTAATGCGATAACAGAGTACGTTAAATACGAGACTTAAAGTTAAAAAGAGAAAGAGACGGAATTCCCCTGGTTTCCCCTACTCCCCTTCCATTCAGCATCAAACGCGCGGAGGCTCTCGCATAGGACGACCTTCGTTGGCGACGAAGACCACCGAGGCAGATCGCCGAACTTTCTGTATTACGGCGTTGCCGAACTTGGTGGAAATTCATCAGATCAGGTGATTTTAAAAAGGTTTTGTTGATTGGTGAAAATTGTTTATTTTATAGGTCTGGTGATTTATGGAATATTGTACAATTTACATTTTTTTCTATGCGGATTGCAGTGAAATAAAAACCTCTATTGTATTGTACGTATTTTGGTAAATTTATGTTATAACGGCATGCAACGCCAGCTGGGATTTTTTAGAGTTCGGAACTTCCCCGAAAACTGCGTTACCCTAAAATATAAAAATAATTCGCGTCTACCTACCGCAATTTTCAGCCTTCACGCATGCGTACGCGCTATTTCATATAATTTTCAAAGTTATTTTTTCTTCATTTGCATTGCATTGCCTTGGGTTAGATTGGGTTAGTTTTGTTTGGTTGCGCCCCCGGAGCGAGCGAAGCGAACTGTGAAGTGAAATATTAGAACGACAACAGTGGGCTGCTGCGAAATGAGCAGGTCCGAAGGTCGAAAATTTGCGATAGGTACACGCGAGTTAAAAATAAAGACCGAGCATCATATTTCCGCTTTGCTTGCGTTGAGTCTTGCTCTTGAATTATTTCCTTCTCCTACCTATTAATTTCGACATATTATTCGTCATTTAGGAATTTTGCAATTTAAGAAGACCCATTGTTGGCTCATTGCGTATGACGCTTTGTTCTACTGGTTTTTTAAATTGTACTGTGTTGTTTGTTAGATAGAGAGTGTTGTTGCAAAATAGTAACATTGATACAAGTTTGGACTGCATTCAGGCAAACAAACGAAAATAACCAACATTGCTTTTGCTACATTCCAGATAAGCTTTTGGTTACACGTTCTGCATTCATTTATAGTAATTGATGAAGTAGTTGTATAAATTCGTATTCAGTTTAAATTTTTATTGAACAGGTATGTCATGTTAAGTTAAAGTTAAGTTTTCGATGCTAAACAGTTAATGTTTTCGTTCCATTGAATACATAGAACCATTCCTATTTTATTTTTATTTTTAAATTAAGTTTTTAATCAGATTTGGGTGGAAATTATTAATTATTAATTTTTTTGTAACCAATTTGTTAAGAAAAACATAACTGCTGATAAAATCTGGTCAAATCTGACAACTTTTCAATTCGCAGAATCTGGTGAAATCTGACAATCGCCTGGCAACACTGTCTGTAAGCGCATAGAAACAGGTCAAACAGGTTATTTTATTTTGCATCATTTCCGCACAGCCTTTTGTAATCAATAATTTTTAAATCACTGTTGTATTTTCGGATAGAAGAGTGATTAAAAGTAACTAAGAAACAAAGAAAATTTCGCAAAAATCGTAAAAATGAAGTATGCCAGAAACAATCTGTCCTCAGCGACGTGTCCCTTACTAAACTAAAACTAAACTACTAAACTCGAATCGGACGGTCGCCGACAGCGAACGCCGAGTGACCACGCCTTGCTGGAAGGGGAAAGCTGCGCAAGGAATGGCATACGTTGTGTCTCTTTTTAACTTTAGGTCTCGTATCTAACGTACTCTGTTATCGCATTAAAATCCTATGGATAAAGATTTCTTGCCAAACGTGTATACTGATTTGCCAATATGGGAACAGACTATATCTCTCAGAGAACAACAATGGTCAATATTAACTAACACTGGTAGGTATATGAAACGCACTATATTTGTTTTTTACTTGAGATATGAAATTCCAACTGTAGTTTTTATGGATGACGATGAAAGTACACATGACGATAGGGGTTCGCGAGACTATGGTCTCGGTCTCGGTCTTGTCTCGGTCTCGGTCTCGAAAACGAGACCGAGACCGAGACCGAGACCTGGAAATTAGATATCGAGACCGAGACCGAGACTTACCTATCGAGACCGAGACCAAGACCGAGACCAAGGTACCGAGACTCTCGGTCTCGGTCTCGGTCTCGAAAAATATTTTTATTTGTTGAATTTTCAAAACTTATTTTTCTGAAAAAATCTAATTTTTATGTATGTTATTGGCAATTTATGCCAACAAGGTCCAATCAACCAAAAAATTGAAAAATCGTGCAAATTCGGGTATAACGCTTGTTTATTTTAAATTGGGCTGTTTCTTTTTATGATTCTAGAAGAAAGATTATACTATACTGTTATGTACATAATATGCAATTATGTAGATAACTTATTTTGAGCCATTGCCAAGCAATAAACAGGTATGAGTTTTCACATTTTTCGTAATATCTACAAGGTAATAAAACATCGCGTATCCATTAAAACAACTGGATATCTGCTTCTGGTACAACCGTGTCAGATTAGTATATTAAAAGATGGCCACCTTTGACCATATCCACTTATACAGTATATACCGTAATATACCTATACAAGGTGTGGTAGTGGACGAAGCATTAGCCCTGTAGTTATCGGTAAAAAATACCTTAAATTTTTTCTATAAACATATATCAGGAAACGCCCCCTACGGGCCTCTTAAAGGTGGGCCCCTAAAGATGTTTTTTTTCTAATTATTTCCAAAATTGTTTAAAATAGAGTTTTAAAATTTTGGAATTCCCCTAAGTACACTAAGTTTGATATTTAAAATTCGGAAATGGAATAAGAAAAATGCCTAACATTTTGGGAGTGAATATTAACGTGAAATTAACGTCAACTTTTTTGTGGGCTATTTATTTTCTTATTTTCTTTACAAATTTTGAAAATTTTATTTTTTTTTTGGATAAAAAAGCGCCTTTTATTTCGTATCATTAGGACGCAGGGATTTGAGAAAAATGGAATAAATGTATTCCGACTGCCAAAAACGGGTGTAAATTGAATGCTATAGTTTTTCAAATTTTGAAAATCTGTCATATCTTTTTTCTGGAACAAGTGTTTCTACTATTTTATAATAATATGAAGTTTTGTAACGTCAAAAGGAATTTTTGAGGAATATCAAAAATTATAACCTTCATTTTACAGCCGTTTTTGGCAGTCAGTATTTATCCGATTTTCTCAAAAACGCTGCGTCCTAGCGAAGCCAACTAAGAGGCATTTTTTTGCGAAAAAAAAATTCAAATTTTTAAAAAACATATTAAAAGTTAGCCCAAAAAAAAGTTAATTTTTAGATTCACCCCCTAAAATGTTCGCACCTGATCAAAATTTTTTATTTTTAATTCCATTTTTAAATTCAGAATACTAAAGTTAGTAGAATCCCAAAATTTTAAAACTCTATTTTACACCGTTTCGGAAATAATTAAAGAAAACCATATTCAGGGGCCATTTTTAAGAGGCTCTATATCCCCGATATATATTTATAAGAAAAATTTTAGTTATTTTTGACCGATAAATACATGGTTGATGTTTCGTCCACTAATTTCGCGACACCCTGTATACCGTTAAATTTTAAGAGTTTTCAAAATAAATGTATCCATATAATACAGAATGTTTGAAAATGACATCACTTTGTATGGCTACGCTACAACTGATAAGAAATGTACAAAATAAGAAGAAAAAGCGTTGACTTTGACAATAATATTGACATAAATCGGTACCTAGTTTTTATGTGTACCGGGTGTCCCAAATTCGAACCTCATCATTGGAATCTCGGAAACTAGAAGGGATACGAGGTTGGTTAAATGGAAGCAAAGTTGCGCAATTTGGTGCTGATCAAAATGCCACCTTACAAGTTTAAAAATTCCGAATACTTCCGAAGAGTTTTGGAAAAAACCGAATGTTCGCGATTTCATTTTTATTTTTTATGACTCTATTTGAATAGATATAGCAAAATAAATTTCACATTTTCATTGCTACTTTTTCTGTTCTTCTCGATGGTGTTATCAGATTTTTAAGCCGACGTTTCGTCTTTGAGCTGCCATCATCAACTTTGTTTCCTTAAATACGGTCCTGGATTTTTTTATTACGGATTTTAAGAGCTTCTAAGGTCCCAAAAGCAATGATGTATCGCACTTATACAAAAAATTCATATTGGTAACATTTTCCATAAGAACTCATGTGTTAGAGAGAGACAGAAAATAGAATTTTAAAAGGATTAAAAACAAAAACCTTTTTTTACGCATTAATGCTTTGCAAAAAGAAAGCTTAAAAACTAAAGTAAGAAGTAGTTAATAAATAATATAATAATTATTATTAAAGTGTCAACCCTCAAACCATGGGCTCTGGCCAAATTTTTAGCAAATTACCCACGTAATTAGTTGTGTGGGGTTAGATTTGGAACAAATAATAAATCACATTCTCATTGTTGTATCGCATACTCTTCGAAAAAATCATTGAAATGATTTCCTGGTAAGATCTTACCAAAAATCTGTTTTCTGTCTCTCTCTAACACATGAGTTCTTATAAAAAATGCCATTAATATAAATTTTTCGAATAAGTGCGATACATCATTGATTCAGGGACCTTAGAAGCTCTTAAAGTTCGTAATAAAAAATCCAGGGCCTTATTTAAAAAAAGTTGATGATGGCAGCTCAAAGACGAAACGCCGGTTTAAAAATCTGATAACATCATCTTGTAGAAAAGAAAAAGTAACAATGAGAATGTAAAATTTATTTTGCTATATCTATTCAAATATAGTCATAAAAAAATAAAAATGAAATCGGAAATATTCGTTTTTTTTTCAAAAATCTTCGGAAGTGTTAGGAATTTTTAAACTTGTAAGGTGGCATTTTGATCAGCATCAAATCGCGCAACTTTGCCTCCATTTAACCGACCTCGTTTCTCTTCTAGTTCCCGAGATACCAATGATGAGGCTCGAATTTGGGACACCCTGTACATACATAAAAATCCCTATCACTTGTATACTTACCTACATTAGAGATAAGCATTTTTATATCAAAACAACAATAATTTAGAAACTAACATGAAATATATTAAAATATTATTAGATACCTATTTAAGTTAACTATTATTATCCAAACAACTGTTGCAAACAAAAAATTTTAAATTATTTAAGAAGTTTATCCCTATCACATCTACACCAAGAACTGATACACAAAAGACACTTATTAGATGTTAACTTGACATTCCGAAGTAACGTTTGTGTTAGTAACGAAATAAAACAGTAAATGGTTTAATTACTTTTTATTTGCTCCAACCGAGACCGAGACCAAACCGAGACAAGACCGAGACCGAGACCGAGACCAAGGTAGTCTCGGTCTCGAGCTTCGAGACCCGAGACCGAGACCGAGACTAAATTTTTTCTTCGAGACCAAGACCGAGACTTGCCAGGTCTCGGTCTCGGTCTCGGTCTCGCGAACCCCTACATGACGATGAAAGTTGACCATTTAAAAAAATATATATTCATCATACTAAACAGACTATAGTTACTTTATTTCCTAAAAATAAATGAAACTCTACCTCTGCACATTATTTTTTTGTTTATAACTGAACACAGGTTGAGGGTGGATGAACCTCTGCTTATTTCGGGATATTTAATGCTCACCTCTTTCTGCAGAAGTAATAAATTAGGGGGGGGGGGGGG
>MU182906.1:147205-178500 GCA_016904865.1 Pissodes strobi | reverse complement strand
TATTATTATTATTATTATTATTATTATTATTATTATTATTATTATTATTATTATTAATACGGAACGCTGTGCTAAAACTAACCTAATCCGACTTAAAAAGCGTGTGTTAATAGCATTCAAAGATAATTCAGACTGCAATAACGTATCCTAAAGCGAAATTAAAATAAAGGAATACTCGTAAAAACTTTTACTGCTACAAATTCGAATTTTATGCAGCGAAAAATTATTATTTAACTGTGGTCTGGGTTCTTGGTACATTATATTCAGATAGCTCCGAATTCGTCTGGCTCTTTTTAATATTTGTATATCAAAGTGATCTAATGTGTAAACCTAACTAAAGTTTTGTTTCTCAAAATCGAGCATGTATATGTACTGACGTCTAACCAGTCACACGACGCGACGCTGACTCAGGAGTTGGCAAAGCAAGCGTGATCTGCCAACTCTCTGGACCTCCTCTGTAGAATTCATTCAAATCATCTGCCCATTTTTTTCGAGAACGAGGCGGCTGAAAGTGCCGTGACCGTTAATTCTGGGCGATACATTGCATAATTTTTTCACACCACAACTTGTTCATTTTCCAGTGAATTAAAATAGTCTTTATCAGCAAAACGTAGTAACAAGCCACACTGTAAGAATTTCAATGAATGCTGTGAATGCCATGTTCTTGTCGCGTCATTTATGAAAACTGCGAGTTTTTTTATGGAAGTACTTAAAAATGGAAGTGTTTGTTGCGGATCTTTCCAGAACTATCCAAGCCCTGAAATAACGCATTTGATAGATTGCAAAATAATTCTTGTTTACTAGGTTTAAATTTTTTAATATAGTATCTGTTTAAAATGTCAAATTTGACAATTTCGTTACTTATTAACCGATTTGAATAAACTTTCAGATAAGATTAGGGGAAATGAAAGACAAATATTTTTTTGACAAAGTACGTAGGTATGTCACAAATGTCAAATTTGACAGCTTCGTTATTTTTGAACCGATTTGAATGAAAGTTTAGAATTAGATTAGGGAAAATAAAAGACAAATATTTTTTGTGATAGTATCTGTCAAAAATGTCAAATTTGACAGTTTTGCTATTTATAAACCGATTTACAATTATATTGCTTTATTAAACACATTTCGTATGATATCAATTACTGGAAATAGGCAGGTTCAGCCATTATACAAGCTGCAACCCTTATTTTCTCAAACATATGCCAAACTCCCTGGAGTATTTCGCATCCGGAAACTATCCTGTTCCTAAAATCGTCCAGATTTTGAACAGGACTTGTATACATCAATGTTTTCAAGTGATCCCACAGAAAAAATCCAATGGATTTAAATCAGGAGATCTTGCAGGCCACAGCTGACATACTAAGTTTGCACCTCGGCCAATTCAACGGTTGGCAGATTGTCGGTTTAAAAATACCCGATCAGTTAAACTAAAATGTACCGGAGCACCATCATGTATAAACTAAATTCTGTTACTTAGCATAAGCGAGGCATTATCTAATAATGTCGGAAAATCTTCTTCAGGAAATCGGCTGTATGCAGCAGCATCAAGTCTACTTTGGCAGAGAAAAGGGACCAATTAGAAAATCAGAGATTTTTCTCACTCATACGTATATGAAATCACATTTATTATAAAAACAAGATTATTTTTCTTAAAACTTTACCACTATGTATCACGGAAATGAAGCTTCTGCGGACTGGCTGAAGAATATGCTTTTAAAATTTTTGTACTTACTTAGGAACCACTCTATACACTGTCATTCAAAATACAAATTCGAATGAACCTACAAATCAGTATGTCAGGCCTCTACAGGAACCAAGGTTATCAGGACTAATCAAACTGATAACAGAAGTTTTAAATTTGTAAGTAGAAGTCCATTTTTGAAGTGGAGTTGCTATTATAGCGGGTTAGAAGAAGGGGGAAGACTTTTCTCCACAAATGAAAACTCCAAAAAATTAACCCATGACCTACTCCGGCAGGATGATTCTTTTAAACATAACAAGAAACTTAAAGATCTTAAAGTTAAAATACAGGAAAACGACCTCATATTAACTAAGGCTGATAAAGGGAATTGTATCGTAATTATGCCCAAATCTGACTATTGCAGGAAAACTAATGAATTCTTGAACTCGGATGATTTTCAAATTTTATCTAATAACCCAACTCTTAGATACGTTTATCATATTAAACAGCTATTTAAAATTTGTAATGCCACTTTTGAGCATTTTTCTATACAACCCTATAAACTTATTCCCATGAATCCCATAACTCCTCTACTTTATTGCCTTCCTAAGATTCATAAGGAAAACTGTCCTATTAGACCTGTAGTTTCTTATAGAGATTCGCCCGCATCAAAACTTTCTTCCTGGCTAACATCGATTTTACCCCAATTAACCTGCTTTTCTAACCCTTTTTCTATTAAAAACTCTTTTCAGCTGACACAGAACTTGTCTAATATTATTATTCCTCCAAACTCCTTCCTTGTATCCTTTGACGTTTCCAATCTATTCCCAAGCATCCCCCCTGATGAATGTTTATCCATATACGACATTTATTGTTCTTAAATTCAAATCTACCTACCCATATTATTTTAGAAATTTGTTCCCTTACAGATATTGTATTAAAACAAAACTTTTTCCAAATTAATGAAGAGTTCTATGCTCAGAAGTCAGGTCTAGCCATGGGTTCTAATCTGTCACCTCTTCTTGCAGAAGTTTTCATGTCTTTTATTGAAAAGAACATTTCAGAAAGCAACTTATATAAAAGTTTTGTTACATGTTGGTTTAGGTACGTGGACGACGTTTTCACTATTTTTACTGGTTCCGAAAACGATCTACAGGATTTTTTAAAACACCTTAATTCCATTCATGAGTGCATTAAATTTACGTATGAAAAAGAAAATGAAGGTCGTCTACCCTTTTTAGATCTATTGATTAAGAAATCTTGCATAAATTCATTGGAGTTTGAAATCTATAGAAAGCCTTCAGCAACTGACAATGTTATCCCCTTTTCTTCTAACCATCCTTTTAACCAAAAATTCTCAGCATTTAATTCACTTTTTCACAGACTTTTTAATATTCCTCTTTCCCCCAATGACTTTCAAAAAGAATTAAAAACTATATATCAAATTTCTAAAAACAACGGATATCCTGATAATGTCATTAATAAAATTTATTTTAAACACCTCAATAAATCGTTAAACAAAAAACTTTTATGTAAAGATAATAAAGTAACAGTATACAGAAGTATTACATATTTTGATAAATTATCCAATCAAGTTGCTAAGAGTTTTTTGAGGGATTCGGATAAACAATAGTGTGTGTGCTATCGTACTTCAAACAACTTATCTAAACACCTGGTTAACACCAAAGATAATATTCCAGCCACCCACAGATCAGGCGTTTACAGACTCAAATGTTCTCATCCTGACTGTAAGGTGTGCTACATTGGACAAAGCGGAAGGAGAATTGAAACAAGGGTAAAAGAACATACTAAACTAATTGAAAATAACTTAAATAAGTTTATTACTAATACTTCTTCTCCATTCGCTAACCATATTATCGAGGCCAGACATAGATTCGTACCGGAGGCAGACGCGGAAGTTCTTCATGTTTGCCAGAAAGGCTTAAAGTTGGACCTTCTAGAAATCCTTGAAATTAACAAGGCCATAAAATCACCAGATTATGTTTGTGTTAATGAACAGACTAAGTTTGATAGTAATCTATTTTTTAACTCCTTAAGTCCACACAGCCTTCCGAATTCCAATAAATAAATAATTAATACCCTCCTTGATAAATACTAATTTCTCACCCTTCTCCCCCCCATCTTTTTTTTCTTTCTAAACTACCCTTTTCTTAACTAGTCTGCCCTAGAGTATTTTAATTTTCACCAAATACGGGGTATTACTACTATAGTACTCTGTCTACGACCATTGATAATTCGAGCATGTTCCGCCTTCACCGTTATATATTCCTTCTTTTAATTCAATGTTTAAAAACCTTAGTTTTAACTGTGTTTACTGGATGTCGCGACGTGTACCAATTTGTTAATTTATTTATTTCCTTTGTCATTGTTTGCTATGTAAACACACAACATTATGGCTAAGTAGTGTGTGGTGAGTTTTTTAAAATTTTCTGTATAATTTTGACTTTTATTGTAATTTTGACGTACCTTTGTTATTTTAATGTATTTCTATTATACAAAAATATATTTTAGAGTCTGATGATGATGAGTGAACTCATCGAAATGCATAACTCTTAAACTAAAGATTGGCATTTTCATTTGTGGAGAAAAGTCTTCCCCCTTCTTCTAACCCGCTAGAAGTTTTAAAGCTGAATGCAAGGAGGGCTATTAATTCGCAACCAAGTTTAGTTATCTAATTGACTATATCTTATTCAATTTTTTTAGCATAAATATGTTGTCAGGGTGGAATTTTGGTCACAAGTCTTTCTCATAAGGGCTTAGCAAGGAAGAATTGTCAGTACTAGTCTGTTACGCCAATACAATATATAAAATCTCAATACTATCCCTAGATTCACATAAGTTAATAATTAAAAGAATGCAAACTTGACCAGAAATTTTGTCTACTCGGTGTATTTCAAATGTCCTCTGTTAAATTACTAGACCGAAAGAAAGTTTTAAATATGTCACAATTTATTTGAAAAAGCCCTATACTCGACTTCCACTTCGTTCCCGGTCGAGTCAACACGTGTCGGATCGCGGCTCTTTCGTCGCCATATTTGGTGTCACGTGGCAATCTTACAGGGACCGTTTGGTCTCCCCGAGGAAGAATCGGACGACCTAGCCAGCGTCATCTGTGCTGTTTCATAGTTTTTGGCCAATGGCCAGTGAAAGTACCCATTCACGCCGGTTGTCAGGCCGGGGGAACCGGATGCATCCGTCCAGCAGGGTATAGCCTATCTCGGAGGGTCGCCTGAGCTCCAGCTAAGCCCAGACTGGGGTGGTTTCTGGCAAACTGCCTCGTAGCAGCGCCAACCCCTATATGTCAAAGTCAAGTCAAAGGTTCGCGAAGAGTAAAAACTTAACAGGTACTTGTTTTTAGGTTAGAATTTTTTGCTTTTATCTCTAATGGGCTTCAGATGTCCTAATAAAGATTAATTAATAGGCAATGGGCATGATTACATATCTTAATAGAGGCTTTAAATCTGCTGCATTTTAAGAAAGTAAAAAAGCCGAGTTCCGTAAGTTGTTTATATTTCCAAAGGCGCATTTCTCGGGGGAAATACGAGCATATTAAAAACGGAGAACTTACGAAGTCGTTCCAGAAGGGCTCATGTATCATATTTTCTTTCATGCTAGCAACTTTTTTTCACTAATCCTGAACCCTCCTACCTTGCCATTTTTTGGGTTTGTTTGGTTCCTTCTGGGGTCAATTTTTGTCCTCAAAAAATATTTCTCCTTGTGGTCAAAATGTCGAGGTTCCCTGAAGGTCAGCTATGACGCTCGTTGGCAATTCCATAGCTTCACGGTGCAATTCAGCTCTCCCGTGTCTTCAACCGAGAAGCCCGAACTGCCAAGAGTTGCTTCTTTCCTCTTTAAAATCTTAAAGAATAAGAAACACATTTTGTATTTTACTCTGGCGACACACGTTCGCCGTACAAACCATGCCCAGCTAATCAAAACTGACACTCTTTGGTAGATAGTTGAAAAACGCAATTCCTGAAAATCCCTGGTTGGTTGAATTGCCAGAACTTTCTGGGAACCGCAGAGCCGTTAAAATGCCATTGTATAATTTATCCAGTGACACCGAGGGACGTTTTTACAACAGGACTTAGAATAGGAGCGCTTCACTTTAAGTTCAATGTCGTCAACTGGCTCTAGTCCAATTTATTGGTTCTAAAGAAACTGAATCACCTAAAAGCTTTTTGCCTTTTCCATTACAAATTGGCGCAACAAAAAGTCTAAATATATAAATAATTAGAATGTTTTTATTTCTCTGCTCTTATTGTTTATTACGTCAAGAGTTTACGTAAAAGAAATTATTTTCGAACCAAGGTTTTCTCAAGACACAAAGAGAAGAATCGAACATGATTTTGGACTATATAAATTCTGACCTTGACGAAAGTGGAAGAGACAACAATATATTGGAATAAGGAAACTGAAATTATGTTCGAATAAATAAATGTTTTCGTCAATACACCGATAAAATGAAAGGAGCATAGAAGTCGAAACGTAAATGGAAATGACGTTTGCATGAAAACCGCATTAAGGAAAATAGAAAGGAGTATTAATTAATAATTCTAGAGCACACCGTAGAGGGAATATTCGAATGGGATACTGAAGTTCATTTTGTTTTTTAATTAGAATACTCTATAGCCATGGAAATTGGAAAGCTAAGTATGAAAATGGCAGTGAAAATGGTTTTATCGGTAAATGAGAACTAACCCAAACTCTAACGTGGTAGAGGTTTTTAATTTGGACACGAAGGAAACTGATTTGAGTAGAGCGAAGAGAAAGCTATAAAACTCATAGGAAGAGAGATGGCATGAACTCAAGAATGGGATAATGAAAAAATTAAAAAGGCTCCACTATGAAACTATGAGAAACTTTAATTTCTAGCTGAATGTTATACCATTACTTCTCCAGCCTCCGAACTTCTTTCATCATTCTCATAGTTGTAAAGGTGAATCTAGAGCCAATATGAACTGTACCATTTAGACCCTTGAAGAAAAGTTAGCATGTAAAAGAATAGAGATTTGAAAAACTGTACTGGCAAAATAAAACAATTTTCACCAACGTAGAAAAACGTTGTAATGGGTAAATGCAAATTACTTCACAAATATTGATTTTTTATTAAATGTACGGAAAAGTCGACAGACCAATATTAATGGAATGGGCAAATGGATGTGATATATAGTAATAATACAAAATGATCAAAAAATAGGAAAAACTATAGATAGATTAATGAAAACTACTTTAAAATTTAAGGTTGTCATTAAAACGTCCGAAGACGTTGAGGAGAAAGTAATGAGACAAATATGAAAATGTAAAGGATTTCATTAAAACATGTAAATGAAAAGGTTATACCGATTTTAGAAGATACGTTGAAATGGCTAACGGAATGATTTGCTAATGAAATTCGCTTATTTGGATTCCAAGAACTAAAGTCTAGGATAGTGGAAGAAAATACCGGAAATGTAGGAAATTAAAATCACTTTTCATGAGGAGATATTGAGGAAGTGGAGACAATTTTAAAATTCGTAGAGAAGAGTCGCATGAACCGTAGAAGCATTGAGAAATAGGGAGCCTGTAAATTAAAACGATAACCATTATAAAATTATACTACACTGAAATTTATCACTGAATGTTCGGCTCTTACTTATCCAGCCTCTCTAACCTCGTTCACCATTTCCATAAATATACAGGTGAATCTAGAGTACATATAGAAAATGTGCTATTAGGGCCCTTGAAGAAATTTTGCCATGTAGAAGAAGATAGACTTTTTCCAACAAATCTCAAAACAAAATATGTCGATTATAGCACTGAGAAACTGAAAGTGTTGGTAAAATAGAAATCATTATTGACCACCAACTGTAAGTAGGAAAACGTTGGAATGGGTAAAGGCAAAGTACGTTGGAATTATTGATTTTCTATTAAACCGCATAGGAAAATCCATATTTTGAAAAGGAAAGTGAAAAGATAACTAATAAAATTAATGGAAAGTCGACAGACCAATCTTAATACAAACGTTGTAATGAGCAAATGGATATGGTATTGGAATGAATCACTTTCATTACAACTTGAGGAAAGTCGAGGAGAAGACAATAAAAATTTTAAGGATAAACTTAACTGATTAACCATCCAAATAGAAACTACTTCCGAATTTAACTTTTTCATTATAACACCTAGGAAACTGCGAAGACATTGAGGAGAAAATAAGAAGACAACTAGCAAAATATAAAGAATCTCACTAAAACATTTAGGAAACAACAACATTGGAAGAGACAACTAACACTGCATCACAAGGAAATGACGCCGAGGAAAGTATATGAGAATATGAAAATAATCAAAATAAATTTCGATTAGGAGACTTGCTGAGGAAGTGGAGACAATGATAACTATAAAAAAGTATATTATATTGAAATTTCTTGCTGAATGTTTAACTCTTACTTCTCCAGCTTCTGTAACTGCGTTCACCATCCCCGTAGATGTAAAGGTAAATCTAGAGCCAATAAGAATTGTGCCATTAGGACTTTTAAAGAAACGTTAGCATGCAGAAAAAGAAGAGGAGACTTCTACCAGCAAATATCATACAAAATAATATTACAATTATGAAAAACGTAGGGAGAAGACAAAACTGTACAGAATAATGAAAGAGCTTAATTAAAAGGAAAATTTGAAAATGGTAAAAACGAAAGGAAATAGCTATGGACATCAAATTGAAAACGAAACGTTTAAATGGAAGTACTTTTCGAAGGAAGCAGCAAGTTGAAATGTTGAAATGAAAAAAGGAAAATAATTTTCAAAGACAGATTTTTCAATAAGACACCAAAGAACCTAACAACGTAAAACGTTGACAAAGAACGGGAGGAAAAATGTCAAACAAACTAAACCAAAAAATATAGGTGAAAGAGACTGATTCTTTACAGAATAAATGAAAATTAACTTCAAACGAGGTTTATTAATTAAAACACCAACGCAAGTCTGAGAAAGAGGCATTTATGAAAATTGTAAGGCAACTTTGGAATGGAAATTAAAATTATACGAATTCAAATTTTTCTTAAAAACTATGAGAAAAACAACTACACAAGTCTAAGAAATTTCTTTAAATCATTTAGGAAACTATATGGTTGTGAGGAAAGGGAATGTAGGGAAAAGGGTCGGACCAAATTTACTAGAAACGTGGGAGTGACTAAATGAACCGAAATTCTTTGAAGGAAATGACATTAAGAAAAAGTGAAAGATCATTATCAAAGTTGTAGAAAAAAACGTTGGGTTTGGTAAATGAGAAATATTGTCGAATGAAGCTCGTTCGTTAAGATCCAGAGGAAATGACGCTGAAGTAGAAGAGACAACTACAAAAATTGTGGGAAAAATTTTACCACCACATTAGGTCGAAACGTTGGTATATATAAATGAACATGACTATTAACTGAATATTGTCTAAGGATGTGGAAGAGATAATTTTAAAGAATGAGAGGAAAACCAATAGCAGGTATAAAAATATTTTTAGGAAAATGTCAAGACGAATTCGCTAGTGCCCGTAAGTATAAGGCATGCACACACACATATACACAAAGATCCTCTACAAAGCTAATTAGAATATAATTACAGTTTACGTACCTGCGGATACGGGAAAGTTAACGCTCGTTAAGAATTACCGACCGACGAATTAGTCGAATTTTAATTTTCGTTTCGAAAACATGAAGTACCTCGAGAAAAACATTCGCAAATTGAAAAGGAAAAGAAAGTCGTGCGGCGTGAGGAAGAAGACGAAAAGACGTTTCAGGGATAAGTCTACAGCCTACTTGAGACATTGGTAAGTGCTAAAAAGCACCTTCTAGAAGACAAAAGACAAGTTTCGATAGCATGCAAACTCAATTTCAATATTATAGTAATTGTTCCAAAAATTTAAAAACGTGCCTCCATAACAGACCTTGAAGGAAAATGAAGAAAGCCTTCAGAGAGACCATTAAATATTATTTAAAACAAAGCAATATTTCTTAGTTACTATGGGATTTAAATATTTAATTACATTCATACTAACACGTTCATAAATTTTCTGATTTATTTATTTAGAAAAACAAATTAAATATATTTATTTGCACAATACTAACGAGCAGTTATAGATTATTACCATAATGTTACGTGAACGCAACTGTATCAGGACACTTCCGTTAGCAGTACCATGAATATATTTAAAGAATTTCCTTTATCGCATTATGAGAAAGACAGTTTTAAATTACCTATTATTATTACTTAAGAATGGTCGCTTGTTTGACCACTATTACTTTTTCCTTGATATTGCTCGGTTTAATTTAATAGGTGGTTAAGCGATTCGGCAGCAGCCATTGGACAACGTCACCTACGACACGAGCTAATAAAAGTTGCTGTATTAAAATAACAGGCAACTTTTGATAAGGTTAAATTTGAAGTATCTCGTACAGGTTGAATACAAATTATAAGAATAAGTAAACTAACAAAAACGCACTAATTTAGAGTTTTAAATTAGTTGTGTTAAGACAAAAAAGTTTCTCAGTTTTCGGTTCACCCTGTATACTGCAGATAAACGTCATTACTATAAGGACATAATATTTATGATATCCATCAAAAATGCTTTAGTTTGATAAAAAGTGAGCTAATCGAATTATGATAAAAAAATGTAAGAGTCCTTGATAATAATTTGTTATCTAGAACTTTAATAAGCTATTATCTAAATATAATACCATAAGTCGATATTACCATTACGCCCCATATTTACGCTCCAGTAATGGATAGGACTCACCCATGATGCAGCAGGATTCAGGAGACAGCGACACTGTATGTGACCAACATTTAGTATTGAAATTAAGTTAGCCAATATTGGGATCTGACATCTGGGAGGAGTCTAATCGGCCACGTCACAACATGGAGGAACCAAGATGCAATATTATACAAAAATAGGGCGATGATTAGTGAATTTCTGAAAAAATGTTATTAACTTTGGAAGCTATCTGCGAACATGGGGGAACAAATCTCTCCCAGAGATGTTTTGTAGAGGGTGAAAGAGTGAATGAGTACTACAAGCGGGATACATTATAAAATGAGGGAAATAATAATAATAATAATATGATAATAAGTTTATTTCAAGATTACAGCAATACCACACTAAACATACTTGAATAAACAATTACACAGAAGCGACATACTGTCGCTTGTAAGTGTTGTCTATGTTAGTAATAAAGTATTTGATAGATATTTCTATAGTCACATTCGGGTTGTATACGGCACATTTGGGAGGGTCACTATCACTAATCAAAATTACATACTCATTTTACATACAATTATTCCAATCATTTGCTCTACGATTCGAATTTATCCGTTCATAATACCTACTTAAATTTACAAGCACTTAAAATTATTCCTTCTTAGAAAAAGTAATGGATATCCTCTCTATTTTTATCCAAAATCCTGTTTTTAACTTCATTTTTAAATGTTTTATCAAATATGATTTCTTTCAAGCTAGTCGGTAGAGTATTAAAGAATTTTGGTGCCAAGTAATTCAACGATTTATGTCCTATTTCTTTTTTAGTTAATGGAACAACCACACCATCTTTTCCAAGTCTCGTATTTTTTCCGTGTTCAACTGGCTGAAGCGCAACTTTTTTCTGATTTAAAAGAATTCAAGTTTTAAAAAAATATAATTGCCTAATATCAAAAACTTTGGCTTCCTTGAGTAGTAAATCAGTAGAAAATTGCTTCATTTTATTAAAAATTATTTTTAATATCCACTTTTGGATAACCTCCAAATTCTCGATATGGCAAT
Organism: Pissodes strobi; assembly: GCA_016904865.1. Classification (NCBI taxonomy): domain Eukaryota; kingdom Metazoa; phylum Arthropoda; class Insecta; order Coleoptera; family Curculionidae; genus Pissodes; species Pissodes strobi. Next base: position 167,017 of record MU182906.1, on the reverse strand, counting down.
GTCTAACCGCGCCCCAACCAGTCACAGCGTACCTCAGCTGCGACTGAAATAACGCAAAGTAGACTATCTTTAGTTGTGCGGGACTTTAAAAACACAAAGCGAGTTATTATATATCTTGTTTTAGAAACTATAAATTCCATTTGTTTATCCCAACGTAATGCCAAGATATTTATTACTATCTGCCCTACGTTGGGGTTTGGAACCTTCGGCAACATGCACTAAAACAGAGTTTTATCCACAATACCGAAACAGAATATTTGCACTCGACGCGCGTTTCGCTAACCATGTTAGCATCATCAGGAGATGATTAAAACTTAACTTAAACTTAAAATCATCTCCTGATTATACTAACATGGTTAGCGAAACGCGCGTCGAGTGCAAATATTCTGTTTCGGTGTTGTGGAGAAAACTCTGTTTTAGTTAATACTATCTGCTTTAGATATATAAATATTTTCTGGAGTGCTTAAAAATTGGAAATCGGGCAGTTTATTTGAATAGGAGGTAAATGGAACAAATTTTGTTTTAGACTGATTGAGTGTCAGTTTATTTATTTTAAACCAGTTAAAAATATTATTTAGGTCTAGTTCCGCCAATCTTTTTACTTGGGTCCATGTGTTTCCTGAGTACAAAATTACTGTGTCATCAGCAAAACTGATCACTTCTCCCAAGATAACCAAACAAGTAATAGCTCTGACAATATAACCAAACAAGTAATAGCTCTGACACTCCATCTCAAAGCATTCTGTCTACAAACATCACATTTGAGAGAAAAAACCACATGAAATATACGTTGAGATTAATTCGATTGGCAAGATTTTAGAGTGCAACTCATTTGTGTTTTTTGCATTACCTGATAAAATGTAATCCTTTTTTTTGAAATACTGAGAACACACTTTCAGCGATGGTTTGTACTCATGTATATTTAATGAAATTGCCATGCTTTCAAACGATCCATTTCCTCCAAACTTACAAAGAGGTTTTTTCGATTCACCACGACGCGACGCCTTCATATGATCCTGGAAAACGATGAAATCTGAGTGATAAGTCCGAGCTTGCCGTACTTTTACAATTTTTCACAGATCACGATTATTGAAATTTTTACGATCGCGAAACATTTTTGAAGTTAGACTTCTTAACGCGCACCGGGAGTAAAATTTGAACGTCGCCACACGGCGAGATGGCACGAAAAAGCGTTACGATATTTTAATGTGATATCTTTGTTAGTTTCAAGCTTTAAATATAGGATTTGCTCTATTACCTTGTCAAGACATGAGCGAAACTTTTTGTGAAGAATGTTGTTTTTTTCATCTAGGCCTTCCCTTTTTGTTAATTAAGTGGTATATTTAAAAAAATTACTTTTCAACCCAATCCGTTACTATATGTATAAGATTTTATTGTGATATCTTTGTTAGTTGACAAGCAAACAATATGGAATTTGCTCTATTACCTTGTCAAGACATAAGCGAAACTTTTATGAAGAATATTATTCTTTCACTACATTCATTTAGGCCTTACCTTTTTGTTAATTGAGTGGTATCTTTAAAAAAGTACTTTTTAACCCAATCCGTTACGATATGTATAAGGCTAGGGCGTTTAAATTTAAGAAGTTACACTTCAGATATGCGCACATAGTGCACACGCTTTTTCTTTTAATGCCTTTTTAGTAAAATGTGAGCTCAACTAGACGTAATACCAAGTTGTCATCCAAAGAATCCATGTTTCTACGTTCTAGCAAAATTTCTACAACACCTCGGTGGCGTAGTAGGCAGAGTGCTTGCCTGTCATTCGGGTTCGATTCCCGTCGGTCGCGACAGATGTTTTGTTTACTGTTTTTTATTAATTTACCTTTTTTTGTTAATAGATTGTCAAATAAAAATAGCTTTATAAAATATTGTTACGGCTAGCCTAACAACCATCCGAACGTTTTTGTGCTACCCTATAGAACTAGCCGCCGTGCCGCTCGCTTCTCTGTATGAGTTATCACCCGGCCGGCTGCGAAGATTCAGGATCGCTGGAATTATCTCGATGGCCTCGTCGAGATCATATAGAGTGGCCTCGGAATACTTCCCGAATATTCGTGATAGATTAAAGATTATATATATGCAGATCTAAGGCGAATGTTAGTCAGTTAGTTAATGTTCGCCCAGCGGTTGTTGACCCTCGAAACGCATGCAATTACATGCGTTTCGAGGGTCAACAACGGCTGGGCGAACTATAGTTAGTTAATCATTGAGTGTTAAAGTGTAAAGAGATATTAGTTGGAAAGTTATAAGACTAGTTTAGTGTGTCTGATTGTATACAGTGGTAGATAATAAAAAGACTATTAGTTGAAAATAGCAGAGTTGTAATTCTGTTAAGAACCCACGGGAAAAACCTAACATTTGATGTCGGAAGTTGGATTGTGAAGAGACCAGACTTGTGAAGTATTTTCAAGGAAGAGGGTACAAGTAAGTCAACGAGACCGTTTTGATTCTGTGAAAATTTTATAACATCCTATGGTCAATACGAGGCAACAAACGGCAGAAATGGAGCAAATTAATAAAATGTTGGCCGATTTCATGGAAAATGTAAATGCTGAGAGACAAGTAGAACAGGACCGGCTGCAGAAAATTTGTCAAGATCAAGAAGATAAAAAGCAAGCGGATCGGGAAAAGGATGAACGTAGAAGGCAAGCGGATCGGGAAGAGGATGAACGTAAAAGGCAAGCAGAACAGGACCGGCTACAGAAAATTTTACAAGACCAAGAAAATAAAAGGCAAGCAGAACAGGACCGGCTGCAGAAAATTTTTCAAGATCAAGAAGATAAAAGGCAAGCAGAACAGGACCGGCTTCAGAAAATTTTACAAGACCAGGAAGAGAAAAGACAAGCAGAACAGGACCGGCTTCAGAAAATTTTACAAGACGAGGAAGAGAAAAGACAAGCAGAACAAGACCGGCTTCAGAAAATTTTACAAGACCAGGAAGAGAAAAGGCAAGTAGAGCAGGACCAGCTTCAGAAATGGATGATAGATGTAATTGTAGGCGAGCAAGGAAAATTACAGAAAATATTGGACGGACAAAATGAGAAATTTGAAAAAGAAGTAAACAATATTCAAAAAGAAGTTGGAAATGTACAAAAAGAAGTTGGAAATGTACAAAAAGAAGTTGGAAATGTACAAAAAGAAGTAGGAGACGTACAGAAAGAAATGAAGAATCTACAAGCAGAATTTACCAGACTAAAAAATCAAGGATCCACTGAGAGGGCATTCGCCTCAGGACAAAACATCAAACCTCCAACGTATGACGGTCAAACATCGTGGACAATGTACAGAAGGCAATTTGAAGCCGCTGCTGTTGCCAACGGTTGGAATAACGAAGGAATGGCTACATCACTAGTAGTTGCACTTCGTGCATCTGCCCTGGAACTATTACAGACTATTCCCATCAGCCAGCAAGGGAAATATGACATACTTGCAGCAGCCCTAGAGAGACGATTTGGAGACCTACATAGAAGACAACTGTATCAGGCACAAGTTAAGTCCCGACATCACAAGCCTGGTGAAAACCTGTAAGAGTTTGAGGCAGACGTCAGACGTCTCGTTCAGTTGGCCTATCCGGGCGCAACGGAAGAATTTCAAGAGGAACTTGTTGCTGAATATTTTGTGGACGGTGTCAGAGATCCAGAAACTCAGAAGATGTTACGTCTAGCCAAATTTGGTAGCAGCCGTGAAATTTTGGGTAGAGCTCTAGAAATCGAGGCGGCCTGTAACATCTCTAAGCCAGCAATCAGGGACGTATCCATCAAGGAAGAAAATTTGGCGAATAGTTGTGAACTAACTGAAATGGGCGGTATTTTGAAGAAATTAACCGAAGTTCTTCAGGCCACGGGGAGATTCCGGGAGTCACTAGAAGTTAGGCCATACAACCGTAATCAGTGCTATAGATGTGGCAAGACTGGACACTTCAAAAGGGACTGTCGAGTACAAAGATTCCAGGAGCCAATAGAAGATAGCCGAAATACATCAAATCAGTGCTATAAATGTGGAATGACTGGACATTTCAGGAGGGAGTGTCGAGTACGGATATTCCGGGAGCCAACAGAAGTTAGACCATGTAATCGAAAGGCTATAAATCAGTGCTATAGATGCGGCAGGACTGGGCATTTTAAAAGGGACTGTCAAGTACAAAGATTCCGGGAGCCACTAGAAGATAGGCCACGTAACCGAAATGTTTCAAATCAGTGCTATATATGTGGCAACATTGGGCATTTTAAGAGAGACTGTCGAGTACAACTACGACCTACAGCTCCATCCAGAGACAACAGCGGTTCAAAGCCAAGTCAGGAAGAGTTGAAACAATATAACTTTAAGGCTAAGCACAGGGAAGGAAGATGGCATAGTAATACGGATGCTTTATCCAGAAGATCATGTGAGGATAACAAACATGGCCAAAGAATGGACCAACGAGAAGGAATCACTCCCATTAGGCGAATCAAGTTTAAGGTTGATCAGCAGTGGACCACAGAGCAACTAAAGAAAGATCAGTTTGATGATAATGAAATAGCACTACTACTGAGAGCTAAGGAAGAATGTCAACCAGCTGGATAGATATTTCAACTAAAGGATCTACTTCTAAATCTCTGTGGGCTCAGTGGGACTCCCTGGTAGTTGAAAATGGGCTCCTTAAACGAGCCTGGGAAAGCGCCGATGGCAAAGCAGTGAAGACGCAGTTGGTGGTACCAAGGAAGAGGGTATCGGAAGTTCTGGACGAAGTACATAATAGAAAGTTTGGTGCTCATCTCGGAGTTAACGGAATGATTGACAAAATCCGCGACAGATTTTACTGGGTCAACTACTGCCAGGATGTGAAATCATGGTGCCAGCAGTGTTCAACCTGTGCCTCAAGTCAGGGACCCCAGACAAGATCCAGTGGGAAGATGAAACATAATGATGTGGGACTACCGTTTGAACGTCTCGCCAGTGACCGAATGAAGTCTCGATATAATCTTCAAGCTAACTCTAGGGGATTTCGGATGAACGATAAAGTCTGTGTATAGAATTCAGCGTAGCCCCAGAAGCAATCTGAAAGTTGTCCACCTCGACAGGTTGAAAGCATATCACGGACATGAAGTAGCTGATCGGGACGATCAAAATTAAGAGGGAGGCAATGTTACGGCTAGCGTAACAACCATCCGAACATTTTTGTGCTACCCTATAGAACTAGCCGCCGTGTGCCGCTCGCTTCTCTGTATGAGTCATCACCCGGCCGGCTGCGAAGATTCAGGATCGCTGGAATTATATCGATGGCCTCGTCGAGATCATATAGAGTGGCCTCGGAATACGTCCCGAATATTCGTGATAGATTTAAGATTATATATAAGCAGATATAAGGCGAATGTTAGTCAGTTAGTTAGTTAGTTAATCATTGAGAGTTAAAGTGTAAAGAGATATTAGTTGGAAGGTTATAAGACTAGTTTAGTGTGTCTAATAAAGAAACTATTAGTTGAAAATAGCAAAGTTGAAATTCTGTTGAGAACCCACGGGAAAAACCTAACAATATATTATTTCAAAATCTAAAAAACTCTTTATTAATGTCTTTCCTTAATTGGTTTTTATGATACTTTTATTACCTTTCCGAAGAATTTTTTACGTTTATTCGATTTTTTCCCATTTCTTAAAGCATTTTTTCGTCCCATTTTTGCCATCCCCGACCTTGTAGCTTAACGCCTTCGGCTTTTTTTGCCGAAAACCCCGTTTCTCTAACTTTTTTTTTATTACTTTTTTTCTTATTAGTTTTATTAACTTTCCGAACAATGTTTTGCGTTTCTTTCAATTTTTTACAATTTTCACGAAAATTTTTGGGTTAGACCCACCTGAGGAGGTGGGGAGTATAATCCCCCACCCAACTGGGATCATCGCTTACGGGGTCGTGGCTTGTCAGATTTTCGATCCGAAGCTCCATTTTTTTCCTAAATCCCCCCTTAAATTAGAGCCCCGGTCCTCCCATGAGGCGCCCCTACCATGCAAATTTCGAGCCCGTAGCTCTTTCCGTTCTCCCGAAATTAATTATTTCAGTTTTTTCTTCTCCCCCCTCTCCTGGCGAAACAGCGGGGGGTGGCGGGTTACGGTGTACAGTTTTCGCCCAGGATCCTCAATTCACCTTGGCTACATGTCCTGAAAATTTCAACCTTCTAGCTTTATACTGGAACCATGCTTAATTAAGGGAGCGTTTCACTTTGATAACCGTTTCAACTTTGATAAGCGTTTCATTTCTTTCTGATTTCCTCTCGCTAAAGAAGTTTCACTTCAAAAATGATGTAAACATGTACATGAATTATGGCAGTATTACGGATCTAGCGCTTAATTTTGAAAATGTATTAAGAAAGAACTAATTTAAAAAAACATTCCTTGGCAATGGACTTCTATAGAAGAAGATTCATTCAACAGTATTAAAAAATAACTGACTCCTAGACCTAGAGTCTATGCTGGCCAACTGAGAAATTTTAAATCAAGTGCAATAATTGAAAATGAGTCGACAGTACGGACGATTTACTAAATTTAAGTTAGTTAAAATGTATTAAGTAAAATTATTAAGCATGAAGAGGAGCATTTGAGTATAAAACAAAATAAAATGCGCTGTGAGCGTAAAATACAATAAACACACTATGAGCATAAAATAAAACAAAATGTTCTGTGAGGATAAAATAATATAAAACACTTTGCGAGCATAAAATGAGATCAAATGATCTGTGTGCATAAAATATAACGCTCTGTGAGCGTTTTATTTTTTTATAAAATCTGGCATTACAATAATTGTGCCAACTGGTACGATCTAAGAGAGTTCTATCTGGATTTTTCTTGGCTCGACGACGACGCGACGTCTGCTTTGGCACTGATAACCCGTCAGTGTGCTGCGTAGAGATTACGCAAGTAATCTCCTCAGAAATCGAAGCATAAATCTCATATTCCATCAAATTACTGTCAAAAGGAAAGCCCTGGTTCGACAGAAGATGCGAAAGAGCTATGGGCAGGAAGTATACAAGTATTAGCAGAAAATCAGACCGCTGAAAATCGCAATTATTTTGCCGAAGCAAGAAACGAATGCAAACGTGTGATTGACGAAACTTAGGACAAACATAATGACGGGATCAGGAATAAAATTTTGCAATGCTCCAGTGGCTTCAGCACTTCCTGGTCGGTGGGAAAGGCAGTAAGTAATAACTTTACAAAAACGTCTGTCCCACCTTTGACAGACGGCAAGAAAACTACGTCCTCAAACTATCGCCTAATTGCCTTGCTTCCAATAATCTCTAAAGTCATGGAGCGTCTAGTCAATCAGCAACTACTCAAGTACCTCGAGACCAACAGAATAATTATTCCGCAAATAGAGATCGACAGCAGATATATTGGCCTATGTCAGTCATATATGGAGTAGGGCAATTGAGAACTGCGGAGAATCTCAAGCAATTGGGTTGGAAATTTCAAACGCATTCTACAGAGTTTGCTCAAAAACTGCCGTCCTTCGAACTGCCAGCGTCTCTCTGCAGCTGGCTTGTCAGTTTCCTTAACCAATCTCTGATATTGCAGTTGATAGACAGATCTCAGAGATGCGGGAATGCCTCTATTCCTCAACTATATTAATGACCTGATGACCAAAACCAATAATCCTGTATACAGTTTTGCAGATGACAGTACTCTTGTTTCCCAATTTAGTTCAGAAAAACCTTTACCAGCGACTGAGACTTATCACCACACCACAGACAGGAACAGATTACATCAATTAATCAAAATATGAAGAACGTTCGAACATGGTTCGATCTCCATCTTCCACAAATATTTACATGGCAGATGTTAGAAAGTCACGTCAGACGGCAAGAGTGCACCCGTTCGTCGTACAACTGGAACCACCTAGAACGTCGCTTTACAATGACTCTTTTGTCTGGCGCACTGCATCACTGTGGAACTCACTTTCAGGATATCTGTTTCCCCCCAATTACGACTTGCAACTATTTCAGAACCATGTGAATCAACATCTTCGCACACACACCGCTCGTCCAGTGCTCCCTTAAGTGTGTGTGCCACTGCCATAAAAATATCATTCTAATGACGCTCTCTGATGCATTTGTAGTTGCTTCGTGCTTGATTATGTCATGCATAGACCCTAATTATTGTCCGTCTCCTAGAAAAACTATATAGTGCCTAGAAACCGTAGAAAATAGTAGCTACTATTTTCTTTGAAATATCCAATAGAAAAATCATCCTTACGCAAAGAGTGGATCCCCAGAGGCGCTGCTTCGTTGTAATTACTACTGATAGTGAATTTACAGCATGTTTTAAAATCGCGCCGCTTATTTGGAAGACAGCGTTTCCAGACTGTAGCTACTATTTTTTAAAATTTCCAGCAAACCAGTTTGTTATACCATTCATATTTTACAATTTTGTTTACAGGTACGACAGAAATCTTATCTACACATACGCGGGAAGCATCTTGGTCGCGGTGAATCCTTATCGCATGTTCGACGGCTGCTATGGCATCGAATCCGCTCAGAAATACAAGGGGAAATTGATCGGGGAGTTACCGCCTCATTTGTTTGCCTCGGCCGCTGCCGCGTATGCGGCGTTACCGTCACCACAGGTAATTAGCTTCGACATTTTTTTTTAAATTGTTCCTTATAATTTTTATCTTCCTTTCAAATGTAGGTAAGAGACATCACGAGAGATTCCTTGTTCACAAGCAAATATGTAGTAACGAATAAACTGCAAAAATATATTCCACAATGAGTTGATCTAGTGAAATGAATATATAATAGCTTTGTCCGCGTTAAAGATTCAGAACTGATTCGGGAATAGTCGCATGCACCAAAAACAATTAGTCAACTACTTCGCATGCGAATAGTCCCGAATCAGTTTTGAATTCTTATCGAGACACTGTTAATACCTATTTTCACCACAGATTGATCCCACGATTTTATTTCACTATATAACAAATATATTTTTACGATTTCACCATTTTTTTGGCACTCAATAAATCCGTTAAGCTTCAATGCAGGCTCGTATTATATTTATCTGCTGTTTTCTCCATTTAGGTTGTGGTAATAAGCGGAGAAAGCGGCTCCGGCAAGACCGAATCCACAAAACTGGTAATGCAATACTTGGCCGCAGTGGCACCATCAGCTCCGCGCGGTCAAGCACTGGTCACCGAACAGATACTTGAAGCCACACCACTATTGGAGGCGTTCGGAAACGCCAGAACCGTACGCAATGACAACAGCTCTAGATTTGGCAAATATTTGGAGGTGTATTTTAAAAATGGAGCGATAATAGGTAGGTACTTTATATGGTACTTTTATCATCCCATAATATATCGGCATCATACAAGAGTTATTTTTTTGCTATAGGTGCCAAAATTACTCAATACCTGCTAGAAAAGTCTAGGATCGTAACGCAGGCGCCAGGCGAAAGAAATTACCACGTGTTTTATGAACTTCTGGGTGGACTTACTAACACCGAAAAGCAGAAATATGGATTGGTAGATCCCGATAAATATTTTTACTTGAATCAGGGTAAGACGCTTGTATTTTCAAATTTCTTACTAATATGTTATTGAAACATATGTTGTTTATTTAACAGAAAGGCAATATTATCGAGTATCTTGCCTTTAATATCTTACCACTACGCCACTGCACGGTTCGTTATAGTGAATATGATGCTGAGTATCTTTTCATCTTTGGTCCGTTGGTCTAATGACACCCACATAGCTCGAAACGTCGACTATTGTGGAGACAAAAAAAGACAGAAAATACTTATTAAAGCCATACATTGTTGTCATAATTTTTAAACCCAGAACTTGTCGCTTGACATAACATTTCCGTTCTACATGAGGTAGATCTGAACAGCCAGAGTTCGGCTTTCTAGAACCATGTAAAAATTTTACTGTTTTATCTCTGATGTCTTTATATGTATTTTTACTATTATAATTTATTTCCTAGGTGGCAGCGATTGTTCTCCAGGCCATTCCGGATCCGGAGCCGACTGGAAAGCCTTGACCAGGGCCATGCAAGTGCTAGGCGTGAGCGAAAACGAACAGGAAGGAATCGTCAAGGTTCTCGCTTCCGTGTTGCATCTTGGAAACGTCTATTTTCACCGAAGACAACTGAGGTGAGTATGTTAAGTCAAATTCGCGTCATAGTGATACGTTTCCTTCAGTATTTCAATACTTGATTCACAGATTTAACACTTCCAGATTTATTCTTATGGTATAATTTAAAGCCGTTGTCAATATATTTACAAATTTCTTGCAGGTTTAAAGAACCTAATTTTTCTGAATTTTTGTTTCCTCTTTTTCGAGGACTAAAGATAACTTAATGATTTTTAAATTTCAGATGACCATTATTAATTAAACAATTTTTAAATGCGCATTTTGACCACTGTGTAACCAGTTTCCTTGTAACGTCGTTGTCGCCCTGTCACCGCATATGAAATAGATGTAAATGTGAATTCTTCTGCATATTTAAAAGTAAATAATGCATTGACCTAGTCAATTAAGCGATTTTTACAAATCTCCACCTTTGAAATCATACTCGGTGGTATCTACATGTTATCGAATCGACAGTACCACTTGTTCACTTTAAGAGTGGAATTCTGTAACAGGCTTGGTCTGAACTAATGACAGTATGACTAGATACAGTAGTAAAGTAATAATTTCACGTAGTATTTGAAAAAAAAAATTCTCTTCTTCCGGGGCATACAAAGTGAACGAAATATTTTTTTATTTAATAGAAATTCAGATGTTGTAGATATTTTATGTTCTATATTGTTGTGGGGGATTCATGTTTGTGAGACACATTTTTCTTCACCAAGTTTTATTGAAATCTTCAATGCAATCTTCGGTCCTGGTCCAAGGGTGTAAATTCCACAAGTCCTAATTAACCCTAACGAAGCTGAAAAACATTTAATAAAATTGGAAATATTTGAGGTCTCGAGAACAAATCTGCTCCTGTTGCCAAAAGTGAGAACTATGATTAGTAAACATAATTAATTATAACGTTTAGACTAGCACAACAGCACAGCGACACAGCTTGACAAAGCACACGAGCTTTTTACTGTTTTGCTATTCTGAATATTATAATTATACTTACTAATCATTTTAATTTTTAGATTTCTCAGTTGTAACAGATTTGTTCCTGGAAACATCAAATATTTTCAAGTCTTTTAGGTGTTTCAGCTTCGCTGTTACTTATTTAGCTCTTATGCAATTTGCACCCCTGGACCAGGACCCAGGAGGAAGTTCGTCCTTCATTGCAAATTTCAATACAACTCTGGTGGAGATAAAGGTTTTAAAATATTGTATCACCAAAATACGCATGACTGCAGGTAATCAATCCATTGCATCAGAATTATAAATATTTATTTGATTGTCCATTTCTAGACAAAGTCATGCTTTTGAATTTCGTTATATAGGGTGTCCGGAAATACCTTTCAAATAATTACAGGTGTGATTCTACATAAGAAAACATGATTTTTTTTTTCATATGAACTTGTGTCCGAAAATGCATACTTTCCAAGATACAGGCCGTCAAACTTTTTTTAAAAAATCGTTTTTTTTGTTAATATCTTAAATATCCTTTTACTTATTTTGTTAAAATTTGGTAGGGTTATCTGTAGTAATAAGGGGCTCATTTAGCCTTGATTATGTTAAAGATATAAAGTCCAGTGGCTTCCCGAATATTATTGACAAAAAGAATGTGCACCACTGACTTTTTTAAATATTTTATATTTTTTTCATATTAAGCAACTAAAAATACATTTTTGTTTCTTGAATTATTTTCGTATTTTGCTTCGTTTTCGAGAAAAAAATAAAAACCAGTTTATTACACTTCCAAACTTTTTTTAAAAATAATTTTTTTTATTAATATCTTAAATATACGTTTACCGATTTTGTGGAAATTTGATACTGTTTTCGGTTATAATAAGGGGCTCATTTAGCTTTACTTACATTAAAAATATTAAGTCCAGTGGCGGCCCAGGGGGCGTCATACCGAATATTATTGACAAAAACAATGTGCACCACTGACTTTTTTTTTTGTTTCTTGAATTATTTTTGTATCTTGCTTCGTTTTCGAGAAAAAAATAAAAACCAGCTTATTACACTCCCAAACTTTTTTTTAAAATCGTTTTTTTTATTAATATCTTAAATATACGTTTACCGATTTTGTTGAAATTTGATATTGTTTTTTGTAATAGTAAGGGACTCATTTATCTTTGCTTACATTAAAAATATAAAGTCCAGTGGCGGCCCAGGGGGCGTCATACCGAATATTATTGACAAAAGGAATGTGCACCACTGACTTTTTTTACACATTTTTTATTTTTTTTTTCGTATTAAGCAACTAAAAATACAACCTTCTCGTTTCTTGTATTATTTTCGTATCTAGCTTCGTTTTCGAGAAAAAAAATAAAAACCAGTTTATTACATTTCTTTAAGGCAACAAATTCTACCTCAAAGCTGGTGGATAACCATTATTTTTCTGGAAATGAATGGTTAATTCTAGTCATGGAAATTGTTGTAATAAATTATTATACATACAAAATATGATCAAGACCGTTCCTTTATCGATAAAGTGTTGTTCACAGACGAAGCAGGATTTACGCGCCAAGGCGTTGTTAATTTTCATTAGAACCATATGTGGGCCGACAAAAATCCCCATGATATTTTTCACTCACAGAGAAAAAGATAAATTTTTATTACATCCTGCGATGAAACAAAAAGAAAAATTAATAGAATAAAGCATTGATTTCCAGAAAAATAATTGTTACCCACCAGCGTTTGATGTAGAATTTGTCGCTCTAAAGAAATGTAATAAACTGGATTTTATTTTTTTTTTGCTCGAAAGCGAAACAAGATACGAAAACAATTAAAAAAACAAAAATGTTGTATTTTTAGTTGTTTAATATGAAAAATATTAAATTAAAAAGAAAGTCAGGGGCGCACACTTTTTTTGACAATAATATTCGTTATGATGCCTTTCGAGACGCCACTGGACTCCATATTTTTAATCTAGTTAAGGCTAAATGACCTCCACATTATTACAGATAAGACTACCAAATTTCAATAGAATCGGTCAATGGATATTTAAGATATTAATAAAAATCCTATTTTTTTTTTAAAAGTTTGGAAATGTAATAAACTGGTTTTGATTTATTTTTCTCGAAAACGAAGCAAGATACCAAAACAGGTTAGGAAAACAAAATGTTGTACTTTTAGTTGCCTAATACCAAAAAAATAAAATGGTTAAAAAGTCGATGGCGCACTTTTTTTTGTCAATAATAATCGGTATGGTGCTCCCGGGACGCCACTGGACTTTATAGTTTTAATCTAATTAAGGCTAAATGAGCCCCTTATTATTACAGATAACACTACCAAATTTCAGCAAAATTGGTGGAAGGATATGTAAAATATTAATAAAAAATGATTTTTTTTTGAAGTTTGACATCCTGCATCTCGGAGACTATGTAATTCCGGACCCATGTCCATATTAAAAATTTTTCTTGGTTTATTATGTAAAATTGCTTCTGAAATTATTCGAACGGAATTTCCGGACACCCTGTATACCACAATATCCCAAGATAATCCTCATTATTATTAACGTAACAGAATCCCACCTGTTGTCTCACGTGGCTCATTTGTTTTTCAAATATACTTTAGGCACGGCCAAGAAGGCGTCGAGGTTGGCTCCGATGTGGAAATCAAGTGGGCCGCGCATCTCCTGCAGATCTCCGCCAACGGGTTGCAGAGGGCGCTCACTTCGCGCATCACCGAGGCCCGGTCAGAACGCGTTTTTTCGCCGTTGAGCATCGATCAGGCATTGGACGCCAGGGACGCGTTCGCGAAGGCCCTTTATGCTGCGCTGTTCAATTGGTAAGTCATTTTTGTCACATAATTTTTTTTTTATAATTAATTTATTATCAGCCAATTTACACATACACGTGAAACTTTTTGGGCCACAACTTTAAACTCCGATTAGTTGTCGATGTGACCCATCGGAACGCAAAGTAGTAACACAGAAGAAAAAAACAATCAGAATATTCTCTCTGAAATACCGCCTTTGATGTATTTCAGACAAATTCCTTTAGCGTCGGCCATTTTTAAAAGGGAAATTCCAGGTCCGTATTATTTTCCAAATTTCGTAAATACGTGGGTATTCGCATTATTTTGTAGTAATTATCATGTATTTGTCAGATACTATGTAAATAGCATGGGAGTTTGTATAAAATATTGATACACTGTGGGCAAAATAAAATTTTAACCCTCTTTAATGCTTAATAACTTTTTTATTTTCAATGGATTTTTTTATCATTTTTGGATATGTTATGGCCCAAGGTATTGGGAATGAAAAGAACATTGCAAAGATGATCTACTTCAGTGGCATACAGCCAATGTTTTCCAAGTCGTTGCAAAAATCGGCCAAATGAAATAAAGATGTAAAAATGGGCAAAAAAGATTTGAAATGGTTCGGAATATTGACCATTAAAAGACCAGGTCAATACAAGCAAAATTAAAATTGATACATTAATTTTGATAAAACCATGTCTTGTAGGCCAAGTTAAATTTGATCTTTTTTAATGCTTAATGACCTTTTATTTTCAAAGGACTTTTTATCATTTTTTGGTATGTCATGGCCTAAGATATTAGAGTCAAAAAGAAATTTGTAAAGCGGGTCTACTTCAGTGGCGTGCATTAAAATTTAAAATTATTTTTTTTTATTTTAAAAATTTTAAGTAGATTCGAAATTTCTGTACGCCAATGAAGTAGACCCGCTTTGCAAAGTTTGCTTTGATTCTAATGTCTTAGGCTGTAACATATCCAAAAATTATAAAAAATCCTTTGCAAATATAAAGTCACTAAGCATTAAAAAAGGATCCAATTTAATTTGCTTCATAACTTTTTTATTTTCAAAGGCTATCATTTTTGGATATGTTATGGTCTAAGGTATTAGGATTAAAAAGAACTTTGCATAGAGGCCCTACTTCAGTGGCGTACAGAAAAGTGGGTATTTTGAAATGAAATAAAGATGTGAAAATTGGCAAAAAAGCGGTTCGGAATATTGATCATTAAAAACCAGGTCACTACAAACAAAATTAAAATTTATAATTAAAATGTATACCTTAATTTTGGTAAAGTCATGTCTCGTGGGCCAAATTAAAGTGGATCCTTTTTTAATGCTTACTGAATTTATTTGCAAAGGATTTTTTTATCATTTTTTTTATAGGTTATGGCCTAAGACATTGAAATCAAAGAGAACTTTGCAAAGCGGGTCTACTTCATTGGCGTACAGAAGTTTTGAATCTACTTAAAATTTTTAAAACTAAAAATAAAATTAATTTTAATGTACGCCACTGAAGTAGACCCGCTTTACAAATTTCTTTTTGAATCTAATATTTTAGGCCAGGACATATCCAAAAATTACGAAAAATCCTTCGAAAATAAAAGGTCATTAAGCATTAAAAAAGATCCAATTTAACTAGTCCCACAAGACATGGTTTTTCCAAAATTAAAGTATTAATTTTTATTTTTGTTTGTATAGACCTAATTTTTTAATGGTCAATATTCCGAACCCTTTCAAATCTTTTTTGCCCATTTTTACATCTTTATTTCATTTGGCCGATTTTTGCAAGGACCTGAAATACATTGGTTTTGAAAAATACCCCCTTTTATGGGCGCCACTGAAGTAGTCCGTCTTAGCAAAGTTCTTTTTAATCCAAATAACTTAGGCCATAACATATCCAAAAATGATAAAAAAATCTTTTGAAAATAGAAGGTCGTTAAGCATTAAAAAATGATGCAATTTAACTTGGCCTACAAGTCATGGTTTTATCAAAACCAAAGTTAATTTTGTTTGTATTGACTTGTTTTTTTAATGGTCAATATTCGGAACCCTTTCAAATCTTTTTTGCCCATTTTTACAGCTTTATTTCGTTTGGCCGATTTTCGCAACGACCTGAAATACATTGGTTTAAAAAAACACTCCCTTTTCTGCACGCCACTGAAATAGATCGTCTTTGCAAAGTTCTTTTTAATCCCAATACCTTAGACCATGACATATCCAAAAATTATAAAAAATCCTTGGAAATTAAAAAAGTTATTAAACATTAAAGAGGGTTCCAATTTAATTTTGCCCACAGTGTAGATGTTAACATCCGAAATACATTTTTATGCATAAACCTAGGCAAATTAGGAATTATGGATAATTGCTAAAATCCTTAATTATCGATATTAATCAAATATATTAGACGCAAAAAAGTTATAAAATTGTTTTTTAGATCCAACTGGGTCAAATTGGGATAGTTTCTCTAGTTGAATTCGCAGAGCGGAGCGGTGGGGCCACGCATATAACTTTATATTTAAGTTTGGTTATTATCGATATTAAGTAAATGCTAAGTTTTTATGCATAATAATGTATTTCGGATATTAATGGTATCATATTATGTATATACAAGGTTTTCCCGCATATTTCGGCGTTCACCAAGAGAGCTTCTTTCAATAGATACCAAAAAGTGAAAAATACGAAAGTCATGTTTTTTTCTGTCATAGGACTTTTTCATCAAAAATTTAAAAATATTCCTTGAAATGTGAAATTCTGGCAGGTTTCCAATTTTTTTAAATATATATTATTTCATATTTTAAAAGATCACTTTTTACTCTTTTTTCTTTCTTTTTTCAACTTTTTTCGTCGAAAACCGCGTTTCTTTAACTTTCTTTAATATTTTTTTTCCATATTTCGTTTTATAATATTTTTATTAACTTTCCGGACAATTTTATCTCTTTTTATTTCTTTTTATTTGATTTTATAATACTTTTATTAACTTTCCGAATATCTTTTTACTTTTTTTCCCATTTTTTTCAAAAATATTGATTTGTTTTTCATAAAGCATTTTTTTCTTCCCATTTTGCGATCTCTGACCTCGTAGCTAAACTCCTTCGCCGTGTTTCTCTAACTTTTTTTATGATTTTTTTCTTATTTCGATTAATACTTTTATTAACTTTCCGAACAATTTTTAACGTTTTTTTTCAATTTTCTTCCAATTTTTCGAAAATTTTTGGGTGTCCGGGGTGGTGGTGGGTATAATTCCCGCCCCCACTGATGACCTCGTGAAACAGGGTCATCCCTTGTCAGATTTTCGACCCGAGGTTCCGTTGCAGAGATATCGGCATTTTCTCCCCAAAATTCCCCCTTAAATTAGAGCCCCAGTTCTCCCATATGGCCAAAGGAAGGCCCCCATGAGGCGCACCTACCATAAAAATTTCGACCTTGTAGCTCTTCCCGTTCTCCCGAAATTGACTGGCTGTACGGGTTAAATATTTTTTCGTCGAAAACCGTGTTTCTCTATCTTTTTTTTTTATTAATTTTTTTCTTTATTTCGTTTGATAATAATTTTATTAATTTTCCGAACGTTTTTTAACGTTTTTCATTTTTTACCAATGATTTCAAAAATTTTTGTTTCTTTTTCATAAAGCATTTTCTTTCTTCCCATTTTTGCCATGCCCGAGCTCGTATCTGAACTTCCTCGCCGAAATCCGCGTGTCTTAATTTTTATTGTTTCTTTTCTTATTCGTTTTATAATACTTTTATTAACTTTCCGAGCAATTTTTTAGGCTTTTTCAATTTTTTTCCATTTTTTCAAAAAATTGTGGGTACCCGGTGAGCTGGCGGGGTGGGAGGTATAGTTCCTTCCTCACTGATAACCCCGTGATAAGCAGATATCCCAGACACAGCTTAGTATAACAATCAGCTGGAAGTCTCTCGGCCGGCACCATTGAAATATTAGCCAGGAACAGAAAAAGATGCAAGATAGGCGAAACTCGCGCTGTCGCTCTCGCACCGGGGAGAGAATCCAGCGCCGTATTAAGGATATTATATTTTTGAATTACAGTACCGTATTTTCAGGTTATTGGTTAAACTCGGGTGCTAGGTGCTATGCCGATTATTAGTGATTATCGTATTCATTAAGGAAAAATAAATTAATAAACATATTGGAACAATGCAAAGACACTATTTATTTAAGAAGAGTTATACATGGTGTAATTTCACAAGTCGAAAAATTAAACAAACATAAAATATGGTCAAACCACAAATAAACATTAGGTAATTAAATTAAAATAAATACAAAAATACATACATTTGAAAGGAATCAGTAAAAAATGCAATGATTACATGGGTATTTTGAATATTTTACAATTTTATTATTTATTTCTTAACAATACACAATACACTATTTTGAGGGCGAAGCGAAAATAAATTGACACCAAAACCGTTTGTGACTAAAAGTACCTACACTATAATAATTGTATTGATTCCTCCATATGATTAATTTATTTTTTTTATATTTTTATAATTAAAGTTAATATTTTTATAAGAGTATAGTACATGCGAACTCTTAAATATAATTTTTACTCCGACTGCCTTGATAATAGGCAAAAACGCACTAACAACTGCTCTTGAAAACTGGACATTTCAAACATCGCGTGAAAAATATACTTTGCATACGACGTGGGCAAAGTGTACTTTTCACACGCTTATGCGGGTATTTAGATGAAAGAGCTTCGTCTCCGTTTTAGAGCTTCGCCCTCAGAGGCCCATTCCCAGATCTGTAAAAAAGTGGGCTCAATTTTAGGGCTTCACCCCCCCAGAAGCCCCTTTTTGCAAAACTGTAGAAAATTGAACTCTCATACCAGGGGCCCCCTTTTAAGGCTTGGGGCCAATTTTAGGGCTTCGCCTCAGGGGCCCCATTTTTTATCTGTAAAAAATGGGACTCCCGTATCATAGGCCACATTCTAGGGTTTTGCCCTCCCTGGGGCCCCATTTTAGGGCTTCGCCCCAGGGGGAGAACCTCTTTTCCAAATGCCTCAAATATGAGACACCCGCGCCAGGGGGCCCCATTCAAGAAATTCGCCCCCAGGGGACCCATTTCAGGGCTTTGGGCCTTAAGGAGTCCCAATTTAGGGCTTCACCCCCGGATGCTCCCTTTTCCGAATATGTCAAAAATGGGTCCCCCGGGGGAAGGCAAAGCCATAAGAGGATACGGCCGATGAATGGCGCCTTTTTCCAAAGATATGAAAAGAATAACTCCAAAATTTACGGGCGAAACCCTAAAAGGACGCCACGGGTAGGGTGTTGTCCCAGCCCTGGCATGTCAATAGCTACTCATTAACTAGTTACACAAATTGCTGTAGAAGTGTTTGTATGGTCTCTGTAAACTAGGTATATATCTGATAAATATTATATAATATTAATATTATTTGCATTCGAAGAAAAAAGTACAGTATGTAACGCGTGTGAAAAATCACTTTTCACATGAGTGTGAAGTTTGATGGCACGAGCCGTAGGCGAGTGACATAAATTGCACTTCAACACTTGTTGCACAATATACTATTACTGCAAATATTTTGAGAAAATTCTCACTTTTTCCGTCGAGTGTGCTATGAATGGTTATGGAAACCGAAGATAAATAAATGACAGTTGTGCGTTTGTTACAGTTTGTTGCTGGCATTCCTGTTCTAAATATGCCCGAAGCCCGAATACAATATGTCAGAACTGACAGTCATTTGCAAATTTCAGAATAAGTATAGAGAAATATGTGCATTTAATTTATAAAAATGGGGCTGTAGAAATAGTTCTGTGTGTTTTTCGAGCGCAAAATAATATTGCCGTTTTCGAAAGATTACAGTAACATTCTTTGTCAGGCGGTAATCAGTTACTTTGTGCTTTAAACATACAAATAACTATTACCAGTATATAATTACGAAGTAAGTTGATGACATAAAGAATGATGGCAT
>MU182906.1:92767-146805 GCA_016904865.1 Pissodes strobi | reverse complement strand
GCTTTAAACATACAAATAACTATTACCAGTATATAATTACGAAGTAAGTTGATGACATAAAGAATGATGGCATAATATGACTAAACATTCATTGCTTTGCACAGACATGCCCATAATATACAATAAGAATATTCAAGTTGAAATGTGGACCCAACAAAATATCACAGCTTTGTACTAAGCCGTGAAAATATTACATATATCGTAGTTATAATTAGATACTTACCTCTTTTTATCAGTACAAAACCGAAAGAAGCTTCTATCACAATTATATTTTTTATTAATTCATCCTTTAGCGGCACAAACGTGTCCCATCTTTGAGAAACTCATGATATCGCTAGTTATAAAAACATGAAATCGGTATCAACACTTTTAACTACGCCTATGTTCAATTAATTCAAAATCTAAGGAACAAATAGCCGCTACCGACGCTAGTGCCGTGATCTTCCCCATAATGGCGCCATGCGCAAGGATCGGCGCAAACCGTTCTCACGATCGGAGTGTCCTAGCTGATTGTACTAAGCTGTGTCCCAGAGATATCGGAAAAAACATGCTTAATTAAAGCGGCGTTTAACTTTGATAAGCATTTTTTCTGACTTTACCCTCGTTAAAGAAGTTTCACTTCAATAAAATAATATTAACAATACATCACACCACTGTTTCACTTCTAACAAGAAGTACAATTAGTCTTATTTACGATAACCAAATTGAATAAGTTTAGAGCGTTCAGTTTTAATATAGCCTGCTAACTGCATTTAAGAAAGCAGTTTTAAAGAAAGCTCATGACATAGGTTTAAGGCATATTATTTACGGACACAATGGTCCTAAGATCAAATAGATTTAATAATGGGTTTTATTACTTACCTATATTAGGAGACTCTTTAAACCAGCTTAAAAACTACAACCTCTCAAACTAGAACGTAATAAAACCAAACAGCCCGCAAGTTAGGTTAATTTATTTGATAATCTTCTTAGATTCCTTAAAACCATTATTAAATGCTAAACAGTGTTTAGGTTGCTGGCAGTATATCTACGAGGTAACTTTAAAACATTTTCTTTTTATTTACCACAATAAAGCCGTTTTAAACCTCAAATAAACCTAAACTGTTTTTACGGTACTACTTGGGTAAATACGCGACCGTATTGTATAAATCGTATACTAAATGCTATTTATTGTTACAGGCTCGTAAGCAGAGTCAACTCCATTATCCAGAGGGGTGGTCTCCAGGACGCGGCCCGGATCTCTTTACTTGACATTTTTGGCTTCGAGAACCTGAATGAGAACTCGTTCGAGCAGCTCTGCATCAACTTCGCCTCGGAGTCGCTACAGCTCTACTTCAACAAGCACGTCTTCAAGTTAGAGCAGCTGGAGTATGCCAAGGAACGGTTGGAGTGGACGAATCTGACTTGGAGCGATAACACCCCTGTTATACAGGTACGATATTTTTTTATTTTTGTAAATACTGCTATAGATCAATAATAATTAATCTAAGGGGTCAAGAGTCTAGAGGGTTTTATTCAGAAAGCAAGTTTGTAAAGTGTGTATCGGTATTTGTGAATGCAGTCTTCAAAGGTAAAATCTCTTACCGTGATACCGGGACTACTAGGATGTGGAAGCCAACGAATTGGTCTAGATTGCCTTTAGTTTTCATAGAATTATTTTTGATGGGATACAGAATGTCGTAAGAGGTAAGGCAATTTCAAAGAATGATTTAGATACTCTCGTTATAATAAACCAACTTACAAACCTTATTATAGTTGGCCCTTCTCTTAAGCCTGGGAGGCCTGTTCTCAATGATTTTATATAAAAGCAGAATTCATTTCTGACGTCATATCTTCGCGAATATAGTAACGTATCATTTATACCTCTTATAAACTTCTCAGTGGTCTCAATTATGAAACAAATTTAGAACTATATGTGTTTAAATTACATTAAGGGTATAAGCAGGGTCGACATAGTTCGTAAGCATCAAAGGTTCCCCACCCGGACATCAACTAATCAGCTTAGTTCCACTTTTAGGACAGGAAATGCGGAAGATTAACTTTTACTATCAAAAGATTAGAAGACTTCGTACAGAAACGACCGAAACATTGCTGGCTACTCGTAACAGCAACTATGACTGTATAGTGTTTACGGAATCTTGGTTATCTGGTGATTTTTTGAGCTCTGAACATTTTGACGACAACTATCATGTGTTTCGTCAGAACAGAGATTATGATGCACTGAATTGTAAGAGAGGTGGAGGAACTTTGATTGCCTTTCTCTCCATTTTTGACTGTAGGCAGCTACAAAGTGGTAGTAGCGTATCATTTGAAGATCTATGGGTTCAAGTAGGATTGCGGGACGAGACGCTCATAATTGGATCAGCGGATCCGTTTACATCCCTTCTAACTCACCTCAACCAACATATATATCAGGATCTTGTGGACATTGTGGAGAATCTTCGAAATAACCACAAAAATGCCAAATTCATCATATTCGGAGACTTTAACCTACCTGATATTACATGGGAGCTGGGAGCTTGACGAAGGACACCTGACGCTATCTGGAGGCAGCCGTTCCTCGGCAGAGATTTTAATAAATAATATTTACTATTTCGAACTTGATCAAATTAATGATGTCACTAACTGCAGCTGCAAACATCTGGATTTGGTATTGTTTGATGAATTTCAGTGTGTGGAAGTAACAAAATGTAATGACTCTCTTAGCAAAATAGGCCCTTATCATCCCCCTTTGCAAGTTTTTATAACACCCGAAATTACTCCTTGTTGGGATAGGAAGACTGAAATTAGGGTATTTACATTCGACAAAGCCGACTACGTCGCCCTTGATAACTATTTCTCTGCTGTCAACTGGGGTTTCCTACAGTCTAATGAAGATGTTAATTTCCTTCTCCGGAGATTTTACGATGTTGTTTTTGATGGTATTGATAAATTTGTTCCTTCAAAAAAAATCAAATACAAATTTCCTAAATGGTACAGCCGGGAATTCAAGAATATTATTAGCTTTAAGAACAAACTCATTAAGAAATACAAGCAATCTGAAGTCTGAAGTTCGAAAGGAAAGTAAATGCCTCATTGATCTGTGCTACCTGATGGTGTATTTTTGGTCGTTTGTTAACTCGCTTAAGAAACATCAAGGAATTCCGAAAACCATGGAGTATAATGGTGTCACAAAAGATACACCTGAATCTATTGCAGAAGCTTTCGTCCAACACTTTGAATTATGCTATACTGTTCACCCAAACAGCAATGTTTCATTGGAACACATTGGATGCTACACTTACATTTCATAGATTTACTGAAGAAGAGATTATAGATACAATTAACTCGGTGGATGTTAACAAGGGCTCAGGACCGGTCGGCTTTACCTCCTATTTTTGTAAAAGGATGTGCAGTATCGTTAGGAGGGCCTTTATGTGTCCTCTTTCAAAGGTCTTTTGATGCAGCCTGTTTTCCGAAACAGTGGAAGAGGTCTAGTTTATTTCCTATTTTTAAATCAGGCTCGAAAACCGATATTGGAAATTACAGGGGGATTTCCTTGATATCCATATTAATAAAAATTTTTGAATCCATAATATTTAGCCTTGTTTCAAGACTACCTCATTGATAATATAGAGAAGGGACCTCAAATTGATGTGATCTATATTGATATTTCTAAACCATTTGATGGTGTTTGCTATACCCTGTTGTTGGCGAAGTTGAGAGCATATGGAATGGAACGCTGTTACTTGAACTTTATCGGGTCCAACCTGTCTGATCGGAGACAATATGGGCATCAGTGGTATAACATCCAGAGAAATTGTGGTCAAGTCTGGAGTACCCCATGGATCACACTTGGGCCCAACTTTATTCTTGCTTTTTATTAACGATATAACTTTCAATTTTAAGAGATGCAAATGTCTTTTGTCTTTTGTTACATAAAATTGTTAATAGTAAAATGAACAATATTGACTTTCGCATTTCACAAAGACATACGAGAATCACACAGCTATTCCAAGAAATGCCTCACCGAACTAACTATGGCTTTCAGAGTTGTGTTGGAAGATTGATGAGAAATTACAACTCACATTTCTCAGACTCTGACCTCTTTCATCACTCATTCGAGAGTTTTAAGAAGAATATTTTAAACTCTTAATTTAATTTTACGTTTAAGTACCTTTTTCTGTCATTTAATGTCAATTTTTTGGTTTTGGGATTGTACTATTTTGAAAAGAGATCTCTGTAGTGTATGTATATATAAATAAAAAAAAAAATATTTCAGCTCCTTGGAAAGAAGCCGGTAGGGATTTTCCATCTGTTGGATGACGAAAGCAATTTTCCCAGAGCGTCGGACTCTTCGTTCTTGGAAAAGTGCCATTACAATCACGCCCTTAATGAGCATTACTGTAGGCCAAGGGTAGGAGGGAGAGAATTTGGGGTAAGCATGGGGTTATAACTGTTATTTGGAGTAATAGACCTTTTTTCACTTCTAATTCGGTCACAAAATAATTTAAAAGTTTTTCTGAAATGGTAAATGGGATTAGGCGAGACGTACGCGCGCATTTTATTAGAAATTAAATTTAATTCGAAATGCTGCCGAGCATATATTTTTTGAATCACCAGGGAGGCTGTTGGGAAAAAATGGCCTGGTCATTGTGTCCTTTAATATGCATAAGCAGTTAAAGCCTAAATTTGTATATCTTGATATTTCTTTGAAATTTGAAATTTATTTGTTTCTATAAATCTGAAGATTTCCAAAGTCGGTTGGACTTTGTCAATAAGGTGATTTTTTACCTGTAGAGCGTTATAAACAACTTAAAAAATATTTGGACATTTTTTGGCACACTAAATATGTTCATAAAAACGTACGGACCCGTCAAATATGTTATTTTTTAAATCTGCATATTTTTAGGTAGATATATGGCATAACATTTATTGTAATTTTCATTTAGATTCGTCATTTCGCGGGGCAAGTTTGGTACTCGGTGGATGGTTTCCTGGACAAGAATCGAGACATCTTAAGACCGGAAGTGATCGACCTACTCACTTCGAGTAAGGAACCTCTGGTGGGCGCCATCGCCAAACCACTGAGTCACCAATCACAGAGCAGGACACTGCCCAAAGGAGCCAATGGTATGTGTAAAGAATAAAAGTTATTATGTAAAACGTCAGTGCATATTAAATAATACTGTTGCTGATTACTAAGATATTTGGCGAAATCTCAACGAACACGTTTTCTTTTCATACCGTGCGTACATAAATTATACCTAACATAACCATCTGTCCTGAGTTTCCAATAAATAAAAATTCACTTTTGTTGTTATCGTCAGGCCGATTCGTGACTATGAAACCGCGCACCCCTACGGTTGCTGCTCGATTTGGTGACAGCCTCCAGCAGCTGTTGGAGAACATGTCCAAGTGCAACCCATGGTTCGTGCGATGCGTCAAGCCGAACAACGACAAGACGCCGATGCGATTCGACATGCCAGTGGTGCTCGAACAGCTGAGGTACGCGGGCATGCTGGATACCATCAAAATCAGGCAGTCCGGATACCCGATCCGCATGAAGTTTCATCAGTTTGTGGAGCGGTACAGGTGAGAAATTTTGAATGAGAATCGATTACGAGTGAGCCATGTGCATAATAATCTACGATAATAGAAGAAGCTTTTTGGGGTGGTGATTAAAACCACTTTAGCTTCTATAATTTAGGGCTTTGTTAATGTAACAGTATCAGAAGGGATGGTCTCCAGCAGGCCTTGCACTTAGACCATCCATTGTGCCCTCCATGATGCCGGTCTTCCTAAAAAAAATGCCTGCATCTCTTTCAGACTAACACGACACACTGAATATGGCTCGATCAGCGCCGTGCCAAAAATTCTAAATCTTGCCCATCGTCCTTCATGCACCATTTACACTCCTTTTCCTCCGCAATTCTCAGCAGGGTCAGGTGCCGCCTGAGCCTAGGATGCCCTTCCAAGTAACAATTTAAATGCTAGTTAGATTTATATCAGCTTTAAAATAGTTTTAAAATGATCGGTAGAAGAACTGGGGTTTTATGAACACCCTCAGATCTTAAAGTCTATTTATTCTTAAAAATAAGTTTTAAAGCAGCCTTGGCAGCAATAAAATTAAGTGTCCATGGACTTGAGATGGTTACTATTGTGTTAGTTTTAACGAGGCTTTTCTGTTATCAATCTTAAAACTTGTTGATCTTCTGGAGGGTTTAAAATCTGTTTAGTTTTAAAATAATCTGTCTTAAGACTATAGCTTTAAGGTGGATTTAAAACATATTCTTTGAGCACTTCATAAAACTTGCCGTTTTATATAGGATAGCAATAAAGCTCAAGTCTTCGATTGGCTACTTAAAATTCTGTATTAGGATTACTGGGAAAATATATTGCTTCATTAAGGCCATATAATCTTTAAAAAAATCCTATTGGACTTTTCTATTGCTTTCTTAAACCATTATTTTTACACCCACCGCCTAGAGCTCTTTGTTTTTTTAAAACGGTCATCTTGTCGTTCTGACTATCTGTCGTGATTCAGTAGCGGTGTTCAATATAATTCCCTTAAAAATGGCAAATATTTCACATAAATACTTACAAGTTAAAAGAAGTGGTAATTTAAAATAAAAGTAAAGTTGCAATCTTTAAAGATAATAAATGAAACTGTCGATCAACATAAAACTGGACAAAATCTGAGGTTATGATGATCTAATTAGGCGCAGAAAACTGATCGCAGCGCTAGAAGACTTATATGCGACACCGTGATAAGGCCAAGTAGTTTATGAGCAGGTCGAGCAACCTTGGTCAAGACTGAGAAGCTTTACTCTAAGGAACAGTTAGGAGTAAACAGATTAATAAAATTACAGTAAATAAAAGGTTATGATAAAATTGATAGGCTCTATGCCTTCTTTCTAAGAAACTTTTGAGGTTTTAAATTATAAGAAGCCATATTTTTACAAACACACAAGCCTCCATATTGGTATTATTCAATAATTTTATCAAAATCTCGCGGTTCCTACTTTAAAAAATAAGAGGATATTAACAGTAATACTATATAAGATTACACGCAAACATTTTTAAGTTTGTTTATAATAATTAAACCTTGTTAAAAATTAGTCAGCAATAGGTAAGTTTATTATTTAAAAAAAGCATTAAATTTAATTTTTAGAAGGTATCTTTCCAGGTTTCGTCGAAAAAGCCAACTGCGGTATAAATTTTGTCTCCTATTTCTGAGAATTTACCAGACATTGGTATTGCATTTCCTCCATGTTTATTCTTAGGAGTTGGAATGCATCACCGACTAGACGGCATCACATGACAAACATTTGTTTGATGTAACTGGTTCACAGGTTATGATAATTTTATCTAAAAATATTATAAATCTCAGAGTTTTAAACTCATCCTAATCTCGCTATAAATTCTATGGTTTTAAATGACACTTGTTAAAAGTTTTATGATTGCCTTGAAGGCAATGATGAGAGAATCTATTTTAATGCAAATTAGTTTTAAACAAGCTTTAAGATTTGGTCTTGAGACCGTCATAGGAGTGGGCCGTTTTTCTGTAAAAAGGCCTTTATCTTGCCTTCAAAAAATTGTCTATAGCAGAAGGTTTTAAGTGAGTCTTATTCGTTTGGCTGTAACAATGTCTTGAACCATATTAAAGCTTCTTTTGGTACTTGGGCTGTGTAGAATCCTACCAGCGCCCTACACTCCTTCCTTGGTAGGTCGATCAATCCATTGGTGAGTCCCTTCGTGGGCCCATGTATCATGAGCCTCGTCTGTCTCATCCCCGGATCCGTTCGCCATAACTCTTCAGCCCGATCGTCCGTCCAGGCCCTATGTATCTATGCGCGGAGCCTTCTCTGGCTAAGGCATCCGCGGCCTCGTTTCCCGGTACACCTGAGTGCCCGATACCCAGACCAACGTAACCTTTTTGTGCTTTGCGAGTTCAATCAGCCCGCTTCTGCGCTCTCCCACTAAGAATGAGCGCCTGTGGACCGAGTTCAGCGCCATGAGTGCGTCCTTGCTGTCGATGTCGGTGCAAAAAAACCTTCCTGCCACCGGCTTTGAACCTTAACGACTCTCACACCCCCATCATGATCGAAAAAACGTATTGTGCTCGCTCAGTGGGGTGGATAATTCCTGCCCCAGGTCCTCACAGTGCGCACCAGTTCGACAGTGTTCCACTTCTGTAAAGCAGATAAGTCCAGGATCCTATCTTACGCTTTATCCAATCTTCCTTCATACGGAAGAGGAAGTTTAGCCTCTCGTGGAAGTTTATATCAGAGACAGCCACGTCACCTGGCATACCCAGGATGGTTAGGTTCCCGGACAGACGCCGTAGACCCCAATCTCCATGGTAGGAGGCATTGTCCCTCTCTCATCCCTACATCAGCGAATCTCATAGCCGTTCTAGCCGCCTCTTGCCTCACTCAATCCACCGACGGTGGCAAACCCACCAGCGCGTCCAGCGCCCTTGTGGGTGCCGCCCTCATAGCCCCGGTGACGCAGAGGCATGTAAGTATTTGTAATTTGTCCATCACTAGTCTGGCCACCGTTTTCATGGACCTTAGCCATCAAGCCACCGTTCATATGTTCAATGTTTGCGACTTACGAGGATGTTCATAATTATTAGACAAAAAAAGGGGTAATACAGTGCCATTTTACTGACGATTCCCAATTTTCCACTGCTAAGTTCCTTTAACTCATGGATTTGTGAACTATCTTCTGCCGTTCTATTTTAGGTCTGCCTCTTTTCTGTCGTTCTATCGGTTGTCATTCCAGGACTTGTTTAGTATGTTTCATGCCGGTATTCGTTGTACGTGCCTATACCACGTTTGTTGTTTGACCTTCACGTCATGAGCTACTGATCCTTCCACACTCATCCGTTGCCTTATCACCTCATTTCTAATTCTGTCCCTTCTTGCTTCTTGTTATGCAGAAAGATCTCATCATCGCATCCATCTTAGTGCTTCCAGCCTCTTCTTATATTTCTCGCTTATGCTCCATGTCTCTCCTCCATATAGTAAGGTGCTCTTTACCATTGTTTCATATATGTTATATTTTCTCTTCTTAGTAATTTCCTTACTCCATAGCCGTTAAGGCATCCTATAACTGTTTTGGACTGCATAATTATTTTCTCGATTTCTTTGATGTCAGTTCCTGTTCTGTCGAATGTAACACCCAGGTATACGTATTTTTGACAAGAGGAGATTTGTTCATTATCAAGCATAGTATGGTTTGGTTCGTCTTATTCAGGTTGACAGTCAGGCTCCATTGGCTATATTCCTCTATATATGAACATTTTTTGCATGGACATCTGAGCAATCATCGTCCTATAGAACCACAACATAGTTCTCGGCCCAAGTCCCCAGCCTCCCACCTCCCGCCCAGCGCCCTGCGGCAAGCCCCATCGCCACCACGGTGCTGAACCGAATGACACCCAGATATTTGACACTTTTCTTAGCCACAAGAAGAGTCCCTTTCAACGTAATGTTGGGAGGGACGATCAGCTTCCTTTTCCTGGTAAAAATAACCATCTCTACCTTGTTGGGACTAGCCCTAAGTTCATTATGCCTACACCACTACGAGAACCTTGTCAGTTTTTAACTCGAAAACCGTAAGAGATACAGTGTCGGTCAAATTAAGGCAAAATTGCGCATTTAGGTGCTTAACAATATGCCGTTTTGAAAGTTTTATATTTCCGAGTATTTACGGAGATTTCCGAAAAAAAAAACGAAATTTTGAATAATCGTTTTTTTTTATTCCTGAGCTTATTTAAAAACGGATTTCAAATTTAATTGCACTTTTGCATTGCCCCTTTTTCTGCTCTATCCAATGATGATATCCAGTTTGAAATCAGACGTTTCGTCTTTAAGGGATCATCATCAACTTTCTTTTTTTAATTTGAAATCCGTTTTCAAATAAGTACAGGAAAAAAATGAAACGATTTTTCAAAATTTCGTTTTTTTTCCGGATATCTGCGGAAATACTCGGAATTTTAAAACTTTCTGAATAGCATATTGTTAGGCACCTAAATGCGCAATTTTGCCTTAATTTGACCGACACTGTATCTCTTACGGTTTTCGAGTTCCCCATACATAGACACGAATTCGAGCCACCCTGTACATAGACCCCATGCTCTACTCTCAGGATGCGTAGGATCTCATCCACCACCAGAGCCCACGGGAAGGGAATAAGGCCTCCTCCTGAGGACATCCCCGCGATGACTCAACCCCAACTTCCTCATCTCCCAGCCTGGCCTCGAACCTCCGCCGGTTAGCAGCTCGTTATGACCGGACCCACCCCCGGTTACTCCACCGATCGGCAGCTCGACCCCACGGCTGTGTTATTGAAGGCTCCTTCAATATCTTCTTCCTAAATTGGATTCTGTTAATGTTCCTGGAGGTTCTTATTCTGCGAGTAGATCAGTTTTCTCTTACTGTTAGTTCAGTCTCTTGTCAAACTTAAAAGTCAAATTTCCACAAGTTTAGTCCTGCCAGTCTGCCTTCGTCACATACGCTAGGCATTTAGACATATCCTTCGAGTATATTTCGCTTGAAAGGTATGCCTTACCGATTGCTGATAATAAATGACAGACGACAGTAAATATTTGACGCTAAGCAGTGTGGTAAATGAGGTAGCCAACCTGTGTGGCCATATGTATCACGAATGTCCAATAAAGTCCTTCTATCTTCAGAGGGCAGAGGTTTTTCGATTCCGATTCATTCCTTACGTGCTTCTTGAAAAATGTCTTTGGTTTTTAGTTTTTTTGTTCCGTTATGAAGATCAGCACGAAACAAGCTATACTTCTCTTCAAATTCAATCTATTTAACAAATAGAACAGTGAATAGAGTACATAGCGCACTTGTCAGTTAAAAACGTATCTTATAAAACGAATAGTCTAAAATACTATTTCACTCTAATTTTAAAAATGCTAATATTTCTCAGGATGTTTTAAAAGTTATTAATTATATATGATATTTTATGCAGATTTCGAAAATACATACAAGAATTTTGAAAAAGTTGAGATTTTTCCATAATCTTTAAATATGATGTCCTGTGCACTATCAAAAAAAAAATGATTATAAAAGAAATTTTCGAAACTAACCTAAACTCTTTCTCGGACTTTAGTTTTATAATCAAATAGTTAACAGTTCCCAGACATTTGGGACAGCCTGTATATATAACATGG
This sequence comes from Pissodes strobi, assembly GCA_016904865.1. Taxonomy (NCBI): domain Eukaryota; kingdom Metazoa; phylum Arthropoda; class Insecta; order Coleoptera; family Curculionidae; genus Pissodes; species Pissodes strobi. The sequence continues at coordinate 135,626 of MU182906.1, read as the reverse complement.
TGCCATATTTTACCTCACAAATTAAAAATTAATTATAAATAAATCTTTTGTGGTTCCTTAATTGAATATGAAACTACTCAGACAGTTTAACGTAAATTTAATTGATACTTGTTACAAAATATCCTTATTAGTTATGATCTCGTTAGGGATCTTATATGCACCGCCAACGCAACGTTAATCACTTCATAATCACAATAATCATTATTTTAGTTAAGAGTTTATACTTTGAGATTTTACTAGTATATGGGATGATATCAGTAATAATTTGTATTTTTACTCTTCCTGTAAATTTGTTAAGCTTGCAACAGTGCCTCACCTGTTTCGGAGGCACAGACAAATATCAGTAGGGTTAATTAAAATAAAACAATTTCGCTTTTAAGTTAGTGTAGTTTACTTTGGTGTTATTAAATTTAATTATGAAAATAATGCTGGTTAAAGGCATCCCACGTTAACTTTCGAACGGTAACGTTATTTTTTGTCCGACATTATCGCCTTAATCGCTATAATTACCGACGTCTATCGTTGCACATCACAAGCTTTACAGAAGAACCGAAAGTGATTATTTCATATTTAATGTGAACCAGAAGGCATAATTTTAAGGTCGTTCGTTTCGGCAGGTACTTACTCACCAGAATACCAAGAGGGGCGCCGTACAGGGACCTGTGCAGATCCATTTTGGAGCAGATGCCCCGCACCGGAACAGGTATTTATTTTAGATCTAATTTCCCATAATTGTAATTTAATTTAATTTATTTACAGTTTTTATATATGAATTTTAATTGAAAACATTTATTGCTTTCTGTAAAAGCAAATATTTGATAAATTTCGAAATTGATAAATCAAAGTGAAGTGAAGTTGGCATAAAAAATCTGGTAAAATTTCATTTACTTCTGATTTTTTTAAAAAGAATCTGTAACATGTTCGAATCACATAACCATAACCTTATTGTGGATGTTTCTCTGTTACATATATTTCTTGTAACTTTAGATGGCCCGGACTATCAATTAGGAGCTACCAGAGTATTTTTAAGGGAAAATTTGGAAAGGCAATTGGAAATCAGACGGGGAGAATCGCTCAAAGGGGCAGCTCTGATTATTCAGAAAAATATCCGAGGATACCTGGCGCGAAATAAATACCGAGAGCTGAAGAGCAGTGCCATCACCATACAGAAGCATTGGAAAGGCTTTAGGCAGCGAAGGGATTATAATAAAGTTAGAAAAGGTGAGTGGTAATTCTGTTAAAATAGAAATTTGTTTATAAAGCATATAATTTCAGGCGTCGTCAAAGCTCAAGCGCTCTACAGGGGGCGCAAGGAGCGCAAACTTTACGGTAGACGTAAAGCTGAATTCAGACGTCGCGTCGAAGCTGAGAAGATCGCGCAGGAGCGGGCGAAACAACGCGCAGCCCGAGAGGCCCAGCTGCAGGCGCAGGCGCAGAAAGCGAATGCTAGCGCCAAGGCGGCCGCTAAGAGCGCAGACAGTAAAACTGCCGTTAACCATTTGGAGATCCCGGCAGAGTTGGCGTTTATTTTTTCCAAGTTGGATGGTAAGTTGTTTTAATTGGCCATGCCAGTTTTGAAAAAACGAGCAATTTTTAATTCATAAAGGCGGTTAAAACCGCCTTAAAAATAATTTGCGAACTATACTCTACTTCTTATAGGTTACACCCCAATCCACACCGAACGGAATTTGGTCAAAGTCCTGGGTGGAATCACCGGAAGTCCACCCCCTTTGAACTTACCGCACGACCTGAACCAGTTCGAGTTTTCCAAATTTTCCTCAGTGTACTTCAAAGATGCGGATCTGCACTACAAGAAAGACCCCATAACGACGCCGTTTCTTTCGAAGGCCGCCGCAAGGGATCAGGATTTCCAGGATGCGGTTGCTCTATTCAAGCTCATCCTGAGATGGTCCAACGATTTGCAGTTGACGGGTAAGTTTTTGTTGCTTTGCAGTCTATTCGTATGTCAGCGATCATTCTAAGGTTGTAAAAACTTGCGATAAAAATGTTTTTTTGTCATACGCTCCCAAAAATAGCTATTTTACGGACTCATTTGAGTCCCTAAAATGCTTCTTTTTAGGCCTAGTCCCTAAAAGTCGTCATGGCAACTTTTACGGACTATTCCAAAATTCCTGATTATATCTAAATGTCAAATTTCGAATGACATGACAAAATTGTCAAATAGTTGCTACGATATCAAATTCTAAGCTAACTTTGTCGTACATTATGATTTCAAAAATTATGGTAAATTTGCAAATTTAGGCGTTCTGAAGAATTGCATAAAGCGTATAAATAAAAATTAAATTGTGGGAGCGTATGACAAAAAATAGTGTTTGTCACACGTACCTAAATGAAGTTTTTCAGGACTCATCTGCTATTCCGGACTCGGCTAACGCCTCGTCCGGAAACAGCAATGATTCGTCCTGAAAAACTCCATTTTAGGTACTTGTAACAAAAATAACTATTTTACCCTAGCGACTAGATGTTATCTGTCAACCAAGTCCCAGTTTCGACAAAAAAAAATCTGGAAATATAAAACTACCTATCCATTACCGTTGTACATATGCAAAGGGAGATGCAGCTTCTGTAGCAATTCTTAATAATTTTGGAGGTAATTGAAAGTTGGCTATTAAGCAATTGTTGCAGGAAGAACGTCATGGATACCCTACAACATGTTTGGGTTTTGACAGATTCTCAAACAGTTCTGAACTTGACCAGTATGGTACTTCCTCTAATAACGCTTTTTATACAAAAATAAATTGAAATTTTGATTCTATAGTGCTTCATATGTAACACGTTTTTCCTATTAAAGTTAGCAAACAAGTGAAGATTTTGATTGAAAACAAGCCTAAAACCGGAAAGTCGTGTTTGCAATGCCCGGCTCCGGGAGTGGAGTCGTAGAGCGTCACCAGTTCTTCCCAACTAAACTGGAAAAGCTCCGCTGGTGTTGTACGGGGTTTTCACCTTGGAATTGATTGCCTTTGGCTCAACAAATGATTAAACTTGGCTTGAATTGTTATAGAGCCTCTTCGGCACAGGCTCAAGGATGTAAATTATAATTATAATTGACATCTTGTCAAAGTCAGTTCAAAGCCTGACAATCTGCAAGAGCTTTTTACTGTTTTATTGTATTTGCTAACCATTTTCATTTTTAGTTTTTTGCATTTCTTGAAAACGATAGCCGACTTGCTATCGAATCGACGATATATAGGTACACATTTCATTAGGGTCACTAAACTTGCACTTGTGCAGTTTACACCCTTCAGCCTGGGCCGAAGAGGCTCTATAACAATTCAAACCAAGTTTAATCATTTGTGGAGCCAAAGGCAATCAATTCCAAGGTAAAAATGAATCCTCCACAACAATATAGAACATATTTACTTGTACGGGGTTGTTAGGCACGCTTATCAAACAAAGAAACTCAATCTTAACTTAACAACAAAACACAATCTAAATTTACAGATCAATTTATTAGCTTCTAGATTTGTCTTTTTCTCAACAGCAACAATTTAACAGTGAAATGTTTTGGCTATTTAAACGCAAAGGAATGTCAAACGATTATTGAAGTAATTAATAATATTGGTACAATATGAGGATTGTACGAAGACCAATTCTGTTATTAACTCGGTACTGTATGCCTTACAACTAAATGCTCTAAACACTACAATCCGAAGTGATCACTTTGGTTTACCTAAGCATATCTGTATGCGTGCGCTAGTAGCTGCACCAATTAAAAATGTAGCAATAATAATATGTAGTGATAAACGGCCACAATAATTAAATTAATTGACCCGATAAACGAATACAAATGAATAAAATTATTGAAAACTATCTTAAAGCTTGGCTGTCAATGCTTGATTTATATTTAAATATTAGAAACATTTATTAATCGGCAAGAGAAATAAATGATTTAACGAAACTTGGCTCGTTTAAGGCACAATCTATAGGGCAAAATTCAAAATAATTGGACACAAAAAAAAAGATAATAATAAAGATAAATGCTTCTGTACGATTTTATTTATTTATTTATTTATTTCAAAATCTTATTACAAAAAAGATAAATACTTAAATATATACAGATTGTTTAACATTTAAAAGTTTATAAAGGCACCTAAGTGTTGCAACACTTGTATATGCCATAAAAGTCAGTTAACTTATGTAACAAAATATGTCTAAGAACTAAACTAGCTCAAATTAATTCATGAATTTTATTATTATCTTTATTCATTAATTTAAAATTATAACTAATCAAATACAAATTGAAAAACATTGTAATTTTCAATAATAAATTTTTTACAGTCCTTATTAAATTTATTTCTATTTCCTATGTTTCTTATTACATGGGGTATTATATTATAAACTTTAGGTCCTATGTAGCTGATAAACCTCAAATTAATGTTGTTATAGTTAACAAGTATTTGTTTATTTCCATCTGCCTTATTACGAGTGTTATAAATATGGTCTATACCATTCCATAAATTTTTATTTTTATAAATATATGAACAAACAGTGGATATATATAAAGTTCTAATGTTACATATTTTTTCAGAGAATAGTAAGTGGGATGGATATAATCGGTGTTTTTTGTATATAATTTTAAGTATAGACTTCTGAACTATGTTCAACTTGTATAGACAATTATTATACAGTCCACCCCATATCAAGATACCATATCGTAATAGCTGTTCAACGAGAGACTTATAAATATTCTCGATAATTGCCCTGCTTAAAAACTCCCTCAACAGATAGAATTTGTGAATAAGTCTTCGTAATTTGTTAGACAAATAATCAATGTGTGGCCCCCACTTAAGATGTTTATCCAAAATAATCCCAAGATACTTGATATATGGAACTTCACTTACTTCATGACCATCAATTAAAATATTTGTGTAGGCCGGTCTATTTGCGGCAGTTAATGAGAAAGCTACATAATTAGTTTTTGTTAAATTTAACGTTAATTTATAGGTTTGTAGCCAGTTTTGTATAATTGCTAGTCCTCTCACTGCCTTATTTTTTACTTCATCCCAATCACTACCATTAAAGATAAGAACAGTGTCGTCTGCATAAGAAATAGCTTTACCACCTGTAGTCAATTTTAATAATGAATTTATATATAAAATAAAGAAGATGGGACCCAATACCGTCCCCTGCGGTATACCAATTCTTATTTTGAGTTCACTACGATACCCCGTTAGATCCGATTCGTCACGCACAGTAGTGGAGGTAAGAAGTACCTCTGGTGGAGGCGTCGGACACCTGTAGCTAACTCAGGTATTGCAATGGTAACCCAGGGTTAAACTAGCAGAAGACTCGGTATAGCCCGGAGGAAAACTGGCGGTAATATAGCCCGAAGATAGGATTGCAGCGGGGTAGCCCGGTGGTAGAATCGGCCGTGGTGTAGCCCGGAGGCGATTTTACTAAACATACTTAACGCCAGCACAAGACACGCCCACCGTAATACGTCAGCTTTAAAAATCTCAGATATACTCGGCGCCAGCACATCGCACTAAATATACTGCGCTCCAGCACATGCATGAAGTAAAATGTAAAAATTCTTTGCATTTCGAAAATAGGTGAAAAATAGTGTAATATACCATGACGAAAACGCGATTTTACAAAATTAACTTCACGCTAGCACAAGACGCGTCCATCCTAATACGTCAGTCTTAGTCTTTTTCACCTATTTTCGAAATGCATTTTTTACATTTTCTCTTCATGTAATGCTCTTTACTCGCTTCGCTGGCTGCGGGACGTAACCAACAAAAACTAACCCAAGCTAACCCAATGCCCAAGCTAACCCAATGCATATCAAAAAACGAACTAACCCAAGAAAATAAATACACAAAAATACGCATTCTCACTTGAGCCAAACTTCTATGCATCTGCTTCCACCAAGCCCTGTGCTGGAGCGCAGTATATTTAGTGCGATGTGCTGGCGCCGAGTATAACGGAGATTTTTAAAGCTGACTTATTACGGTGGGCGTGTCTTGTGCTGGCGTTAAGTATATTTAGTAAAATCGCAGCCCGGAGGCACATTTACATACTATACTACGGACTACGATACAAAGCCCCATAGAACGCTGCGGTTCTGCACCTCAGTATAGTATGTAGTTGAAAAATGCGCTTGTTTTCCACTACATACTATAGTACGTTACAGAGCCTTAGAAAGAAAAGCATATTTATAATGTTATTAATATTGCTTGGTGCTATAAAATTAGTAGTAACACATTTAATTATTGTAATTATTTATATTAATATTGATTCTCGTTTCATTTTCGTTGGTGATTTGGATATACAAGATAGAGGATGTTTAAATGAATGTATATGAAGCTTAAACAACTACTAGAAAATGCGGAAACGAATAATGGTGTAAAGGTTTGTTGTATTGTTAGGAATTTTAATAGTGCTTTGCAAGATTCATTTTATTAGAAAAATAAAAGAAATGTTAGTATTCATATAAAACAAATATTTATAAAAAAAATAAACATAGGTATCCTAAAACGAGTTAAAACTTAAAACTTGTAGTGAGATTTTGCGTTTTAGCGATTTCTTATGAAACTAAAAATTGGGAATCTGTTATTTTATTTACTATTAGATATTTTGCTTTAGATTTTAACTTAGGGTATATTAAATCATTTTAGGTTTTTCTAAAATTTGCAAATAAAATAAGTTTCGTTTATGATAGTTTTCAAATACATTGTATATAAAATCTATCAGCGCGCAAGCGTTGAAAGCCTTACAGTGTTGCAAAATCAGATCCTTGAAATTTCTAATTGATTATTCGCAATAATTATTCGTATTATTGCCCCTTGTTAACACATTCGATCTGAATGTATCAGCCCATTCGGTTTTTCGTTTATAAAAACTATTAAGGTATTTTAAAAGGTTTGGATATTTTTTAAGTAAATTGTCACTTATAAATGAAGAATAAAGGATTATTTGAAATTTCCTCATTATGTAAGGCTTATCATTTTTTTCAATTTTGCGGTCAGCATTCCAAAGTCATCGCCAGACAGCCTGGCACACATGAAACGTACAGGGGATAAGTTTAGTATCAGGAATTACAACGGATAAAGCATTTCTCTCTGCATCCGACTCATCGGTCATTATAACTGTAGGAAAACCTTTCATGCCAAAACCATTCTTACCCAAAGTTCTTTTTAGCAAACTGAACGCCAAAGTATAGTTTGCTTCACTTTGTTCACTGTATAGAATCGCTCCTAGAGGAACGGCTCCAATTTTATGGGCTGCAAATAAAAATGTAATGCAAGAGTTCATTTGGTCGCATGAACCACTGCTATCAATGAAAACCATGTTTTGAGAGAATTCGCTTTCATGGGCCCTTAGCATGATTGGCGTCAATACTACAATTATAAGTGGATCTTCATTTATTTCGATTTTGATTCCCACATCTTCATACCTTTTTAATTTTTTCTTTAAAACATTAATCATGTATTATGGACAAAAATACACACTTCTCACAAACTTGAAACTATATTTTATTCAGTAGAATACATACTGAAATCTATCCGAAAAATATAAAGAGCAAAACCTCATTTCGAATCATATACGTAATACTGTCCGTTTCCTCGCCCGATTCCTAATATCAATATAGGCTGACTCACTGACGAATCATCAGTTTCTTTTGCGGGTAGTTTTTGCCGTTGAATAATCATAACACATGCTTAAATGGTCTCTGCTACCAAAATTCGCTTCTCTAAAAAAAAAGTATTCTAGAATGTATTTTCAAAGAAAGGAATGTAACCAAACTATTCATTTTTATCGTTTTTTTTTTTGTAATAAAAATTATTTTCTTATTCTCTCACTAGTTTCTAACAAAAATGAAAATGCAGATAAATTTATCTGCATTTTCTAATAATTTATTTTTTTAAGCATAAACCGTTAGTCGGACGGGAAAAAACCGAGGTCATTTTTGTTAGAAACTAGTGAGAGATTAAGAAAATAATTTTTATTTTAAAAATAGCAGTGACGTGCCGTTTTTATACCCGAATAAAAATATGTATTTTTTTGCTTTCAACAAAACATACTATACTACGTTATCTGCTACATGTTTATTAACCAAACTAAGGTTATTTTATATTCTATTTATCCTAGAAATTAGCGGAACGTTTTTTGAAACACCATTTACAGGGTGTTCATGCGAGAATGCACATTTTTGGCTATTTTTCTTGATTTTGGATATATACAAAAATGGATATATACAATATTCTTAGATATATACAAAAACCACGTATCCGAGTGTTTGAATGAGCCCTGTAAATTGTATTAAATTGAATATTAAATATCAATAAAAAGTACTTACCGTCATTGACTATGCAAATTATAAATTTGCTTATCAGTGGGATTGACCTGAGGATTTGTTAAAATTTCAATTAAATTTTGTTTTCCCTACATATTTGCTTGCTCTAAGGTTAACTCGTGGTAGGTTTCGCACAAGAAGGGTTAAGACCTTGACTAAAATATTCCCAAAACAGTTGCTTCGTTTCGTTCGGTACACGAAGATAGCTAAATGCTTCAGCGACTTTAACCTGATGGCTGTGTTTGAATTCAACCTAAAATTTTAAAATGAAACTAAAATATATATTAACCACTGTAATAAAGGCATTACATGCAATTAACCAAAAAGGTGCTGAAAATAAAGAAACAGCCTGTGCTATGATTTCTTATCTGCATAAATAAATAATTTTATTAAAAGTGAGGCCTATGCTATGTAAAAAAGAAATGATTAACTTAGAAATACTCTGCCAATTAATAGGCACCTAAGCTCACACAATTATTCATCCTCCATGTATAAATATAAAATAAATATATATATGTATAAAATAAAATATATATATGTATAAAATAAGGTGTATTTTCTAAAAAATTATAATTTTGTTATCCCTCCCCTCACCATTCACTGTGATGGAACTGTCAAGAAAAGATTGTATAATTGTAATTTCAGACAAGCCACATTTTCCATAAAAATATAGTTGTAGAGCCCCCCCCCCCAACCTTACAGGCAAAAAAATTAAATGTATTTTTTTTAACTGTAAATTCGATTACAATTCATTTGATACCCCACAAGCCATAATTTTAATTTATGAAAATTACCCCCCTCTCTTTAATCAGTTTCCGTTACTTCGATTCAAACCATTATAAAATGGGACCATCACGAGCCAAAGCCCACCATAGGTGACAGACAGACAGACATCATTCAAAAATTCATAGATTTACGTCTTTGGGACCTCAAAATAAATAACCCATTTTTGACAAAATTTCAAAGTCCTTTTTTTTGCGATTTTAATAGTCCTCCATATTATCGTATGGTGGACTAAAATTCGCGGTAAACTTTTATCTAGCATCCACATAATTTTTTAAAATTATAGTTTACCATGTACCTAGGTATGAATTTTAGATATTACATGCATAAGTAAAATGTAAGTATCTACAAGAAACGTTATATTTTGTGAAATAACTACAAAGGTATATGTGGCAAAAAATCAAGAAAAATATTTGTAAAAATACTTACCATAATAATAATTTTAAATCCATCTTTTAGCAGTTTGTCGTTCTTAATGGTGTTTTTGTTTACCGTTTTAATAACAAAAGTAATTTTCGCATTACATCCTTGACCTCTTATTCGAATATTGCTCTTTTTATTTTATTTTACTTTATTAAAGTTCGAATGTTGGCATACATAAGTTTCTTTAAATTCAAGTCTTTGAAGATTGGGATAAGTGCATCTAACAACCCAGTTTGTTTTTGTTGCCGAACTAAACCAAACGATCCATCTATCCACCCATTCTCCACAAGATATCTACACTGTCTTATTTTTTTGAACGAATATGTAATAAAAAATTCATCACGTCTATATAATCGTAACTTTCTACAATATAATCTTCGTGCAAAATAGTTTTCAAATGGCTTAAACACTCCTCCATTTTAGCGCGATTTGTTTTTGTTATTATAAAGTTTTTTTTGAAGTTATGACGTGTGCACATAAAGACACCCAAATATTAACTAATTTACGCTTCTGCCGCTTGGGTTACATAATATTAGCGCGTGCCGAAAGGAATGCGTGCAAAAAATTACAACAGTTTTGCGATGTTGTCACCTTTGATACATTTTAGTACTTAAATAAAATACAGCCATATATTATAATAGTGTAAAAATTTACTCTTCGAAAATAATTAATAATATGTTTTAGAAAGTAAGATTTTATTAATATTTTAACATTATTTGAAACCTATTTTTATTCTATTGTGTTATTTGAATGCACTAATCACTTCATTAAAATCATATCATCAAAATAACCGTAATTCATAAAATTGGCCACATGCAACATACAATACCACACTACAGCAAACAGGTGGATGCTCTAATTTTCATTGGCCAAGGCGCGTGCCGTCATTTGGAAGCCATATTAAGCCGAAGTGCTAAGGAATCAGAAAACAATGCATTTAAATTGCCACTCAAGCGAAAATTAGAAAGATATGCCACCGAATATTAAATATTCGGTGGATATCCTATGTATACGGGTGCTAGCGTAGGTGCTGTGAAAAAATCCACAGCATTATTCTTTTCCGCATTTTCTAGTAGTTTTTTAAGCTTCATATACATTAGTTTAAACGCCCTCTATCTTGTATATCCAGATCGCCAACGAAAATTAAATAAAAATCACTATTAATATAAATAATTACAATAATTAAATGTGTTGCTACTAATTTTATAGCCCCAAGCAATATTAATAACATTATAAATACGCTTTTTTTTCTAAGGCTCTGTAACGTAGTATAGTATGTAGTGGAAAATAAAGGCATTTTTCAACTACATACTATACTGCAGTGCAGACCCGCTGCGTTCTATGGGGCTCTGTACCGTTGTGCGTAGTATAGTATGTAAATGTGCAGCCCGGAGATAGAACACTGTAATAACCCAATACGCATTAGACATAGCCCCCTTATTTCAATGAAAAAACTATAGGTATATATTTTCTTTATAAAACAAATCCCGTCAAAAATTATCAACAGATTTTCAATGACCATCAGCAAATAAAAAAATACAGAACTTGAATATAAAAAAAGATAGGCATGAATCACCCCTAAAAGAAAATATAAACTTGCCTATATGATCAAAACTAAAGTCACATTAAAATAAAAATTCAGATATGATAAAAGGGAATAGATAAGATAACTCATGGAATGCAATGCAAATGGTGCTCAATGTACAAAAATAAAAACACAGATAAAGCAATTAAATCGTTAAATTAGACAAAAAAAAACTTTTGCAATAATTACCTCTCTTATGTTGGAGGGCTGCTGGAGGATCAACTACCTCGGTTTTGTAAGATGAGCTTGGAAAGCCTCTAGAAATAAGGGAAAAGAGCCATTAGCATCATGGCGTCCACGTGTTTCACAAGCAATAGAAAAAAATTAATTCCAGAAAACGCTTACCTAGTGCAATACGAATATCCCAATAACTTGGTAGCGTCGCGCACTGTTAAGGGACACACTCAAAGATCCCTAGAAGAATAGTATTAACACAATAAAAAAAGTTGAGTCTACTAAGACTGCACTAAAGCAAAAAGCTTCCCTCCTCACCGAAGGGTATTTCTAGAAGAACGAAATCATCGGTTTCAGTCAATTTTCCACTTCCACGGAATTAGAGAACTAACGTCAGATCAGAACAAACGGTAGGACCATGAAATGCATCACAAATCTATACCAGTAATAATTCTAAGATAATAAACGACTTAATTCTCGTTTATTATCGTCGTAACCCGGCGGAAGCCACAACTAATAAGGTGAAATTAAATTGTTCAAGAAATACTAGATAATATTCCCCAACAAAATGATAAACTTTTAAAAATCTAAATCGACAGCAGCAATTATGGGAAATAGCCTATTCCTACTACCCAGTGCTACCAACAGTACCAACCGAATATTGCGAACATTGCAGCATGCCGCGTGAAAAGATAAATATAACTATATCAAACCAGTCAGTGGTCCCAAAAAGTTATCAGAAGTTATCAAAAATTATGAAATATTCAAACCGAAAGTAAAATGTGAATTTGACGGATCTAATAAGTCTTTACAGTAGCCTTTATTAACCCAACTAGCAACTCTTAAAAATATAGCACGGTTTGCTGGCCGTTCTACGGTAATATAAGATAAATTAAGTAAAGATGTACTAATAACATAATATCCTATTTTAGTGATTTGATCAAGCTTAAGTGATCTGTGGTTCGCTTATCAACTAAAATAAATATATCGAATCAATAAATTTAGAATTCATTAACCGAAGAGTACTGACGTCTTTTCAATATTTCTTACCGCAAAATACAGCATCTTTTTTTGCTAAACGCATCATATAAAATGAAATTTAAAAATGTTTTACACTGGCCAAATCAGACAGTTATAAGATCATTTTCGTACTTCAACGAGTTATTTTTTTCTGCAGGACCCAGGGAAAGAGCTCTAGCTGACTATATGGTTTACAAGGGGTTAAATTCCAGAGGACTGAGAGATGAACTCTTGGTCCAGCTCTGTAATCAAACATGGAAAAATGACAATTCTGACAGGGTTTGGCAACTCATGGCCCATTGCCTGAGCAGCTTCCAACCCAGCCCTCCGTTGAGCAAGTAAGTGTTACAACATTCCCAAGCTACGCATTTTCATCACAGACATTCTATATATTTTTTCTGATATAAAATTGTGCTCAAAATATTCATGTAATGTTTCAGATACCTTCTCAAGTTCATCACAGACCACGCGCCGGCAGCAACAAAAGAAGCCCTCCAAAGGAAGCTGACCCGGAGCCTCCAAAGGGCCCCCCATTCGAGAAATATGCCTCCGAGTTTGCTGGAATGGAAGAGTGTCAGACAGAAGGCGAACTGCGCTTTGCCGCTGTCTCTTCCCGACGGGACAGTTTCCAGTGTAAACGCTGACTCGTGGACCACATGTGAAGAGGTAAGACACCAACTTCGAGAGTTTAGAGGGTAGCGCCCGGTGCACGCCGTGCATGTAAATATGCACAGGTTTGGTTCGACCTACTTCTCTCGAAAGCTCTGTGCCACTGAATTTCTCAGAAGACTGTATTTGATATCTTACTTGCTCCAGGTTCATATACTTTTGATTTCCGAATATTTGTTTGCACTTGCAGGCGGCATCCTTGGCCATGTCATCCCAATCGATTACCCCCGAAGGCTGGACCGTAGTTATGGACGACGCAGGAGTAGTTTACGAAGGGAACGGTCTTGATTACATATTCGATTTGGTTTCGGAACTGGAACTGTGCCCCGCCTTCCCCATCCAGAAATCCACGCTGCTGAGGATCGGAAGCAGAAAGAGTTTCCCCGTTGAAGTGGACCATCACGTGTCGTCGTCTCCAATTAGACCACAGGTAATAATATTTTTACTAAAATTGTCTTGGAGGTATAGACTTCACTACTTTGAATTGTTCCCAGGTACCGCCACCGGAACCTCCGATCAACGTAACTCGGAAAATATCCCGAGAACCACCGAGAGAAGCGGTTCGCTCCTCTCCACCGGTAATTCAAAACTCACGTCAGAGCTCCAGGAAATCGTCTAAAGAGGTGCAGAACCTGGAGTCTAGATATAGTCCGAGCAACAGAGGATCGCCTATCGTGAACGCAGCGAGGTCTCCTGTAAGGAAAGCGTCGCACGAAGCTTTGTCACGTAGCTCCGCCCTGAACGACAGGTACTTTTCAAGATTTTAATAAAATAACTTAAAATACCTCAATAATAGCAATACGTAACGTAAAAATAACATCAAATGGGTAAAAAAAAGTTAATAATAGGTTTGTTATATATCTTTATACCCATGGTCAGATGTTTTACCTTCCCCATATTGCGAGGAACCATAAGTGCGATAACGACAAAGATACTCCCGAGCATAATAACCACAGAGAAGCGACAAAAGCCGTCGGCACCTTTGAAGTTGGAGAGCCAAGTTCAATTTATCATATGTGACAGATAACTGGTTTAATACACTGAGAGAAATGTAATGATGAGACAAGAAATGCTTTACATGTTTATTATTTACTTTATTAGAAATGTATTATGAATAGTAGCTATCTTTTAGGATTTAACGGTTTAAGAGTTTGCTAATTTGTCGCGTTCTAACATTTTCGACGTGAACACTTTTTTGATTTCATGAGAGTGATTTTTCAAGGTCGCATCACAACATGGTTTTCGTCTCGAGTTACAAAATTTTCGTATCGTTGATTGGGCGACTAACCCAAACTAACCAAATATATTAAAATTGTTTATAGCGTATCGGAACCGGCTCAAATAAGTAAAATAAGTTGAAACTAAGTGAAACTAACCCAAAGTTGATTCGACGACTAACCCAAACTGACCAAATCTATTAAAATTGATTATAACGTATCGAAATCGGTGCAAATGACTAAAATAAGTTGAGAATAAGTGAAACTAACCGAGAGTTGAATCGACGACTAACCCAAACTAACCAAATCTATTAAAATTGATTAAGACGTATCGGAACCGGTTCAAATGACTAAAATAAATTTAGACTAAGTGAAACTAACCGAGTTGATTGGGCGACTAACCCAAACCAACTAAATTTATTAAAATTGATTATAACGTATCGGAAGCGCATTAAATGACTAAAATAAGATGATAATAAGTGAAACTAACCGAAAGTTGAATCGACGACTAACCCAAACTAACCAAATCTATATAAATTGATTATAACGTATCGAAACTTCTTCAAGTGACTAACATAAGTTGAGAATAAGTGAAAGTATCCAAAAGTTACTTGGACTACTAACTCAAACTAACCAAATCTATCAAAATTGATTATAACGTATAGGAACCGGTTCAAATGACTGAAATAAGTTGAGATCGGCTCAAATAAGTAAAATAAGTTGAGACTAAGTGAAACTAACCCAAACATGATTCAACAACTGACCCAAACTGACCAGATCTATTAAAATTGATTATAACGTATCGGAAGCGCTTCAAATGATGTAAAATAAGTTGAAAATAAGTGAAATTAACCGAAAGTTGATTGGACGACTAACTAAAACTAACCAAATCTAAAATTGATTATAACGTGACCGGTTGAAATGACTAAAATAAGTTGAGGCTAAGTTAAACTAACCGAAAGTTGATTGGACGACTAATAACCCAAACTACCCCCTCCTCCCCGTTCGGCCAGGAAAGATGGGAGAAGAAAAAACTAAAATACTAAAATAATAAATTTTGGGAAAACGGGAAGAACTACGGGTCAAAATTTGTATGGTAGGTGCGCCTAATGGGGAGCTACCTTTGAACATAAGAGGGACCAGAGTTCTAATTTAAGGGGGGATTTCGGGGCAAAACCGTTCTGTGCCGATATCTCTGCAACGGGGCCTCGGATCGAAAAATTGATAAGCGCGGTGGGTGGAATTATACCCCACACCCTTCCACCTCCATGGATACTCAAATATTCAAAACTTCTGAAAGAGATATTGGGAATTGAGTTTTTATGTTCGTTTAAGCTTTTTTTCTTAACTTTTGCCCCCGGTTTCAACTCGTTTTTTATTTTTCTTTTTGGTTTTTTCTTTCAACTTTTTGCGCACGTTCCTCTTTTTTTTTTCTTATTATTTTTTTAGTTCGTTTTATAATATCTACTTTTATTAACTATACGAACAGTTTTTTCCTTTTTAATTATTTTTTTTCTTATTTAGTTTTATAATACTTTTATTAACTTTCCGAACAATTGTAGGTTTTTTAAATTCTTTCACATTTTTCGAACATTTTTGGGTATCCGGAGAGGTGGAGTATAATTCCAACCCCCACTCATGACCCCGTGACACGAGGTCATCGCTTGTCAAGTTTTCGGTTCGAGGCTCCGTTGCAGAGATATCGGCAAAAAACCTTTTTTTCCCCCAAGATCCCCTTTAAATTCGAGCCGTGGACCCCCATATTTTAAACACTTTTTTCGATATCTGTTATAATAAGGCAAATATTGACGAATTTATTTAACTGTGAGATTTGACAATTGCTTGAACCGTCCAATTTACTGAGATCGATATAATATATAATCGTATATTAATAGGGGA
Organism: Pissodes strobi; assembly: GCA_016904865.1. NCBI lineage: Eukaryota > Metazoa > Arthropoda > Insecta > Coleoptera > Curculionidae > Pissodes > Pissodes strobi. The sequence goes on along the minus strand of MU182906.1, from coordinate 119,536 downwards.
TTAAGTTGACACATTTTTGAACGTAAATATTGACACATTGTCTTCACGTTTTAGTGGCATAACTATATTCTGTCTTTCACGCGACCTGGCATAATAAAAAGGAAAAGGGTAGATTTTGTCATAATTAAAAATTAGAAGTCGATAGAGCAAAGGCAACTGTATAAAAAAAGTCATATAAATTTGTCGGTATTGTTTCCTAGTTAAGCTTAAAAAAATTAATGAAGAATTATAAGGCAACAAAAATGTTTGATCTTTTAACGTTTTTCTCGAAATAAATTTGCTAAATTGGCAGTTATTTAGTTACAAAATAAGCATAAAGTATAATAATAATATAATACAGCGATGCAATCTATAAAATTAATCTAGTACATTATAGCGTCAATAGTCTAATTTTAAGTAAAATTATTTAATTTATTCTGACCTTACTAGTCACAAATACATCAAAACTAACTATAAACAATACCGACAAATTGATATGACATTTTTTATACAGTTGTCATTGCTCTCTCTACTTTCGATTTTTAATTACGACAAAATGTACACTTTTTCTTTTTATTTATACCAGTTCGCGTGAAAGATAGAATATGGTTATGTCACTAAAACGTGAAGACAATGTGTAAATATTTCTGTTTATACACATTTAGTTGTCGATTCAACTTTCAGCTAGTTTCACTTATTCTCAACTCATTTTAGTCATTTGTAACAGTTCCGATAACTTATAATTAATTTTAATGGATTTGGTTAGTTTGAGTTAGTCGTCCAATCAACTCTCGGTTAGTTTCACTTAGTCTCACCTTATTTTAGTTACAGTGACTTTATACAAGATAGTGGCGACAAGCAGCAATTTAGCTCCGCCCATTCGCCATTAGGAGGCAAAATTTATGGCGGGTTTGTATTATTAGCATAGGATATTCAGATATTTTCTTTCAAATTAATTATTTTCCAGAATATCTACCTATAAAATATGATATTAAAATCATAAAATACTGAATAAAACGAAATTTTCATTTAGTCTGTTTTATCGAAAATCCGGATAGCATAAAGAATCACCGTTATGAATAAAAGATGTGTGTTTAGGGCAGTTTGCATATTTAATAATAATTATTTTTATACTATATATTACACTAAGTAATAATGTTTTTTAAAAATGTAGGCTTGAATTTTAAAAAATAAAAACAGCAATTAATTATAACTATTTATTTTTTTATGCTGTAGGTTATTTGGCCATTATGTAAACAAGTTTTATGAAGAAAGATGCTTCTTAAAGTTTTAATTTATTAATTATCATTAGATGACTAAAATGGTACTAGTGTTTATATTAGGGGATTAGGGCTCGGAATTGTATTCGAATATTCGACTATTCGTGTTTTCTGTGGAACAGTTATCATACAAGGTATTTTTGTTCTTAATGTAATTTACATTTTTCTAAATTTGCTGCTTTAAAAACTCGTTTTCAAAATTTTTTTGATTATGAAAGTCATGTTTTGTAGTTTTTGAGCACTCTTTATAAAAAAATGTAAAGTTCGCTCGGTAGACTGCATTTTACTGTTTTTGCGGGAAGCAGGAACTTTTATCAAGAATGAGTGTTTGTCGAAAAAACGTCATTTTTAGTGCATTTGTCATCTAACCTTTGGACCCTCTATCCGTGTATGTTTTAAAATATAATATTTAGATTATGGCTCGGAATTATATTCGAATAATTCAAATATTTGAATATTCGACTAACCCAGAAAAATTGTTTTGTGGTATAGTAGACACTTATTCGCTATAACTTCCATCCGAGCTTCCATCAATCTTTAACACACAAAGTTTTATGTCGTTATGAAACTCCTTAAATGTTTTTAACCACACTATATTTACAATAAACTAAAGTTACACCAATAATTACGTGCTTATAAGGCAAAAAGGGACAACCAAGATACGAAAGAATCACGAAAGAACACGTTAACAAGAGGTAAACAAAGAATTTTGCCTTGTTCGCCATGAGGAGGCAAAACTAGGCCGGCCAATAAAAATCGATACATCGATTGTCGCCACTGTCTTGTATAAAGTCACTGTAATTTGAACCGGTTCCGAAACGTTATAATAAATTTTGAGAGATTTGGTTAGTTTGGGTTAGTAGTTCAATCAATCTTCGGTTAGTTTCACTTATTCTCAACATATTTTAGTTAGTCATTTGAAGCGGTTCCGATACGTTATAATAAATTTTAATAGATTTGGTTAGCTTGGGTTATTTGTCGATTCAACTTTCGGTTAGTTTCACTTAGTCTCAACTTATTTTAATCATTTGAAACGGTGCCGATACGTTATAATCAATTTTAATAGATTTGGTTAGTTTGGGTTAGTAGTCCAATCAACTTTCGGTTTGTTGCACTTAGTCTTAACTTATTTTAGTCATTTGAACCGGTTCCGATACGTTATAATCAATTTTAATAGATGTGGTTAGTTTGGGTTAGTCGTTGATTCAACTTTCGGTTAGTTTCACTTATTCTCAACTTATTTTAGTCATTTAATGCGGTTCCGATACGTTAAAAATTTTTAATAGATTTGGTTACTTTGGGTTAGAGTAGTCTAGTTAGACTCTCTCCTGGCCGAACGGTGGGTACGGGGGTCCAGTTTTCGTCCTGGATCCTCATTTTACCCCGGTTACATGTCCTGAAAATTTCAGCCCTCTAGCTATACTGGAACATATTTTTTATTACGCATGCATCATAATCAACGATTATCGCACGCTGCAGTGTGCTTAAAATGATGTTTATGATGCGAATACTTTTTAAAGGTTGCTATAGAAACATTTGATCATGTCAAATGTGACAGATTAATATATTCGTCAATATATCCCTTAAGTTTAATATTTAAAACATTTTTGAGATTATGATGCATTGGTAATAAAAAATAGCGTATGATATACGTGTATAAGAGGGCTTTAAAGCCCTCACGACTTACAAAACACTCCGCTGCGCGTCGTGTTTTGAAATATGTCGCGCGTGCTTTAAAGGCCATCTTATACACTTATATCATAATATACTATTAATTAAAGGGGCGGGGCGTTTCACTTTGATAATTGAAACACAAACAAACCAAAGGTTGTTATTCTTGGATACTCTTTTCAGAAAATGAACAACATTGATGTAGTTGACTCTACGCTACGATTAACTTAAGGCCCGAATTATTTGTGTGTTGTTAAATATAGTTTTCGGTGCACACACTCGCCTAACCTATCCTTCAACTTTTCTAACAATAATAATAAAATTCTTTATTACCAACAAAATGATACATAAATTGTAATTCAACGTCACATGGGGTGTCTTAAGGACACCTAGTATATAAATGCAATTTTTCTATATAGAAATTAACATAAAGCTTGATAAAATATGATAGAAGTACCTACACAGACAGTTGTATTATTATTTGAATATTGGCATTAATATTGAACTTTTTTTGCAGGTACTTTGATCAAGAAAAAGTTCGATCTAGGAGCCTCGATAACCTTCTCGGCGAACCCGAGCCCAATCCTTTGGCAGAGCTTGGGCTGTCTCAGACTTCGAAATTGAACGAGAGGTACCATTCCGTGGAACAGCTAGCTCCGATCCAGCCCGTGGTGATGAACCACCACAATCAAAATTATATGTCCAAGCAAGACCTTGAGTTCGAGTACCCCGACATTGCCAGTGTCAGTACTTCGCATAGAGATAGAGGCGGACCTAGATATATCAAATCACAGTATGCAGGTATGAAAGAAAAACTAGTAGATACTTTGGAATCAAAAAGTGAGATTCCACTAAATACTGATATCCTTTATTTATGAATTAAAGCCTTATTTTGCAATGAATCTGGAATTCTTATATTCATTCAGTTCGAACTTTTTCAGGTAAGAAAGCGCCCCCAGGAAGTCACTCGAGTCGCGCCTACATCGAAAAATCCGAATTCGGCGTCCGTAGCTCGGCCATGTCGGACACCAGCGAAGCTCCTAGTTTAGCCTCTCACGTGAGAAGGGTAAGGGTACCCTCGCAAGCTAGCGACGTCGACCAGTTCCTGGACGAACTGTTCAGTCCCGTCCTCGATGGAAACTTGGATGAATTGTCTGATGCCAGGTCACTAGCTGCCAGCATTAAAGGTAATACATAGATCATGTGTGCGTTATCTATGTCTTTCCATTTGAATAATAATTTGTCTTCAAAATGAGTTGATACAAAACCGTTTTTTTACAGGTGGTGAGGGCCGAAATTTCGACGATTCCCAACCGCATATGTATCGGGTTCCAGATCATCTCTCTAGTTCCATCCTGAACGGAAATGTGAAAAACTTGACGAACTCTGAGTGTGGCAATATTAAAAAAAGCAATAGCTGCAAACTCCCAAGATGTTCCATGTCAAAAATATACCAACCGCAAAGCGATGTCGATGATTATATCGAAGGTTTGGATGAATTTTTGGATGGAGTGCTGGGAACTGCCGTAGATTCAGAAATGGACGTGTTATGCGATGCTTCCGAGATGGTTTTGAGGATAAAGGGCGGCGGTCATAGGGATAGGACCAATAGTCAGGTTAGCGAGGTAAGTTGTTTGACTGCGCATTAAAACAAAATGTTGGTACAAAATATATTTCATCGCTAAGAAGCTTCGGTTAAAATGTATAAATATTTTGTCTATTAAATAACTTAATTTAGGAAAGCTCGTCTCTCGACCAAGAAGTGGAAAACATCACCACGCCTCAACCGTCTGTGTCGGCCAGCAACACCAACGTGGACGACTACATCAGCGACCTCTTTCGACCCATCTTCATCAACGATAGCATCAAAGCTTTAACCGAGAAACACAATCTGGTGGAGTCGATCAAAGGTGGCGGATCGACCCAGAGCGGCACCTCGTCCTCTAGCTTTAACTACCCGAGCATGACCAATCCGATCGTAAGTCCCGCGCCCATGATAATGCCGCTTCTGAGTCCTACTCAAGAAGGGTTCGTTCCGGTATTCAATATGCCCCAGGTTGGTTTGAACGGTATGCCGCAGAACGGAACGGATCTTGCGGCGTACCAGCAGAATTTGCAAAGAGCGTTCCTGCAAAGCGCCATGGCTCAGAATATACAGATTCAACAACAGTTGCTCGCCCAAAACCAAGCTCTGCAACAATTGTTGACTCAGAATGTTAACACTGGCGAAGTGAACGTCAAGGTATATATTTTTATTTATTCATCTTAAATTAAATTAATTGAATCGTGCATTTATACGAATTACTTATATAATTAATAAGTGTTGTTAACTTTAATTAAAAAATTGACAAATATGAGATGATGCATAGCAGTTGCTAGTAGGCTCAGATGTTTTGGTTCGCGTGACTATACTACTGTTTTAATTAAACAAATTGATTCTATTTCTTAGGTGACGGAAACGATTCAGACCACCGTCAAAGCGCAAGTTCACCAGTCGTCGCAGTCACCCCAAAATCGGAAAACTAGCTTCAAAGCAGGCAACGGTGGGAACGTGTTAAGGAAATCTAGTTCGCCCAGCGTTGGATCGTCCGGTATGTAAACAACGCTTTAGCCTATTTGCATCCAAATTTTTAAGCTGTTTAATTAGATTAGTTTAGGGGCTTATGGTCTATTAGCCTCCCGACTCTGACCATGATACAAAGAATAACAGGTATGATATTCCCGAGTGCCCAATTCGGTCGAGTTCGCGCATTATGACACTGTGAGTGATTTTAAATAGTTGCCGTAAGAACTGTTATATCGATTACATTTAATTGGTCATTATTAGTCATTTGAATGCTATTAATATATCATTGTTTTTGATTTATTTAGGTTACTGAAAGGTATTTTATTATATTGATTTGTTAATAAACTAAATAAATAATCAATATGAACCAAAATTGAGAAATAATGTTCAATATATTGTCACGACTAACAACCGTCCGAACGTTTTTGTGCTACCCTATAGAACTAGCCGCCGTGCCGCTCGCTTCTCTGTTTGAGTCATCGCCCGGCCGGTCGCGAAGATTCAGGATCGCTGGAATTATCTCGATGACCTCGTCGAGATCATATAGAGTGTGAAGTATTTTCAAGGAAAGAAGAGGGTACAAGTAAGTCAACGAGACCGTTTGGATTCTGTAAAAATCGATATATTATATCGTTCTATGGTCAATACGAGGCAACAAACGGCAGAAATGGAGCAAATAAATAAAATGTTGGCCGATTTCATGGAAAATCTAAATGCTGAGAGGCAAGCAGAACAGGACAGGCTTCAAAAGATGTTTCAAGATCAAGAAGATAAAAAGCAAGCCGATCGGAAAGAGGAACAGGACCGGCTTCAGAAAACTTTTCAAGATCAAGAAGATAGAAACCAAGCGGATCGGGAAGAGGATGAATGTAGAAGGCAAGCGGATCGGGAAGAGGATGAACGTAAAAGGCAAGTAGAACAGGACCGGCTACAGAAAATTTTACAAGACCAAGAAAGTAAAAGGCAAGCAGAACAGGACCGGCTGCAGAATATTTTTCAAGATCAAGAAGATAAAAGGCAAGCAGAACAGGACCGGCTTCAGAAAATTTTGCAAGACCAGGAAGTGAAAAGACAAGCAGAACAGGACCGGCTTCAGAAAATTTTACAAGACCAGGAAGAGAAAAGACAAGCAGAGCAGGACCAGCTTCAGAAATGGATGCTGGATGTAATTGTAGGCGAGCAACGAAAATTACAGAAAATATTGGACGGACAAAATGAGAAATTTGAAAAAGAAGTAAACAATATTCAAAAAGAAGTTGGAAATGTACAAAAAGAAGTTGGAAATGTACAAAAAGAAGTAGGAGACGTACAGAAAGAAGTGAAGAATCTACAAGCAGAATTTACCAGACTAAAACATCAAGCACCCACCGAGAGGGCATTCGCCTCAGTACAAAACATCAAACCTCCAACGTACGACGGCAAACATCCTGGACAATGTACAAAAGACAATTTGAAGCCGCTGCTGTTACCAACGATTGGAATAATGAAGAAATTACTACATCACTAGTGGTAGCGCTTCGTGGATCTGCCCTGGAACTACTGCAGACCATTCCCATCAGCCAACAAGGGAAATATGACATACTTGTAGCTGTCCTGGAGAGACGATTTGGAGACCAACACCGAAGACAACTGTATCAGGCACAAGTAGAGTCTCAGCATCAGAAGCCTGGTGAAAACCTACAAGAATTTGAGGCAGACATTAGACGTCTCATTCAATTGGCCTACCCGGGAGCGAAAGAGGAATTTCAAGAGGAACTTGCTGCCCAATATTTCGTGGATGGTATCAGAGATCCATAAACTCAGAAAATGCTACGCCTAGCCAAATTTGATAACAGCCGTGAAGTTTTGGGTAGAGCTCTGGAAATCGAGGCGGCCTGTAACATTCTAAGCCAGCAATCAGGGACGTATCCATCAAGGAAGAAAATTTGGCGAACAGTTGTGAACTAACTGAAATGGGCGTTATTTTGAAGAAATTAACCGAAATTCTTCAGGGCACGGGGAGATTCCGGGAGTCACTAGAAGTTAGGCCATACAACCGTAATCAGTGCTATAGATGTGACAAGATTGGACACTTCAAAAGGGACTGTCGAGTACAGAGATTCCAGGAGCCAATAGAAGATAGGCCGCATAACCGAAATACATCAAATTAGTGCTATAGATGTGGAAAGACTGGACATTTCAGAAGGGACTGTCAAGTACGGATATTCCGGGAGCCAACAGAAGTTAGACCATGTAATCGACAGGCTATAAATCAGTGCTATACATGCGGCAGGACTGGGCATTTCACAAGGGACGGTCAAGTACAAAGATTCCTGGAGCCACTAGAAGATAGGCGACGTAACCAAAATGTTTCAAATCAGTGCTATATATGTGGCAACATTGGGCATTTTGAGAGAGACTGTCGAGTACAACTACGACCTACAGCTCCATTCAGAGACAACAGCAGTTCAAAGCCAAGTCAGGAAGAGTTGAAACAATATAACTTTAAGGCTAAGCACAGGGAAGGAAGATGGCATAGTAATACAGATGCTTTATCCAGAAGGTCATGTGAGGATAATTATAAACATCGCCAAAGAATTGACCAACGAGAAGGAATCACTCCCATTAGGCGAATCAAGCTTAAGGTTGATCAGCAGTGGACCACATAGCAACTAAAGAAATATCAGCTTGATGATAATGAAATAGCACTACTACTGAAAGCTAAGGAAGAACGTCAACCAAGACCGAGCTGGAGAGATATTTCAACTAAGAGATCTACTTTCAAATCTCTGTGAAGAAAATCCCAAAATTGTATTGAATTATACAGAGTGTAACAAGTTAAAACCAAGAATGTGAATTGTCAAGTATTCCTTTGCGACCCTGTATCTCCGTTAGAAGGCGTTGCCTGTAGGGAAAAAATTTATATCAAACACTAGACTTATTTTGACACCCCCTATGAGCTCCCGAGAGTTTGCACCGAATTTACCGGATACTCTGTATGTGAAGTGGTGGCAGGTTAAACAAGTCCTTTAGTGCGGCTGCTGGGAGTAGTCCTAATGCCACCAGTCACTCGGACCAGTTTGCCTTTAAACTGAGCCAACACATCACTCCAGCCTATTGTCTTTTGGCACCAAATCACACACCCATATGTTATTATGGGCATAATGATTCTGGCGTAAAGCCATGTGGTCATTTTGGTTGCATCCCCAGCCCTGCCTAATAGAAAAATGTAAGTTTTAAGCGTAATAATAGACGATTGTAAAATTACAGTATTTACTTTGTAGTTAAGTGAGTAGCATGGAATTTTTGCAATTTGGACTCCGACGGTCAGTTTTTATGGTTTTTTTTTTGGCTGACTGATACCCTTTTTAAATATGTCTACAATTGCTCGCACCACCTATTTATGCAAAACTATTTCATGTGTGCAGCCACTAGAGGGTTGATCTTCTGCAAGCATTTGGTCAGCCTATCCGAAATTATCATCACCCCACATAGGTCCCTTTCAATTCAATGAAGTCAACTTTCTCAAAATATTTGCGGTATTCTCCATAGTTTTAATCAATTATTTTCTAGACTTTAAACTGATTTTATTTATTTGAAGAGCCAATATGCAAATTGTTTGGTGTTAGAGCATACAAGACACTTCTGTCTCTCTCTCTTTCTTGCTGGCACTAGAACTCCGCGTGAGTCTTGGGCGCATCCACTATTGCCATCCACCTCTGTTTATCTTGTGTTTCCATTTCCCATTGTGTTATACCTTTTTTTCTCAGATCCTCCGTAACTACGTCTTTCCATCTCCTAGGCCGGCCAACAGATCTTTTTCTCTCTGGCCATTTCATGGTAAGTGATGTTCAGAGCCTTTGGTCATCACTTGTAAGAACATGTCCCGCCCATCTAAGTCGACTAGACTTGGATCCACCTTACTATATTTTCCATGCCGTATAGTTCTTCCAGCTCGTTATTTTTTTTGCGTCTCCACACTCCTGTTACACTGTCCCTGCATGGTCCATATATTGCTCTTAATATTTTTGTTTCGAAGACTAACAGCTTATCGATTTCGCGTTTGTTTAGAATCCATGTCTCGCTACGATATGCTGTAACAGGTCGTATTAAGGTCTTATACATCCATACCTTAGTTCCACTTGTAAGTAATTTGGATCTAAAGAATGTAGATAGTGCATAAAAGGCTCTGTTTGCCGATACGATACGAGCAGCTAAGTCTTTTTCATTTCTGTTGTCGTCTGTTATTGTTGCTCCTAAATATTTGAACTCTTTTACGACTTCAAAATTGTAGTCATTAATAGTTATATTTTGTCTTATCCTTTGCCTCGGATTCTTAGAGGTAACCATGTATTTAGTTTTGGCTTCGTTGATCTTTAATCCCATTTTTTGAGCTGGAGTTTCAAAAGAGGAGAACACGTCCTTAACATCCCTGGTATTATGCGCAACAGCATCTATGTCATCGGCAAAAGCTATCACGAGTTTTGTGCCATCCATAGCGAAACCCGATGTTAATTGCGGGGAGACTTTTTTCATGGCCCAGTCCAGAGCAAGGTTAAAAAGTAAAGAAGATGTAGGGTCTGCCTGCCGCAGGCCTGTGCGGACATTAAATGTTTCTGACGAAGCATTCTCAACTTGCACCTTTGCTTTCGAGTTTCCAACGCACATTCTGCTTATGTTTATTAACTTTAATTATATTCTCATCTACCTCATTGCATACCAGAGCTGATCCCGGATGATCGAGTCGTACGCCTGTTGAAAATCCACAAATATTTGATGTATATCTATATTGTACTCCCAACATTTCTCCATGATCTGGCGGACTGTAAAAATTTGGTCTATAGTTGACCTACCTGGTCGAAAACCGCACTGATAGTCCCCCAGTATTTCCTCAGAATCTCAAGGCACTTGAATTCTTTAATTCTTGAATGTGTTGAATTCCTAATATTTACTCCTTAAGAACAAAATGCAAGTAACATGTACGAAGCAGTTGGAAGGTTCAGTCTATACTTTCTTCTAAAATTTATTCACTGGTCTTCTTTTCAATTGTGTATCATTTATGCCAGAAAAATCCTTGGTTCCAAGAGTTTCGTGGTTAAATTATCATTCATAATAATCACTGAATCATTCTCTTTCAGTAGTTCATTATCGCTGGGGCAACGGCTTCTTTTTACTAATGTGAGTAGATATTGTTCCTCCTTCTCATCAAAAAATCATTTACCATCATTTCTTAGGTTTTTTATTTAACGATAATATAGAAACAATGTCTTGGAGATCTGATTAATTTTTGCCATGGGGGTCGCAGATGGAGATATTGTATTTGCTAGCAGTTGAGAGCCAGTACATCAGAAGGAAATCATTGATTAAATGTAATACTACAGTTGCTCCACATATGGGAGTCAATCAATCAATCCTGTAAAAAGTTGTTTTTATGCTATACTTTAAAGGAATCTGTATAATAAGATAATAAGAAAGCTGTGAAAATGTAGCTTTCCTCAATTCGTTTTAAGGTGCCCCAATAGAAAATATTTTGTTTTGGATTGCAGTCATATACATATCCAAATGTACACTTATTGATTTGCTTCATTTGTAATTTTCTAAATCGTTTCCAGATTATAAATCCAGGAAAGCCAGCTCGGATTCGAACCAGAGCGCGCACAGTAGGAGCGGAATTCCTGCACCGCCTCCCATGCCTCCGCCCATCGACGAGTGTGACCCTAACGAAGTAAGACCCTTCATGGATCCATATGGAAGGGCCAAAACAGTCCGTATAGGTAAATGTTGATTTTATTTTACATACATCACGTTCCCATTCTCATATTTTCGAATTTAAATGTATCGACTAATCTTTATGCAGGTTTATGTTTTCGAAGTATATGAAACTTTCTGGCATTTATTTAAGTACAAAATATAGCTTAACGCTCCTAAAGTGGCGGAATGAAAACTGATTTTTCTGGCAAACTTTTTCAAGGCAAATGGCGGTGGCCACCACCCAAAGGCGAGACCAACCATGAGAATGGGGAGGACTTTATGCACTTCAAGATGCGCCAGAAGGAGAGGAAAGTCACGCCGAACAAGGATCAAACGATAATGGTCACTAACGGGCACGGATCGATAAAGACAGAAGCTTCTATGGAGTGGGACGAGGTCGATTATGATCCGATGGTAAAGGAGACCGAGAGGTTCACTAGGAGCAACTCGAAAAAAGCTTTCGAGATCGGAGCTTCGCGGCCATCTCCAGGTAACAGTAATTAAAAACTTTTTCTTTGGTATATTTTTAGCTCTTGGAGAGTTTTATAGTGAATCCTATAAATATTTTCAGGTAGCATAGGCAAGATCAAACTGAGCTCAGAAATGAAGCAGAGGCTCGAGCGAGTAACAGCGAATCATTCGGTGAGGTCGACAAGCAGCAGTCAAGTGGACAAACCGTCCAGATCCGTTAGCAAGCTAGAGGATACCAGAAAAATGATGTTGGAACAACAATTGGCAGGAAGGTGGGGCGACGAAAGTACCAGCGGAAAATCAAGTCCCGATTCGCCTCAACACGTAAGTACTGTTGTTATTTAATGTTTACTTTTTTATGTAAAATTGATATATTACTCGACTTATTCTAGGTTCAATGCTTAACCTTGGCTGTAAGCATCATTCTACTGGAAAAAGACTAATCGATTTCTGTTCCTTTTAGATTTCGCACAGCGGCAGCAAATCGCCCACGCAACAAAGCTGGGCCAGTAGCACTTGGAAACCTGGTCCGCCACCGCCTCCGATTGGGCCGAATTCTTTACCACCCGCGCCCCCTGGACCAGCTCCTCCACCGCCAGTGGTCAGGCCGAACCAACCGCCACCGCCAATCGAACCGGTCAGGGACAGTTTTAAGAGTCATAGGTAAGCACTTAGCTTTTCGTTAAATTCACAACTTAATAGTGAAACCTCTAACACTCGGATAACTGGATCACTTTGGATCTGATGATGCACGAACCAACAAAACGTGTAACGAGAGTTTTATTACTGAAATATATATTGATATGACGACTTTCGTGTGATTTGTTTGATATACATTTTGAAAAACTTTCTTTACAAGGTTCGATGATTCCATGTCATTACATTTTCTTAAAATTTAGGGAGTTTCTGTCTCAAAAACAAGACAGAGAACCGCACCAGTCGTCATTCATGGCCCAACGGCAAGACAGAGACACGTTCGGAGTTCACCAAAACAGGGTGATACACCAGAATAACTCGAAAAGGAACTCGTTCAGCGCTAATTGGGAGGTGCAGAGTAATATTACTGAGACCCATAACGATGGAACCAGTTGGGCGCAAGAAGGTAAATTTCATAATAAGAATAATAAAAATTAATTTATTTTTAATTAAATAAGTATATTTTTATATAGTCTTGGACTGATTGTATAATGAATAAATTTGGTTTATCTTGAAACGGGCCGACCCTAGAGATGCAAATTAACAAAGGAAAGTTGGGAAATAATCAAATTCGCCGACAAATGTGGAATATTATAAAAAATCTTTAAAAACGCACTGTGATATGTAAACCTTTGAGAAGCAGGCGGCTGGGAATTTGCGGCACACTTATTTACGTCCCTTTTTAATATATTATATTTTTTTAATTTGTGACATCGGAATTTTAATAGTTTCTTGTCGCACCCATATATCAAATGGGGACTTTTTCATACAAAAAAAATCACAGCCCTCTACAAAGATGCAACCGGGGGAGCCATTGAAAATGCCGAGACAGAATACAACACTTATTAAATTTGAGTTCTGAGAAAACTCATAATTGTGTTGAAAGTAATAGTTTATAAAAGTTTGGGTTATATCAGATTCTGATTACATAAGTCTAGTTTACCAAATATACCACATAAATGCATATTACTTCAAGTGTCATTTTTTTACAATTTATAACTTTAAGTGTGGTTGTAAAGAGCAAAATAACATTTGCATTCGATTCGTCTCTCATTCCCGGATCTAATGATATGCAACACGACTAGTCTGACGTGAGAAACTAAAAGTCACCCTCACCCACCCCTAACACAATTTAATGTAAACAAATTACTTTTAGCAGATTGTGTAAGTTTAGTTTATCAAAATATACCACATAAATACATATTATCCCAAGTTTCGTTCGTTTTTACAGTTTGTAACATTAGGGGTGGTTGTAAAAACCAAAAAAAAAATTGCATTCAATTCGTCTTCATCTCCGATCTAACGCGGTTAGTTTCACTTAGTATAAAGTTATTTTAACCAATTGAGACAATTCCGGTAATTTATACTCAATTTCAATAAATTTGGTTAGTTCTGGTTAGTTGTCAAATCAACTTTCGGTTAGTTTAACCTATTCTCAACCTACTATAGTTATTTGACTCAGCTCCGATACGTCATAATCAATTTTAATAGATTTGGTTAGTTCTGGTTACTTGTCGAATCAACTTTCGGTTAGTTTAACTTATTCTCAACCTAATTTAGTCATATGAGACGGCTCCGATACGGTATAAATAATTTTAATAGATTTGGTCAGTTTGGGTTAGTCGTGTAATCAACTTTAGGTTATTTTAACCTAGTCTCAACTTATTTTACTAATTTGGGCCAGTACGTTATAACCAATTTTAATAGATTTGGTTAGTTTTAGTTAGTCGTCCAATCAAATTTCGGTTAGTTTCACTTAGTCTCAACTTATTTTGGTCATTTGGATCGGATCCAATACGTTATAATCAATATTAATGGGTTTGGTTAGGTTTCGTTAGTCGTTCAATCAACTGACGGGTAGTTTCACTTTGTCTCAAATAGTTTTAATCATTTAAGTCGGTTCCAATATGTTATAATCAATTTCCAGAGATTTGGTTAGTTTTGGTTAGTCGTCTAATCAACTTTTCATTTCGTTTCACCTAGTATCAACTTATTTTAGTCACTTGAACTGGTTGCGATACATTATAATCAAATTCAATAGATTTGGTTAGTTCTGGTTAGTCGCCGAATCAACTTTCGGTTAGTTTAACTTATTCTCAACCTAATTTAGTCATTTGAGTCGGCTCCGATAACGTTATAATCAATTGTAATATATTTGGTTAGTCGTGTAATCAACTTTCGATTAGTTTCACTTAGTCTCAACTTATTTTACTAATTTGAGCCGATTCCGAGAGGTTAAAAGCAATTTTAATAGATTTGATTAGTTTTGGTTAGTCTTCCAATGAACTTTTGGTTAGTTTCACTTAGTCTCAAGTTATTTCAGCGATATGAACCGATTTCGATACGTTATAGTCAATTTTAATAGATTTGGTTAGTTTTAGTTAGTCGTCCAATTAACTTTCGGTTAGTTTCAACTTATTTTAGTCACCTGAACCTGTTATGATACGTTATAATCAATTTTAATAGTTATGGTTAGTCGCCAAATCAACCTTCAGTTAGTGTCACTTAGTCTCAACTTAATTTAGTCATTTGAACCGGTTCCGATACGTTATAATCAATTATCATAGATTTGGTGAGTCTACCAATTTATTTTACTTATTTGAGCTGGTTCCAATACGTTATAATCAATTTTTCATAAACCGTGTCGTGACGTTCACCAAAATTTTTCGTGTCGTGACGTGACGTGACCTTGAAAAATCACTCATGAAACCGAAGAAGTATGCATTTGAACCGTCTCCGATTCGTTATAATGAAATTTGGTGTTTTTGGTTAGTCGCCAAAATTCGGTTCGTGTTGGATAGTGTTAACTTACTTCAATTTGTCTAACCTATTCGCATACATTTTAAACCGTTTTGGTGCTTTTGATTACTTTTGGATAGTTATTCAGTTAGTCTTCGGTTAGTTTCAGAGAGTTTTAATTTATTTTAGTCCTTTGGACCGGTTCCGATACGTTATAACCAATTTTAATATTTTTGGTTAAATTTGTTTAGTCGCCAAAATTCGGTTAATTTGGGTTAATTTGAATTTACTTTAATATTTTTAATCTGTTCCGATACGTTTTAGCCATTTTTGGTTACTTTTGGTTGGTCGTTCAGTTAGTTTTATTTTATTTAGTCATTTGAACCGGTTCCGATGCTTTATAACCAATTTTAATGTTTTTGGCTAATCGCCAAAATTCGGTTAATTTGGGTTAGTTTTGGCTATTGTTAATATTTTTAATTTTGTTCCGATACGTTTTACCCCTTTTTGGTGCTTTTTGTTACTCTTGGTTAGTTTTGATTAGTCGTTCAATCAACTTTCGTTTAATTTCAGTTAGTTTTGATTACTTTTAGTCATTTGGACTTATTTTTTTAATCTGTTCTGATACATTTTAACCCTTTTTGATGGTTTTGGGTAGCTTGGGTTAGTCGTTCAAGCAACTTTCGGTTAGTTTCAGTTAGTTTTAATTTATATTTGTCATTTGAACCGATTCCGTCCACATAAACAAACTAAGACGATCTCTCACGCCTCTGACGTCATGTGTGGCAAATGTTTTTTTATGGCTCTGGAATGAATCTAACTGGCCAGCATCTCACTTTTTATTCGCCTTTGACATAAAGTTTACTAAAATTTACATTACATGTATTTTCCTTCTCCCCTATTATCTACATACCATATTCAAACTTATAAACTAATACAGACACCTTTTGTTTTTGAATTAATTTTTTTTTGTTTATTTTTGTCTTTTTTTTTTAATTTATTTTTAATATAAGTACCTTTTTTTTTGTATTTATATTTTTTTTTGTTTTTTTTTCTTTCCCTTTTTTTCCTTTTTTTTTGTTCTCTTTTTTTAATTTAGTTATTTTTTTTATATGTGCCTATATATTCTTTTTTGTTCATAATCTTATGTTTTTATTTAGTAAAAATGTATATAGTATTCCGTATACATATATGTTATTTGATCCAATTAAACTGACTAAATTAAATGGGAAGATCACATCTTTTAGGTCGTCAAACAATGATTCCCCAAAAACGCTGAGCCTAGGGCAACCCAATATAACATGTTCTAAATCACCTACTTCTCCACATTCGCAATTTTCGCCCAATTGAATTCCAATCTTTTTTTTATATTTAGGATATAATGCATGGCCACTGCGAACACGTGAAATTGTTCTTATAAAACTTCGGTTTGATTCTTTATCAAACCAGGGCTTGCTATTTACTTTATTACACATTGTTTTATAGGTGTAACCCTTGTTTGATTGAATAAAAAGCTCCTATCATATATTCGTTTTTTAGAGAGTCTGAAAATATCAGTGTAAGGTATGAGAAAATATCTGGTGATATTCGTGGCAGCCTTCGCCTTGCTGTCCACAAATTCATTCTCCGAAATTCCTATGTGTGCCTTAATCCAAACTAAAATAATACTTTTATTTTGAATTTTTAATATCTTGCAAATATTAATTATTTTTTTGATTATATAATTGTCAGGAGCTTCGTTTTTACATTTCAATAAAGCTTGCAACTAGCTTTTGCTATCGGTAAATATAACAAATTTGTTGTTTTCTTGGCATTCTAGCATACACTTTTTCGTGATTTGATACCCCATAATAGGAAAACAGAAACATTTTTAATGTTAAAACGGCAGCAAGAAGCAGAGAGGAGTCTTTCAAATCCACTTTGGCTAGAGACTGGTTCTATGCCACTCGCTAAAGCTTGAGACTGGTTTCCCCTTCAAATTTCCACATATTTTCAAATTCACTCATTTTGGCCAGAGAGTAGTCCGATTCCACTTGCCAAAGTTTAAGACTGGGTTCCCATTCAAATTTCTACATATTCTGACATCCACCCGCTTCAACCAGAGACGAGGTTCTCACACACCTTGCATAGTTCCTCAGTTGTAGGAGAAATTGAGCATCTCATTGATTTTCCTGCTCCAAATGAAATTAAGAACAAAACCTAAAACCTCAGCCATAGGCGCAACTCGTAGGGGAGTCAAGACGGCTTCCTTACAACTTGGTAAATTCTTTGGTTTCACTTAAATTCTTTACGATCTCTAGACATCGCTTTAAGGGAGGGTCGCGCTTTTAAACCTCGTGCTTTAGTGTGATCAGATTCTCGTAAATTACGCGATTTTGATTAGGTAATTGTGGCCAAATATGATCAAGTAAACCTTAACCCTCTCATCTCCGATTAACACCCGAATAACAAGTTGGTCTAATAGTGGTAAGATACTTGAAGAAAACAACAATGAGTACAATGGTCCTACGGGACACGAAAATAGCCTACAGGACACGAAAAATCTCTTTCGGGACAACCCCCAAAAGTACCTTGTGACGTAATCTCCGTGGGGGTATCTTAAAAATGTACATATATATGTCCGGGTCCGATCTTACCCGCTGCGCCCCCAACCTGTTTAGAGTTTTCTTTAGTATGGTCATGTATCTAAATTGATAAAAATGTGGAAAAAAAAACCTTAATAAATATTTCTTTGCTTTTTATTTTATTTATTTGCTTTAAATAAAAATTATTTAGATTAAACAAAATTTCTTTAATTTAAATAATTGAGCGTGTTTGATTTTTTTTTTGATATTTCTTTGCCTTGTGATAGCAAGACTTTTTCCATATTAAACACATATTTATTCGCTTTAAAGCTTTAAAGATACGAAACCTCTCCGTTATTTAAAACAAATAAGAGTTGCTTTAAATTAAAGATTGTGAATATTGGACCAAATATTATTACTTCATCCGAGTCTTGTACAACTCTTAGCAGTTGCGCAGCCGCGTCGACGCTCTACGCTCCTCCAGCCCCCTTCTCGTGCCCTCAGTTAAGTTTCATTTCTGCTGTATAGGGAGATTTTATAGAGTGTATCCGCCCAAGGTCGCTATTTTTTTTAGTATTTGTGATGGAAAATATATTAATTAAGTGGGACTTGGGTCATTTGTGCCATCATTTCAAGGTAAGTTACGTTTTTATTATAATACTTAACTAGGTACATAATTAATTATTTGTAAATAAGAACTATAAGAAGCGTTCTTTCATAATCAAAATGGCGTGAGTTATACTAGTAATTAAAACTTTTCTGCTGTGACTGCCTAGAAATGCAGATGAATTCACGCTATATACGCCTATAATACTGTATAACAGTATGCTTAGGCAGTTTGACGTACGATCTTGATTGAGTATTTTTGCTTTTTACATTGTACAAGTTCAATGGCGTTCTTTTCGCTTTTGTACCTACATAATATAATATGAATTGATAGGTATTTCAAAGCCCTATTTATTTAATCTGAATAAGTAAATGATTGATTCATGGAAGTATAGTTTTTAAGCAAATTGTTCTTTATTTCGATTAAATCTAATACTATTTAAAACAAATAATTATTTTAGTTAAATGGATGAGATCTATTTGTAAACAATGTGGAAGGCTATTCAAATAGCATCATGAACAACAGTCACAATTGTTTTGTTTCTATTATTTTTTGTTTTAGTTATTGTTGTTTTATTTTTAGATCAAAATATTGACGGCATCGAAGTGTTACGTAGCCTGATGGAAATCGGTTTAATGTCGTTACTAACAATAAAATTGGTGACAATCTTGCGCCATTTCCCTTCAATGCTCATTATACTGGATCTGGAGAGGTAGTTGTATGTCATATTAGTTTAATTAAGTAAAATGTTACTGCCTTTCACTATTTTTATATGATAAAATTTTTATGGACTCTAGAATTTTAGTATTTTTTATAAAAAGTGTGTTACCGTTAAAATTAATAAGTACCTAGTACAACTTATCCCATAATACCGATGTTAATGTTCCTATCTAGTATTTAGAAAAAAGTTGTTTTTAGTTCATAGTAATAGTTTTGTTACCATTATAAAAATGATTTAGCTTTCAAAACCAGTGATAAACAGAGACAAAATAATCTGATTATATTTTTTATTTATATTTTGGGAATACTCGATTTGTTCTTTGTTTTTAATACCTTTGAATAACAATGTTTCTTGGATATCCCTTTTAAACTTTTATTTTATTTACTGTGGACAACTGTTCCTGTCATGAATTTGGTAATTAAGTTAAGTGTTCTGACATACCATTTACAAATCGGTGGGTTAGATAGGGCTCGGATTTTGGATTCTTTAGCAATTAAAAGAACACTAAGACATATATAGTTTATTTTAGCTAAAACGTGAAACCTAAATACGTCTTAAGAATAATAACAGTGTTTTTCTTAAGCTACATATTTGTTATAGCTTTTTTAATTTGTTAATAACACCGACTTCTAATCACTCATCATTTCTTTTTTTTAATTAAGTCATCACCAACAGAAACAGGTAACATTGAACAGGCTTGAGCAAATAAAAATTATTTGTTTCAAATAAGAGAAATTATTTCGTACAAATGCCCAAAACATTGGTTTAAATAACCGACTTATTTAAATTAAAATACAAAGTTTTTGGAACAAATATACGTCAGATTTCAATCAAAACACAAAGGTTTTAGAACATATGTGTTATATTTGTTCCAAAAACTTTGTGTTTTAATTTAATTAGGCCGGGTATTTAAACCAATGTTTTGGACATTTGTACGAAATAATTTCTCGTATTTGTATCAAAATAATTTTATTTGTTTTAAAGTTATTTTTGTTTGATATGAACAACGATTATAAAATCATATTGTTTGTTCGCAATAAATATTTATTTCGAACAAAGAAAATCTTAAAAATAAATCAAATAAATATTATTTGTTATTCAAACAAATATTTGTTTGGCCATTGTCACACAAATATTTGCTTGAATAAACTCCATTTTTATTTGGATCAAATAATTTTTTTTTCAGTGTAGGTGGTATGCATATGTTTGCCATATGAGTAATGTGAATGTATCGAGCGTAGAGCACAGTGTAAGGGTACATACTTTGTATGTGTTATTTTATATTAAACGATCACGGTTTACCTCTTGATTCGAGGCCCTGATTGAAATGTCGTTACTAAATTCTCGTAAATAATGTTTTCTTTCTTCTATACATTTTTCCTTTAATAGATAAAGTCAATTAATTTTTTATGCATTTTGAGTATATGTTAACCGATATTTTAAGTAAAATAATACTGCGTTTCCCTTAAACTGTACAAGTAAAGAAAAATAAATATATAAAGAATGACCATTCGGGTTTTATTGCCAGTATTGACTGGCCACTTATGAAATTGTAATAATTCAAGAAAATCGTTTCACGAATATCTACTTTAGAACGTACTATCAAACAACGTGATTTAAATAAGGTTTTAACCGACAGTGGCGATAAATCATTCACCATTGTTACGATAACGTCCAAAGAGCCTTGGCTTTTAGGGGCGTGTCAATGCACCCCTTAGTTTCGGTACAGTCTTTCACTTTTAATAATCTCGTGTGATTTACCGATTGGACTGTGTACAAGGAATAATCCGACATCAATGGAACGGCTTTGACTTGGTTGCACAATTCGGACTTCCCTCATAATTGGCTATTGGTGTTTTGTGAATTTTAAGCAAATTTAAGGTCTATGGCACATTGCGAGGTGAATACTATGCTAGCTCCAGGAGAATCTACGGTCGTAGACTTTTAAGACGGTTTTCAATTTTATTTATGAACTAAAAGCATGATTATTATTATAAAAATAGAATGTTTTGATGTATATTTTGTCACGTCTTAAAAATAATATAGTAGTAATTATGCTTTTTCAGTTTCAGATAGCGAACGGCATGACGGAAGGATGTCCAGAAATAGTTGGGAACTGGCCGAATCCACGACGATAACTTCTATCGAGCCAAGGGAAGTGGGTGGCAGGTATGTGAAAAAGAGACAAACTAAGCAACTAAACATTTTGTTCTGCGTATGAGCATGTGTATTGTATCGAAGAATATTAGCAGTATATTCAAACACGAAACGGATCAATGTAAAGCTTGTTAAAGTTTCCGATTTTCATCCATACGAAGTATTTTGTGCGCAGCCCCGGTATGCCATATATCTTAGGTGCAAGTTCCAATACAACCTACATTTATTTTTATCGCGAGTGCATAACGTATTGATTCTTATCCACCTTGAGAATGAAAAAAGACAGAATGTTTCGAAGTGGAATAATATCAGCGTTTCGATCGAGATAGAGAGCGACGGTTATCTAATTATAAAGCGCACGAAGATCTGATTGAAAACAGTGTTTTCATTTGTGAGTAACCGATGTATAAGTTTTGTACGGTTATTATCACATTCAACATTATATGAGTGGGCATTGAAGGAGTCCGTCAATAATGATGTTTATTAATTGCTATATTTTCTTTACGATTACACAAACCCAAGCCCGTTTCTGGGTGTCTCGCGCATACGTGCAGATTTCCTCAGTACGCCCCTAGTTAAACAAAATTGTCCTTTTTTTATATTTCGCAAAAAACTGGCAATGATTTAAATGTAAGAAAATTGATAAAAAATAATTAGAAATTTTTTTTATTAAATTACTTGATTATTTATGAAGTATAATAATAATAATAATAATGATAATAATAATAATAACGGGGCACAAACATTGCTCTAGAATTTACATTTTAAATTTTCGCTTAAAGACCTATATGCTTGCCAGACATATTTGTGCCGTTGTCATATCCCTATCCTCTCATATCATTTAGATCCATTTCAAATTTTGACAAAACTTCATTTTTTTAAATAATTAAAAAGCCCTTCCCCTGTCATATTTAAAACTTTAAAAAAGCCTAAAAAATGTTCTCTTATTTCTACTACTCCAGGGGTACAATGCACAAATCGTATTATAACACTGAGTTATTCAATATGACTATCATCGGGAGTTTCATCTAAAATTATCGAGAAATACTTTGCTGCTGTTTTAAGACACAATAAAATCTCTTTTTGAATATTTTTTGACAACAAACTGATTAATTAATTTTGAAAATGATTACCTAAATAATGAGGCATATGTTGATTTAAGCTTTTAGATTTCTGAATATTATTAATATGCTCTATTATAATTGGATCAATTTTATCATCCATTTCAACTAATTTTAAAAAATTGCCATTAGTCGGTTGATAAAGCGTTTGGCTCTCTCCTCTGAATGCTAGATTTTGGCCAGCTAAATATTGCACTATGCAAATCATCCTTTCAATTATTGCACGCCACCGTTTTTTTTTTCAATCTCGTATTGATTCTGTTGCTCTTTATCAACAGTAAAGAAGGAAAACTCTTGGCAGCCAATATGGTTCTCATTGCTAAATACCTGGAATAACAGCAGGAAATTGGAAAGGTGGTGCTGTACGGGGCGCCCTTCTCTTCGGTGTTCCTGCAATAAATGAGCACTGTGCTGCACGTTACAGTACAAATGCAAACGCCAGTGTGAGAATAAATGGCAATGCATTTGACTTTGACCGCACTAAATTTTAAAATATATATTCTTGGGAAAGTTGCGACCTACTGCTAGTTCATTTGCAACAAAAAGGGCATTATTTTAGTTTAGGCGTGATATCAATTTTGTGTTTTTACTAAAATTTTTATAAACAATGTATTAAAATAAAATATCACATGAAAACCTAAAAAGTGTGATTTTTCATTTTTTTTAGCCAAAACTAAAAAATTCGAAGTGCTTTTAAAAAGATACTATTTTTTTCTTTGAGTCATGCTTCACTTATTCGAAAATGACACCAACATTACTAAAAACAGATAAAAAATGGGATTTTTCCAATTTTCGAGTCGCCATTTTGGTTCCTACAGATTCAAATACACTGTGCTGCGGGTGAAATCTCATAAAATCACCAAAAATACACCCGTACAAAATTTCATGATTTTATCACAATTTGCAGATACAACATACAACGTAAATACCCGTAGCAACTATAAGACCTTAACAAAATCATTCGAACTAAGAGCTGAACTACCTACCCTACAAGCTTTTCTTACCAACATTTCTTATAAATTTAAATACCATCTAAACGATGTGAATTGGTTGTTCAGTATAGCTTTTTTGGCAGATGTATTTGGAGAAATTGATGAATTAAATCTGTGTTTGCAAGGCAAATAGGCAACAGTTTTAAACGCGAATAACCAAATAATCGCCTTTAGAAGAAAATTAGTTATTTGGATTGCTTGTGATGGCAAGAGGGAACTAGAAAGCTTTTTAACCCTGACTGAGTTCATTAGCGAGACAGCAGAATTACCATATGAAATATTTGAAGAATTTGTCCAGTGTCTAGATAATATGGGCATATCTTTTCAGCATAATTTTTTTCCTGAAAAGGAATTCACGGGTTCAGAATTCTTTCATATCTAATTTGCACAGGCCAGAAAATATATCAAACGAAACCTATGAATACTTTTTTAGATATCATCACATTCCATAATGAAATCAATGTTCAAAACAATGTCGCATGATAATTTTTAGTGCAGGATTCGTGATGAATATCCATGACTTGCCACAAAAGTTCTGACTGTTCTTCTCCCGTTCCCGACAGCGCATTTGCGTGAAATAGGCTGAGTTTCAGCATATGCAGCTGCAAAGACAAAATACGACAATAGACTGGATTCTGAACCTAACATGCATCTTCAACTCCCTTCTACCAAGCCTGCCATTAAACAGTAGGTCAAGGATAAATGCAGCTTCATACCTCTCATTAAATGGAAATAATTTTATCAATTTATAGTAGAATGAATACAGTATTATGAAAAGATCGTAAAGTACGTATTTTTGTATGATTTATTAAAGATTCGATAATCAACGTAAAACCCCCCTCCCCTCCCTAGAATATTTAATATGTTTCAAAAGGGTTCCGCCGCCAAAAAAGATTGAGAACCGCTGGTTAACTATAGTTACGAGTTTTCACTTTGCATTGGGCATTCTTACCAAAATCTTTGCAATAGTCAATCGGCACTTTACCGCACTAGTCTTTATAGAAAATAAAGAAAATAATATTTTATACAGCCGCTCGTAAAAAATAAACTAACAATTTATGGCGTAATTTCTACTTAAACGAGTTTCCTTGGAGGTGTTATTAACTGTCGCCCCTCGTAGTATTCGATAACCTTAAATCGAACGTGAAAACTTTTTTTTTAGTCTATTTCCAATGCAGCAAAATGGTATGAATAGCCTATTAAATTATTTCGTCATCTGCGTTACTTATTATTCACAATTATTGCATAGCGATCAATGAAACTCAATTTCTTGTTTCGCTATTTGCGCACGTATCCAATAAGGATAAGAATAGATCACTGTATAAGAATCTTTCGCGTAATTAATGCTTCATACTTGCAATATCGGCGGTTTAGTAACCAATATCCCTTCAATAATTATTGCCTTAGTCGTTCTACGATAGAATGCAATGAAGCATTTACCAGTTTTTTGTGATCGGAATTAAGAGAAGTGTTTTTTATCGTAGATCTGCGAAATTTTTGGACCACTTGGGATATCCGCTTTTTATAAATGCAGTTAAATAGACGCGGCCGGATAATTTGACGCGTGAATTCGTGAATTGAACAGGAACAGTTTAGATTAGTGCTATTTGTATGTAATCAATAGTATGTTGACTTATGTTCCTTAAGGTCTTTGAGTCGTTATCTTATTACTTCGCTAGATGCCCCTATATATCATAATTTTGATTAATTAAGCACTTCATTGCTCTATTTTTTTCGAAGCTGAAACTGTCTATTCCATTAACAATTACGATTATTATTTGTTCATAATCAGGTGGGATCGGGAAGAAAGAAAATTTGACAAAAACAGAGGTCCAATGAAGGAATCGAGTGAAAGACCCACCTTTAGAACGCATCAGATGAACAAAAGCGCCTTAGAAAGAGAGAAGAAGCACTCCGTCGCTTCCACAGCCTTGACAGAGAAGACAGACCGTCATGAAGGTAAAAAACTTTAAAATTTGTTTCTAATTTTATACAAATTCATGTCAAACACAAACTTATTATTGGTAAATTTCATGAAAGATTTCATTATACGGAGTGTGCGTTTTAATTAAGTTGATACCTGCGTAGTGGTAAAACTATGTGATCTGTTAAATTAGGCAAATATCAATTCAAGAAAGCAATTCTGCCGGACCAAGTTACCTTTTTTTTTGAAATCATCCATGATACGTTTGATAGTGTTACCAAATTTGATCAAATTTCTTAATTAACGTTTGATTTTAGAAACTGTTTCTGTTTCTTCCTTAAAAACAACTTTATCAAGTTTTGTATAGGCGTTTGCCATTCGAGTTGTCACTATCAACTTTACTTAATTTCGTTTTTTCCAAGAGTTTTTTTTTATCCCCAAAACAACGATATATCGTTCGAATAACTTTATCGACCTTCCCTCATCAGGAATGTTTTCTGAGCATGACCCTAATTTTTTCCCCTGTAATTTATATTACTTCCCCCAGCATTCGTCTTTATATTTCTAGGGTCAATTAGTTATAAAGAAATTGTTTCTCTACAAACAGACATATCAAATTTTTAATGGAGCTTTTTATTTCCAAAACAATAATATATTATGTAGGTAAATTATGGTATTACTTCATGTAGTATTCATCTCTCCTTTGGCATGCGAGGTAGGTTACTTAAAAGAAATAGTTGCCATATTTAAGTATTCATAATTCGTTGACAACGTTGCCAAGCGTATTTTAATTTCTGAGGTGTTAAGGAAATTATGTAAGCATTGTCAAAACTGTATAGGTTCGTAATTGTTTGGACTCTGAATATAAAAAATGTTTCATATAAAAATTGTTTAATGTTTTCTTCACAAACAGATCATCAACTTTCTTACATGACGTTGAAATTTCAGTTACTACTAACCGTTCTTTAAAAATGTTTGTTATCCCCTAAACAGCAATATATCACTCGAGTAAGATTTTCAACGTTTCGGTATCATATATCCGTCCTCATATGTTCTGTCGAAAACCACTCTCATTTTTTTTCGTATAGAAACTGGTATTACTTTTCGCAGTCTTTGATTATATTTTCGTCGCTCCTGGAGCCTTTGTTTTTTCAAGATAGAAAAAAAATTTTACTCAAAAATTTACTTTTTCTACCAAGGTTTTTTCCATAATATAGGCAACTTCAACTTTTTTAAATGGAATGTCTTGTGCATTATGCGCTAAAAAGAAAGATATTTTTTTCTGATTTTAAATATATGTGTATATATACAATATACAATCAAAACTAGTTGATCTCAATTTTGGCAATTATAACATTTTAAAAAGTATTGTAAAAAATTGGTAAAATATTAGAATAACTTATAGAACTACATAAAATGTCAAAGTCAATCTACTTTGTTTCAAAATAAATAATTTACGAGGGGTTAAAGGAATACTTGATATTTGATGTTATCTAATTTATTATATATACAGGGTGTTTCAGAATTGAATGCTAATCCTTAAGGGTGATA